>CALNXK010000103.1:155000-160000 GCA_942486035.1 Porites lobata
TTTATTTTTGCAAGAGACAAGAATAAGAAAGATCATAAAAAGCTTCGAAGAAAACTAGTCGATCAAGGCCCGAAACAGTGCTAAACAGGGCGATCACAAGCAGCGAACCTTGAAACAATGAAACAAACAAAGTGGATCAAAATACCCACTCGCAAGTAAACATGTGTTTCCTAAGAGGTCCCCTAACATGATTGACGGAACAGAAAAACCCAAAATTCCTTCGAAGTTTGCAAAACGCGCAGCGCGATACAACAAATTTGCCTATAACATTTTCCAACGTCTGAGGTATTATCGCTGCCATTTTTTTGCTCTAAAACTTCCACTCCAAGGAAGTATCAACAACATATTAAACGTTTTTTTTTTTTTTGTAGAAAACGCCATCTCTTTACCTGGTGTAGTTTTTTCACTGAGATTATATCCATGTATGTCCATAGGCTTCCCAATACCTGTGACAAATATACTGACATCTCCACTGTTTTTGTTGGCTCTATAAACAGCGTAATTTCTCCAGTCAGTCCAGTACAAGTAATCTCCAACAAGTGTTAACCCGAAAGGATGATGCAGGGTTGCTGAAGAAGATATGAAGGTCACCCTGATGTTCGTACTCAGGTGTAAGTATTCCAGCTTGTCAAATCTAGCATCCACCCAATACAAGCGGTTTTTGTCTTTGTCAAGCGTTAGACCGTTTGGCCACGATAGACGTGAGTTTACGAGAGCAACCCGCTGCTTTCCTGACATGTCCGCCCTTTCAATCTTTGGGTGGTAACCCCAATCAGTCCAATACATGTTTCTATCAAATACAAAGTAAGTAACACTGTAAGGATTTTCTCCTATCTTCTAGACCTTACAACCCTTCTCGGTCACTTGATGTTGTTATTTTTACATAAAATCACTCTTGGTTTTTGCAATGCGACCTGACGACGTTGCGTCCACTTTTATAGTGAAAAACACTTAACCCTCAGGGTGAATTATTCATACGGGGTTTGGAGGGGCCCCCTATGAATTCAAAACCGCTGATATCACGGCCACCAAAATTGCACATAATAATGTATTTATCATTTTCAACTTCTAGGAATGACTTGATAAAGAGAATAACGTAATTTGACGTCATTATGACGTCCTTATGTTGAATTTATTGGTAGAATCCAAATGCCATCAATTATTCCCTTCAAAGCGAATAATACTTAAATGGTAAGGTGTGCGACAAAATTAGTTACCTAACGCATTAGTGACCTTTAACCACAGCAGTGATGTCATAATGACGTCATTTCTCTTTGAAGAAGGAACTGGAACCGCCCACCATCTTGGATCTTCCATTTTGAATTTATATAAATGTATTCAATTTTACTTGGTCAATTTTAATTCATGTTTCTTTTCCCAAATCAATCACTAAAAAGCCTGGAATACACTAGCATTCATATTAACTTGGATATAATATTGCTATATTAATTGAAAAGCTATAATTCAATGATTAACTGGAAAATAACCCTTTTTGTAGAAAAAAAACAAATCCAAAACAATGCCTGTCAAAGCTCGGTTACCATAGTTATGTCAATGTTGAAATACACGGCAAGAAGACCTTTTAAAATATTCCCAGATACTTTTTTAGCAAACTCGCTAAGTTTATTGGCCATAGCTTAAAAAGCTTTAAAGTTATTCAACTTCTTAGCAAAGGAGAGCTCAAGAGCCACCCCCGTCTGAATACCGTTAAATCATGTTTAATTGTTAGCCCTGTTCAGTGGAAAACGTTTAGAAACAGTGTCATTATGCCCAGATATAAAAAACCTTGAACAATTTTTGAATCAGTATTGAATTATTCTTCACTAAAATGCGACAGCTACCCATCTTTCGTTGCCTCTATTGTGAGCAGTTATATATATCTTCAAGTCGACTTATTAGTAAGTTTTGTTGCTTTTTATATCTATTTAAACTACTGACCCCTTACTAACATCCAGTATAATATCCCTCGGTTCGCCTAGGCCACTTGTTATGAGAGCTCTACGATAGGAACCGTCTAGTTTAGATACTTCCAGCTTGTCACTTCCTTTATCAGTCCAGTAGAGATTCCTTCCTACAATGTCCACAGCCAATCCAGCTGGTATCTGGACGTTTTGGTGAAACAGTACCTCAAACATAGAGCCATTCATGAATGAACGAGAAATGGTCTTCCTTGTCACATCCGTCCAGTATACTCTATCCTCTAAAACGTCGTAGCCAATGGCCATTGGGCGTTTGATACTACTTGACAAGGCTAAAGCGGTGAGTGATCCGGGAGCATGAGGAGAAACTTTCATAATTTTTCCGTATGAAGCATCAGCGAACAGAAGAAACTCACTCGGCTCAGGAGAAGCTTTGAATAAAAGAGATCGGGAAAAAGAAATTGATTTCATAAAGATGCCGAGGCTAGTGTTTTACGCCTGCTTTTCAACCTGGTGTTGATTAATATGTAGGTTGGGTCTAATTAACTCTTTTTATTGGAGTGATTTGACTTTTTTTTTTTTGAAAGAAAAAATTAAAATTTGAGTGGAAATGAGACTCTATTGAATAAATTTATAAATAGAATATGATTTTATATTTAGGATATTTAATGAATTGAGGCTTCTATCAATAAAACTCATCAAGGAATGTCATAATTAACCAGATTGCCGAACGGTGACATATTCAATGCTATTGTATGTGGGACACATGAGGCATCGCTTTATCTTGTTTTACTTTGAGCGCCGTTATATCATCTGGCATTTAAAAGGACGAAAGAATCAGTGCGTGGTCGACGGATGGGTCTGTTTCCTAGAAGAGTAGGAAGCTGATGGAAGTTGTTTTGTTCTTGAAATTCCACACAGGAAAGGTCATGCCTCCTTGGTGGTAATTCGTCATACCTTTACAAGTTGTTCCGTCATCATCTAGAATGAGGCCTCTTGTACAAGTGCACGCTCTTCCAGATGGTGTAAGCAAACAAAGTTGACTACATCCGCCATTATTGTATTTACACTGGTCTGTGACTGTAAATGAATAGAGCAAGACACATAAATAAAAGCAAGTAGAATGGAACCATTACTTAAAACATGCCGTCAATAGTGAAAGAACGCATGAGCCAATAATTTGCACTTAAGTCGTGGAAAGTAAATATCTAAACGTGAATATGAATGTGAAATCAAATTTAGCATTTATAATAAGAGTCCAAGGAATGGCACTTGTAAACTCTACTGGTGTAGAATTAGCTTTGGAACGAATAAAGGGTTATGATGTCAAAGATATATTTTAAGGCTTTTTTTTTTTTAAAAATGCGATATGAATATATTTTTGTCAACTTATTGCAATGATGTTATACTAGTTTCGGTTTATTTATTTGCCAAAAAAAAGTCGACATAAGAAAATAGAAAAAATGTCTGAGTTCTCTGCAGGATGTTTAGCAAATCAAAGGCTTTGATTGTGGTAGCAAATCAAAAGGATCACCTATCTGCTTCTAATGTAATTTTTCTCGTTTCCGTCTTTTTATGCTTAATAAACTGTGGTCATACATATTTTCTTAACATTTGCTAACATCTGAGTTATTATCGCTGCAATTTTTGTTTCTCTTGAAAATTCCGTTTTAAGGAAGTATCAACAACATGAACGTTTTTTTTTTTTTTTGTAGAAAACACCTTCTCTTTACCTGGTGTGGTTTTTGCACTGAGATTATATCCATGTATGTCCATAGGCTTCCCAATACCTGTGACAAATACACTGACATCTGCACTGTTTTTGTTGGCTCTATAAACAGCGTAATTTCTCCAGTCAGTCCAGTACAAGTAATCTCCAAGAAGTGTTAACCCGAAGGGATGATGCAGGGTGGCTGAAGAAGATATTAAGGTCACCCTCATGTTCGTACTCAGGTTTAAGTATTCCAGCTTGTCAAATCTGGCATCCACCCAATACAAGCGGTTTTTGTCTTTGTCAAGCGTCAGACCGTTTGGCCACGACAGACGTGAGTTTACGAGAACAACCCGCTGCTTTCCTGACATGTCCGCCCTTTCAATCTTTGGGTGGTAACCCCAATCAGTCCAATACATGATTCTATCAAATGCAACATAAGTAACACTGTAAAGATTTTCTCCTATCTTCTAGACCTTACAACCCTTCTCGGTCATTTGATGTCGTTTTTTTTTTTTCATAAAATCACTCTTGGTTTTTGCAATGCAACCTGACCACGTTGCGTTCACTTTTATAATGACAAACACTTAACCCTCAGGGTGAATTATTCAGACAGGGTTTGGAGAGGTCCCCTATGACTTCAAAATCGCTCATATTACGGCCACCAAAATTGCACATTATAATGTATTTATTTTTTTCAACTTCTAGGAACGACTTGATTGACAGAATAACGTTAATAATTACAGTATAATTACCTAACTTTAATCTAAATTTACGATTAAAGTTAGGTAATTCCAAATTCAAGCCCTTGCCTCTTAGCCTATTTGGAATTACCTAACTTTAATCGTAAATTTAAGAAGAATTCTTTCACTTATTCATTAACAGAGTTATGGAACAGTTTGCCTTCTCAAGTGCGTCTTTCAAGTGATGCTAATGACTTCAGAAGTAATATAAATTGCACGATTGCAGCTTTTTAGAACGTGTCTTATAGTGCACGATTGTAGCTTTTAACTGTTTTTAGAACGAGTATTATAGTTTTTCCTAGTCACCTTTTTAGTATGTGGCTCTTTGGTCGGTTTTAGCTTTTTATATTTTGTGTTTTTATTACCAAGTTTTTTATATATATATACAAGAGAGAATGATCTAAGAGAGCGAATCCCCCATACATGACCCTCTTTCCATGAAAGTTATTTTCAATCTATTCTTGGTTCTGTGTCATACTGCGTGGTTCTTTTAAGGACGCCACCTTATTGGTCGGTTAGAGTGGCGTCATGTAATTTTAAACTTGGCGGGTGAATCATTTCACTGCCGATCACGCACAGCAAGCGATTTGACGTGCAAACTCGTTATTACTTTCGTCGACGAGTCAA
>CALNXK010000103.1:165000-202500 GCA_942486035.1 Porites lobata
GTGCAAAACTCCTCTACCGCCACAAGTTTTCCGAGTGATGCACTGTTTCGGAGTAATTTTTATTTCGTCAGGTTCTTTTCTTTAGTTGTGTTCGTCTCATCAGCTTTACTATTTCTGTAGTGTCTGCTAAAATGATCCGTTGAAAGATATGTCGAATAAAGCTTCATAGGAGGTCACGAAAGGAGATTCGCATTTCACCTCAAGTATGGTCTATGGTCTATGGTCATCGGTCTACACTTGCCTGAATTTAAACAATGGCTTCCTGGTGAGATGGGGGACAAATTTTCCCCCATATTTTGGTCGCTAAGGCTTGTGGCTTGCCATGATGTTGAATTGAATATAATATTGCTAAATTAATTGAAAAGCTATAATTCCCTCAATGATTAACTGGAAAATAACCCTTTTTGTACGAAAAAAGCAAATTCACAACAATGGCTGTCAAAGCTCGGTTGCCATAGTTATGTCAATGTTGACATACACGGCAAGACGACTTTTTAAAATGTTCCCAGATACTTTTAGGCAAAGTCACCAAGTCTATTGGCCATAGCTTAAAAAGCTTTGAAGTTATTCAACCTTTTACCAAAGGAGAGCTCAAAAAACCACCTCCGTCTGAGTACCGTTAAATCATGTTTAGTTGTTAGCCCTGTTCGGTACAAACGTTTACAATCAATGTCATTATGCCCAGAGAGAAAAATACCTTGAACAATTTTTGAACCAGTAATTAATTATTCTTCACTAAAATGCGACAGCTACCCATCTTTCGTTGCCTCTATTGTGAGCAGTTATATATATATATTCAGTCGACTTATTAGTAAGTTTTGTTGCTTTTTATATCTATTTAAACTACTGACCCCTTACTAACATCCAGTATAATATCCCTCGGTTCGCCTAGGCCACTTGTTATGAGAGCTCTACGATAGGAACCGTCTAGTTTAGATACTTCCAGCTTGTCACTTCCTGTATCAGTCCAGTAGAGATTCCTTCCTACAATGTCCACAGCCAATCCATCTGGTATCTGGACGTTTTGGCGAAACAGTACCTCAAACATGGAGCCATTCATGAAAGAACGAGAAATGGTCTTCCTTGTCACATCCGTCCAGTATACTCTATCCTCTAAAACGTCGTAGCCAATGGCCACCGGGCGTTTGATACTGCTTGAAAACGGTAGAGCGGTGAGTGATCCGGGAGCATGAGGAGAAACTTTCATAATTTTTCCGTATGAAGCATCAGCGAACAGAAGAAACTCACTCGGCTCAGGAGAAGCTTTGTATAAAAGAGATCGGGAAAAAGAAATTGATTTCATAAAGATGGAGGCCAGTGTTTTACGTCTGCTTTTCAACTCGGCTTTGATTAATATGTAGGTTGGGTCTAATTAACTCTTTTTATTGGAGAGATTTGACCTGATTTTTTTTTTTCAGAGAAGAAATTAAAATTTGAGTGGAAATAAGACTCTTTTGATTAAATTGATAAATGGAATTTGATTTTATATTGAAGTTCCTTAATCAATTGTGACTTCTATCAATAAAACTCATCAAGGAATGTCATAATTTAACCAGACTGCCGAACGATGACATATTCAATGCTATTGTACGTGGGACAAAGGAGGCATCTCTTTATCGGTAGAGTATTTATCTTGTTATAGTTTGAGTGACGTTATATCACCTAGCATTTTAAAAAGATGAAAGAATCAGTTCGTGGTCTCCAGTGATCGACGGATGGGTCTGTTTCCTAGAAGAGTGGGAAGCTGGTGGAAATTGTTCTGTTGTTGAAATTCCACACAGGAAAAGTCATGCCTCCCTGGTCGTAATTCATCATACCTTTACAAGTTCTTCCGTCATCATTTAGAATGAGGCCTCCTGAACAAGTGCACGCTCTTCCAGATGGTGTAAGCAAACAAAGTTGACTACATCCGCCATTATTGTAGTTGCACTGGTCTGTGACTATAAATGGATAGAGCAAGACACATAAAAAAAAGCAAGTACAATTCACCATTACTAAAAACATGCCGTCAATAGTGAAAGCACGCAATGAGTCAATAATTTCCAAGTAAGTCGTGGAAAGTAAATGTCTAAACGTGAAGATGAATGTGAAATCAAATTAGTATTTGTAATTAGAGTCCAAGGAATGGCACTCGTAAACTGCACAGGTGCCGAGTTAGCTTTGCAAAAAAATAAAGGGTTATAAAGGGTTATGGTGTCAAAAATATCTTTTAAGGCTTTTTTTTTTAAATACAGTGTGAATATATTTTTGTTATCGCGATGATGTTATATTAGTTTCAGTTTTAAATTATTTATTTGCCAAAAAGAAGTCGACATAATAAAACAGAAAAAATGTCTGAGTTCTCTGCATGATGTTTAGCAACTCAAAAGCTTTGATTGTGGTAGCAAATCAAAAGGATCACCTATCTGCTTCTAATGTAATTTATCTCGTTTCCGTCTTTTTATGCTTAATAAACGGTGGTAATACACAGTTTCTTAACATTTGCTAACGTCTGACTTATTATCGCTGTATATCTTTTGCACTGGAAATTCCGCTTCAAGGAAGTATCAACAACATAAAGTTTTTTTTTTTTTGGAGAAAACGCCTTCTCTTTACCTGGTGTGTGGTTTTTCACTGAGATTATATCCATGTATGTCCATAGGCTTCCCAGTACCTGTGACAAATACACTGACATCTGCACTGTTTTTATTGGCTCTATAAACAGCGTAATTTTTCCAGTCAGTCCAGTACAAGTAATCTCCAAGAAGTGTTAACCCGAAGGGATGAGGCAGGGTTGCTGAAGAAGATATTAAGGTCACCCTCATGTTCGTACTCAGGTGTAAGTATTCCAGCTTGTAAAATCTGGCATCCACCCAATACAAACGGTTTTTGTCTGTGTCAAGCGTTAGACCGTTTGGCCACGACAGACGTGAGTTTACGAGAACAACCCGCTGCTTTCCTGACATGTCCGCCCTTTCAATCTTTGGGTGGTAACCCCAATCAGTCCAATACATGATTCTATCAAATGCAAAATAAGTAACACTGTAAGGATTTTCGCCTACCTTCTAGACCTTACAACCTCTCTCGGTCATTTGATGTCGTTTTTTTTATTTATAAAATCACTCTTGGTATTTGCAATGCAACCTGACGACGTTGCGTCCACTTTTATAGTGACAAACACTTAACCCTCAGGGTGAATTATTCATACGGGGTTTGGAGGGGGCCCCTATGAATTCAAAACCGCTCATATTACGGCCACCAAAATTGCACATAATAATGTATTTCTCATTTTCAACTTCTAGGAATGACATAATTGACAGAATAACGTAATTTGAGGTCATTATGACATCCTTATGTTGAATTTATTGGTAGAATCCACATGCCATCAATTATTCCCTTCAAAGCGAAAAAAACTTAAATAGTAAGGTGTACGACAAAATTAGTTAGCTAACGCATTAATGACCTATAACCACAGCAGTGATGTCATGATGACGTCATTTATCTTTGAAGAAGGAACTGGAACCGCCCGCTATCATGGATCGTCCATTTTGAATTTATATAAATGTATTCAATTTTACTTCAAAGCCGAAGAAATCGAGGTAATCGTTATGGAGAAATTGATCTGTGTATAACAGAATGTTTATGAATTGAGAAAAAGCGAAAAATATTTTCCAGCAACTGCCATTTGGCCGTTTTAAATTCATGTTTTTTTTCCCAAATCAGTCACTAAAAAGCCTGGATTACAGTAGCATTCATATTCAATTGGATATAATATTGCTAAATTAAGTGAAAAGCTATAATTTAATGATTAACTGGAAAATAAACCTTTGTGTAGGAAAAAAGCAAATTCAAAACAATAGTTGTCAAAGTTCGGTTGCCATAATTATGTCAATGTTAAAAACACGGCAAGACGACTTTTACAATGTTCCCAGATACTTTTAGGCAAAGTCACCAAGTCTATTAGCCATAGCTTAAAAAGCTTTGAAGTCATTCAACCTTTAAGCAAAGAAAAGCTCAAAAACCACCCCCGTCTGAGTACCGTTAAATAATATTTAGTTCTTAGCCCTGTTCGGCGCAAACGTTTATAATCAATGTCATTATGCCCAGAGATAAAACACCTTGAACAATTTTTGAACCAGTATTGAATTATTCTTCACTAAAATGTGACAGCTACCCATCTTTCGTTGCCTCTGTCGTGAGCAGTTTTATATATATTCCAGTCGACTTATTAGTAAGTTTTGTTGCTTTTTATACCTATTTAAACTACTGACCCCTTACTAACATCCAGTATAATATCCCTCGGTTCGCCTAGGCCACTTGCTATGAGAGCTCTACGATAGGAACCGTCTAGTTTAGATACTTCCAGCTTGTCACTTCCTGTATCAGTCCAGTAGAGATTCCTTCCTACAATGTCCACAGCCAATCCATCTGGTATCTGAACGTTTTGGTGAAACAGTACCTCAAACATAGAGCCATTCATGAATGAACGAGAAATGGTCTTCCTTGTCACATCCGTCCAGTATACTCTATCCTCTAAAACGTCGTAGCCAATGGCCACCGGGCGTTTGATACTGCTTGACAACGGTAGAGCGGTGAGTGATCCGGGAGCATGAGGAGAAACTTTCATAATTTTTCCGTATGAAGCATCAGCGAACAGAAGAAACTCACTCGGGTCAGGAGGAGCTTTGTATTAAAAAATCGGGAAAAAGAAATTGATTTCATAAAGATGGGGGCCATTGTTTTACGTCTGCTTTTGAACTCGGCTTTGATTAATATGTAGGTTTGGTCTAATTTACTCTTTTTATTGGAGAGATTTCATTTGATTTTTTTTTTTCAGAAAAGAAATTAAAATTTGAGTGGAAATAAGACTCTTTTCAATAAATTTACTTAATCAATTGGGGCTTCTATCAATAATACTCATCAAGAAATGTCATAATTAACGAGATTGCCGAACCATTACATATTCAATGCTATTGTACGTGGGACACATGAGGCATCTCTTTATCGGCAGTCTCTTTATCTTGTTTTGGTTTGAGTGACGTTATATCATCTAGCATTTAAAAGGATGAAAGAATTAGTGCGTGGTCGGGTTTGGAATCAATTTATTGTGATTCTAAGTCTCCACTGATCAACGGATGGGTCTGTTTCCTAGAAGAGTGGGAAGCTGGTGGAAATTGTTCTGTTGTTGAAATTCCACACAGGAAAAGTCATGCCTCCCTGGTCGTAATTCATCATACCTTTACAAGTTCTTCCGTCATCATCTAGAATGAGGCCTCCTGAACAAGTGCACGCTCTTCCAGATGGTGTAAGCGAACAAAGTTGACTACAACCGCCATTATTGTATTTGCACTGGTCTGTGACTGTAAATGGATAGAGCAAGACATAAATAAAAGCAAGTAGAATTGAACCATTACTAAAAACATGCCGTCAATAGTGAAAGCACGCAATGAGCCAATAATTTGCAAGTAAGTTGAGGAAAGTAAATGTCTAAACGTGAAGATGAATGTGAAATCAAATTAGTATTTGTAATTAGAGTCCAAGGAATGGCACTCGTAAACTGCACCGGTGCCGAATTACCTTTGCAAAAAAATAAAGGGTTATAAAGGGTTATGGTGTCAAAAATATCTTTTAAGGCTTTTTTTTTTAAATACAGTGTGAATATATTTTTGTTATCGCGATGATGTTATATTAGTTTCAGTTTTAAATTATTTATTTGCCAAAAAGAAGTCGACATAATAAAACAGAAAAAATGTCTGAGTTCTCTGCATGATGTTTAGCAACTCAAAAGCTTTGATTGTGGTAGCAAATCAAAAGGATCACCTATCTGCTTCTAATGTAATTTATCTCGTTTCCGTCTTTTTATGCTTAATAAACGGTGGTCATACACAGTTTCTTAACATTTGCTAACGTCTGACTTATTATCGCTGTATATCTTTTTGCACTGGAAATTCCGCTTCAAGGAAGTATCAACAACATAAAAGTTTTTTTTTTGGAGAAAACGCCTTCTCTTTACCTGGTGTGGTTTTTTCACTGAGATTATATCCATGTATGTCCATAGGCTTCCCAGTACCTGTGACAAATACACTGACATCTGCACTGTTTTTATTGGCTCTATAAACAGCGTAATTTTTCCAGTCAGTCCAGTACAAGTAATCTCCAAGAAGTGTTAACCCGAAGGGATGAGGCAGGGTTGCTGAAGAAGATATTAAGGTCACCCTCATGTTCGTACTCAGGTGTAAGTATTCCAGCTTGTAAAATCTGGCATCCACCCAATACAAACGGTTTTTGTCTGTGTCAAGCGTTAGACCGTTTGGCCACGACAGACGTGAGTTTACGAGAACAACCCGCTGCTTTCCTGACATGTCCGCCCTTTCAATCTTTGGGTGGTAACCCCAATCAGTCCAATACATGATTCTATCAAATGCAAAATAAGTAACACTGTAAGGATTTTCGCCTACCTTCTAGACCTTACAACCTCTCTCGGTCATTTGATGTCGTTTTTTTTATTTATAAAATCACTCTTGGTATTTGCAATGCAACCTGACGACGTTGCGTCCACTTTTATAGTGACAAACACTTAACCCTCAGGGTGAATTATTCATACGGGGTTTGGAGGGGGCCCCTATGAATTCAAAACCGCTCATATTACGGCCACCAAAATTGCACATAATAATGTATTTCTCATTTTCAACTTCTAGGAATGACATAATTGACAGAATAACGTAATTTGAGGTCATTATGACATCCTTATGTTGAATTTATTGGTAGAATCCACATGCCATCAATTATTCCCTTCAAAGCGAAAAAAACTTAAATAGTAAGGTGTACGACAAAATAAGTTAGCTAACGCATTAATGACCTATAACCACAGCAGTGAGGTCATGATGACGTCATTTATCTTTGAAGAAGGAACTGGAACCGCCCGCTATCATGGATCGTCCATTTTGAATTTATATAAATGTATTCAATTTTACTTCAAAGCCGAAGAAATCGAGGTAATCGTTATGGAGAAATTGATCTGTGTATAACAGAATGTTTATGAATTGAGAAAAAGCGAAAAATATTTTCCAGCAACTGCCATTTGGCCGTTTTAAATTCATGTTTCTTTTCCCAAATCAGTCACTAAAAAGCCTGGATTACACTAGCATTCATATTCAATTGGATATAATATTGCTAAATTAAGTGAAGAGCTATATTCAAAGATTAACTGGAAAATAAACCTTTGTGTAGGAAAAAAGCAAATTCAAAACAATAGTTGTCAAAGTTCGGTTGCCATAATTATGTCAATGTTAAAAAACACGGCAAGACGACTTTTTACAATGTTCCCAGATACTTTTAGGCAAAGTCACCAAGTCTATTAGCCATAGCTTAAAAAGCTTTGAAGTCATTCAACCTTTAAGCAAAGAAAAGCTCAAAAACCACCCCCGTCTGAGTACCGTTAAATAATATTTAGTTCTTAGCCCTGTTCGGCGCAAACGTTTATAATCAATGTCATTATGCCCAGAGATAAAACACCTTGAACAATTTTTGAACCAGTATTGAATTATTCTTCACTAAAATGTGACAGCTACCCATCTTTCGTTGCCTCTGTCGTGAGCAGTTATATATATATTCCAGTCGACTTATTAGTAAGTTTTGTTGCTTTTTATACCTATTTAAACTACTGACCCCTTACTAACATCCAGTATAATATCCCTCGGTTCGCCTAGGCCACTTGCTATGAGAGCTCTACGATAGGAACCGTCTAGTTTAGATACTTCCAGCTTGTCACTTCCTGTATCAGTCCAGTAGAGATTCCTTCCTACAATGTCCACAGCCAATCCATCTGGTATCTGAACGTTTTGGTGAAACAGTACCTCAAACATAGAGCCATTCATGAATGAACGAGAAATGGTCTTCCTTGTCACATCCGTCCAGTATACTCTATCCTCTAAAACGTCGTAGCCAATGGCCACCGGGCGTTTGATACTGCTTGACAACGGTAGAGCGGTGAGTGATCCGGGAGCATGAGGAGAAACTTTCATAATTTTTCCGTATGAAGCATCAGCGAACAGAAGAAACTCACTCGGGTCAGGAGGAGCTTTGTATTAAAAAATCGGGAAAAAGAAATTGATTTCATAAAGATGGGGGCCATTGTTTTACGTCTGCTTTTGAACTCGGCTTTGATTAATATGTAGGTTTGGTCTAATTTACTCTTTTTATTGGAGAGATTTGACCTGATTTTTTTTTTCAGAAAAGAAATTAAAATTTGAGTGGAAATAAGACTCTTTTCAATAAATTTACTTAATCAATTGGGGCTTCTATCAATAATACTCATCAAGAAATGTCATAATTAACGAGATTGCCGAACCATTACATATTCAATGCTACTGTACGTGGGACACATGAGGCATCTCTTTATCGGCAGTCTCTTTATCTTGTTTTGGTTTGAGTGACGTTATATCATCTAGCATTTAAAAGGATGAAAGAATCAGTGCGTGGTCGGGTTTGGAATCAATTTATTGTGATTGTAAGTCTCCACTGATCGACGGATGGGTCTGTTTCCTAGAAGAGTGGGAAGCTGGTGGAAGTTGTTTTGTTCTTGAAATTCCACACAGGAAAGGTCACGCCTCCCTGGTCGGAATTCATCATACCTTTACAAGTTCTTCCGTCATCATCTAGAATGAGGCCTCCTGAACAAGTGCACGCTCTTCCAGATTGTGTAAGCAAACAAAGTTGACTACATCCGCCATTATTGTAGTTGCACTGGTCTGTGACTGTAAATGGATAGAGCAAGACACAGAAATAAAAGCAAGTTCAATTGAAACATTACTTAAAACATGCCGTTAATAGTGAAAGCACGCAATGAGCCAATAATTTCCAAGTAAGTCGTAGAAACTAAATGTCTAAACGTGAAGATGAATATGAAATCACATTCGGTATTTATAATTAGAGTCCAAGGAATGGCACTCGTAAGCTCCGCTGGTGCCGAATTACCTTTGCAACGAATAAAGGGTTGTGATGTCTAAAATATGTTTTAAGGCTTTCTTCTAAATGCGATATCAGTATATTTTTGTCAATTTATCGCAATGATGTTTTATTAGTTTTAGTTTATTTATTCGCCAAAAAGAAGTCGACATAATGAAAAACAAAAAATGTCTGAGTTCTCTGCAGGATGCTTAGCAAATCAAAGGCTTTGAATGTGGTAGCAAATCAAAGGCTTTGAATGTGGTAGCAAATCAAAAGGATCACCTATCTGCTTCTAATGTAAATTTTATCGTTTCAAGCTTTCTATGCTTAATAAACGGTGGTCATACACATTTTCTAAACATTTGCTAGCGTCTGAGTTATTATCGCTACAATTTTTTTTTACACTAAAAATTTCGCTTCAAGAAAGTATCAACAACATAAACCTTTTTTTTTTTTTTTGTAGAAAACGCCTTCTCTTTACCTGGTGTGGTTTTTTCACTGAGATTGTATCCATGTATGTCCATAGGCTTCCCAATACCTGTGACAAATACACTGACATCTGCACTGTTTTTGTTGGCTCTATAAACAGCGTAATTTCTCCAGTCAGTCCAGTACAAGTAATCTCCAAGAAGTGTTAACCCGAAAGGATGAGGCAGGGTTGCTGAAGAAGATATTAAGGTTACCCTCATGTTCGTACTCAGGTTTAAGTATTCCAGCTTGTCAAATCTGGCATCCACCCAATACAAACGGTTTTTGTCTGTGTCAAGCGTTAGACCGTTAGGCCACGACAGACGTGAGTTTACGAGAACAACCCGCTGCTTTCCTGACATGTCCGCCATTTCAATCTTTGGGTGGTAACCCCAATCAGTCCAATACATGATTCTATCAAATGCAAAATAAGTAGCACTGTAAAGATTTTCTCCTATCTTCTAGACCTTACAACCCTTTTTGGTCATTTGATGTCGTTTTCTTTTTTTTTTTTTTCATAAAATCACTCTCGCTTTTTGCAATGCATCCTGACGACGTTGCGTCCACTTTTATAGTGACAAACACTTAACCCGGGTGAATTATTCATACGGGGTTTGGAGGGGACCCTATGACTTCAAAACCGCACATATTATGGCCACCAAAATTGCACATAATAATGTATTTATCATTTTCAACTTTTAGGAAAGACATGATTGACAGAATTACGTAATTTGACGTCATTATGACGTCCTTATGTTGAGTTTGTTGGTAGAATTCAAATGCCATCAATTACTCCCTTCAAAGCGAAAAAAACTTAAATAGTAAGGTGTACGACAAAATTAGTTAGCTAACGCATTAATGACCTATAACCACAGCAGTGATGTCATGATGACGTCATTTATCTTTGAAGAAGGAACTGGAACCGCCCGCTATCATGGGTCCTCCATTTTGAAAAGATATAAATGTATCCAATTTTACTTCAAACCCGAACAAATCGAGGTAATCGGTACGGAAAAAATTGATCTATAACAAAATGTTTATCAAGCGAAAAATATTTTCCAGCAACTGCCATTTGGCCGTTTTAAATTCATGTTTTTTTTCCCAAATCAGTCACTAAAAAGCCTGGATTACACTAGCATTCATATTAAATTGGACATAATATTGCTAAATTAATTGAAAAGCTATAATTCAATGATTAACTGGAAAATAACCCTTTTTGTAGGAGAAAAGCAAATTGAAAACAATGGCTGCCAAAACTCGGTTCCCATAGTTATATCAATGTTGACATACACGGCACGGCGACTTTTTAAAATGTTCCCAGCTACTTTTAGGCAAAGTCACCAGGTTTATTGACCAGAGCCTAAAAAGCTTTGAAGTTATTCAACTTTTTAGCAAAGGAGAGCTCAAAAGCCACCCCCGTCTGAGTGCCGTTAAATCATGTTTAGTTCTTAGCCCTGTTCGGTCCAAACGTTTACAATCAATGTCATTATGCCCAGAAATATAACACCTTGAACAACTTTTGAACTAGTATTGAATTATTCTTTACTAAAATGCGACAGCTACCCATCTTTCGTTGCCTCTGTTGTGAGCAGTTTTATATATATTCTAGTCAGTAGCAAAGCGAAAAAAACTTTTAAGGTGTACGACAAAATTAGTTAGCTAACGCATTCATGACATATAACCACAGCAGTGATGTAATAATGACTTCGTTTATCTTTTAAGAAGGAACTGGAACGGCCCGCTGTATTGTATCGATACTATTGTCTACCGGAAGTTGTGTTAGCAGAAGTTCTCGGTTACTGTAAACGTGCAAAGGATCATGGATATTTGTGTGGGCCATGCTTTCCGGGTGTCATGGCGGCCGAATAAAGTGTAGTTTCTTTCATAGTTAAATCTGGTTTATTACACGGCCATCCGGGCGTCATTGTTACATTGGCGACGAGGATTCAATTCGTTTTGCGAGGTAGCGGATGTTTTGGAAGTCATTTGTGCGTAAAGTCCTAGTATTTTGTCAGGAAGATGACGGAAAGTGGAACCACTTCGAGTAAAACTTCAAGTTCACAAGCTTCGCCAACCGCGACGTTTGTTCCTCTTCTTGATGTGGTCAGCCTTCCTCCCTTCAATCCAAAGGAAGATCCGAACACCCTTGCAGTTCGCTGGAAGTTGTGGAAATGCTCGTTCAATCTGTATTTGGTGGCAAAAGGGATTACGAAAGATGAACAGAAAACCGCATTGCTGTTGCATACTTTATTACACGTTATTGACCGGTACGGATATCAAGCCGTTCGCTGAGAGTATGGAGTTGTTGGATAACTATTTTGCACCGCAGTTGAACGTTCCATTCGAAAGGCATCAGTTTAGGCAAATGGAGCAAGCGTCAGGAGAATCGGTGGATCAGTTTGTTTGTCGGTTGAGGCAGAAAGCGATCTTCTGCGAGTTTGAAAATGTTGATGAGGCAATAAGGGATCACCTTATTGAGAGATGCAGGGACCCCAGACTTCGCCGTAAGTTCCTTGAGAAAACAAATGCTACTCTGAAGGATTTACAAGATTTGGCTCGTGTGCAGGAAGCAGTGAACATGCAGGTCAAGGCTATGGATCAGTCATCCAGTCAGGTGAATGCTGCTTCCAGCAAACCTCACGGCAAAGGAAAAGGAAAAGGGACAGCGCAGGGTAGAAACAGGGGAAATAAGCCTGGTAAACCGTCTGGTGGTTCTCAGGAGACAAAAGTGAGAGGCTGTTTTCGCTGTAATTACACTGACCATATGGCACGTGACCCGAATTGTCTTGCCCGTAGCAAGAAATGTGATGCATGCGGCGAGATTGGACATTTTGCAGTCTGTTGCAAAACAAAGGAACGCAAACCTCTTACAAGAGATGACGAGGCAAGGAATAATACACGGGGTAGAGCCTATCAACTATCAGAGGATTCAGCCCCTGGCCAACAAGATTATTATGCATTTACAGTTGGAGTCGGTCAGCCTACATGTGGTAGTGAAGTTGATTTGAAGGTTGGAGGAGTGACGTTACCAGCGGTACTTATTGATTCTGGAGCGTGATTGACCAAGCAACCTAGGAAGTTTTGAAGAAGAAGAGTGTCCAGTGTGAGTCCAAGAAATCAAGCAAAAAGTTGTTTGCTTATGGACAGAAACATCCTATTGAGGTGATTGGGACATTTGTGTCTGAGATTGTGTGCGAGATCAGTGGCAACAGTTGTGTCGACGAATTCACGGTGGTTAAAGGTCCAGGAAGATCTCTACTCGGAAAGAACACTGCAGAGAAGTTGGGCGTATTAAGGGTTGGTCCAGATGTGTGTTCATTAACTGTTGAAGGAAGTGATGCCGACATCCATGAGAAGTATAGAGAAGTTTTTACAGGGGTTGGAAAGCTGAAGGATTTTCAGCTGAAATTACATATAAAAGATGATGTCACGCCGGTTGCACAACCCGTACGGAGACTGCCATTTGGGTTAAGAGCCAAGGTTGACGAGATGTTGGATGAGCTGTTAGCCAACGACATCATCGAGGAGGTGTCACACAACCCGACTGAGTGGGTGGCGCCGTTGGTTGTTGTCCCGAAGACAGACGGTGACGTTCGGATTTGCGTGGACATGCGCAGGGCGAATTCAGCAATAGAGAGGGAAAGACACCCCATCCCTACAATTGAGGAAGTCTTGTACGACCTTAATAGCTTAACTGTCTTAAAGTTCGATCTCAAGTGGGGCTTCCACCAGGTGGAATTGGATGAAAAATCGCGCGAGATCACGACGTTTGTTACACACCGTAGTTTGTACAGGTACAGACGTTTGATGTTCGGGGTAACATCGGCGCCTGAAAAGTACCAGAAAATTGTGGCGGATGTTTTCCATGGTTGCGAGGGAGTGGCTAATTTGGCAGATGATTTGATTGTGCATGGTTGTGGCATAAAGGAACACGACAGGAATTTGCATGCTGTACTGACCCGATTGAAAGAGAAAGGACTAACCTTGAATGGGGACAAATGCCAGTTTCGTCTTCCCAAGCTTACATTCTTCGGTCATGATCTGAGCAGGCAAGGTGTTGCGCCCAGTGAAGAGAAAGTAGCTGCCATCTTGAATGCAAGCCCTCCACAAGATGCTTCACAGGTCAGAGATCATTTGTTCAGCTTGTACAGTATTCTGCAAAGTTTCTTCCCAACTTCGCGCAAGAAGCAGAACCACTCTGGAGCCTCCTGAGGAAGAATGAGCCTTTCATCTGGGGTGAAGCACAGGAAAGGTCATTCCAGAAGTTGAAGCAGCTAGTTGCACAGGCCACTACGCTTGCATATTTCATAGGAGACTGTAACACGCGTATTATTGCCGATGCAGGTCCACAGGGTTTAGGTGCAGTGCTGACTCAACTTCAAGACGGCGAGTGGCGAGCAATCTCGTACGCGTCTAGAAACCTCACTGAAGTGGAGCGGAGATACAGCCAGACCGAGAAAGAGGCCCTTGCCCTAGTATGGGCTTGTGAGAGGTTCAACATTTATGTGTACGGGCGCAAATTTGAACTTGAAACTGATCACAAGCCACTCGAGTGTATTTTTGGCAGGCTTTCAAAACCATCAGCACGTATCGAACGTTGGGTTCTGAGGTTGCAGGGGTATGATTACAGAGTTGTTTATCGGCCTGGCGAAGCGAATATCGCAGACTCTCTCTCAAGACTCAATCAATGTAACCCTAAAGACACAAGTGGGTAGGAATTTGACTTTGTCAAGGCAGTCGCTGAGGAAAGCTTACCTGTTGCCCTGACAGCGAAACAAGTCGAATTGGTTTCTGATAGTGACCCAGAAATTGCTAGCCTGAGACAGTACATTTTAAGTGGGGACTGGTCTCAATGTAGGATGACAGCTTATGTGTGTGTCAAGGATGAATTGTGTGTGTTAGGCAAACTTGTTTTGCGCGGTACGAGAATTGTTGTTCCGAAGGCTTTACGGGGAGACGTCTTGCGTCTTACCCACGAGGGACATCAGGGCATCGTAAAAATGAAGGCACGTTTAAGGACAAAGGTTTGGTGGCCAAAGCTTGACTCAGACGCAGAGCAGGTGTGTAAGTCTTGTCATGGCTGCCAAGTCGTGGGTGAGTTCCAGGTTCCTGAGCCCATGAAGAGAGTGAAGCCGCCTACTGGACCCTGGCAAGACATAGCCATAGACCTGATGGGCCCTCTTCCCACTGGAGAAAGTTTACTCGTCGTCGTAAACTATTACAGTAGATTCTACGAGGTAGCGATCATGTGCTCAACAGCAGCTAAGAGAGTGGTGGATGTACTGACACAGATATTCTCCAGATATGGATTCCCATTTGCACTCAAGTCTGACAATGGTCCTCAGTTTTGCTGTGTAGAGTTTGAGAAGTTTCTCTCTGATCATGGAATCGAACACATGACTTCCCCACCACTCTGGCCGCAGGCCAATGGACATGTTGAAAGACAGAACAGAACTCTGCTTAAGACTTTGAAAGTTGCTCACGTTGAGGGAAAAATCTGGCGTGAAGAACTGCAGAAGTTTCTGCTACCATATAGAACAACACTGCAAACAGGCACTGGTGTTACTCCTGTGTTCCTTATGTTTGGCAGAGAGTTGAAAACCAAACTTCCAGAGTTGAGGCGCGCT
Source organism: Porites lobata (assembly GCA_942486035.1). NCBI lineage: Eukaryota > Metazoa > Cnidaria > Anthozoa > Scleractinia > Poritidae > Porites > Porites lobata. Next base: position 180,024 of record CALNXK010000103.1, read on the forward strand.
GGTAACCTGTTGGACGAGGGGGTCCGAGATCGTGATTGGAATCACAAGTTCACCCACAAGGAACATGCTGACAACAAGCGGGGTGCAGCCGAAAGCCCTGTAGTGCCTGGAGATCTGGTTTTACTGAAGAACACGAAAACGTCTGGCAAGCTAGAAGCAAATTTCTAGAGTGAGCCATACACAGTGCAGACTAAGGAAGGCAGTGAGGTGACTGTTAGGTCAAAGGAGGGTGTGGAATACAGGCGGAACAGTTCATTTGTTAAGCGGTACAACCCACCAGGGGAATCCCCGGAAGCCACAGAGGCCGCTTCTCAAGACGCACCCAATACTCTTCCACTGGAGGAGAGTATAGCAACATCAAGACCAAGGCGGACTGTCAGAATGCCGGAGAAGGACAAGGACTATGTACTTTATGAACTGAACTCTGTTGACACGTTGGACGTATGTTGAAGTCTGTTAGATTTGGTTTCATGTTATTAGATTTTATTGAACAGTCTTATTGAGATAATTCAATGCGAGCAGAACAGTTTTCATACAGATTTATTTTTCGCTGTTAAGTACCTTATTGACTTTTTCTCATAGTCTGTTTGTTTCTAAAGAAAGGAAGGGATGTAATGTATCGATACTATTGTCTACCGGAGGTTGTGTTAGCGGAAGTTCTCGGTTACTGTAAACGTGCAAAGGATCATGGATATTTGTGTGGGCCATGCTTTCCGGATGTCATGGCGGCCGAATAAAGTGTAGTTTCTTTCGTAGTTAAATCTGGTTTATTACACGGCCATCCGGGCGTCATTGTTACACCCGCCATCATGGATCCTCCATTTTGAATTTATATAAATGTATTCAATTTTACTTCAAACCCGAACAAATCGAGGTAATCGGTATGGCAAAATTGATCTATAACAGAATGTTTATGAAGCGAAAAATATTTTCCAGCAAATGCCATTTGGCCGTTTTAAATTCATGTTTCTTTTCCCAAATCAGTCACTGAAAAGCCTGGATTACACTAGCATTCATATTAAATTGGACATAATATTGCTAAATTAATTGAAAAGCTATAATTTAATGATTAACTGGAAAATAATCCTTTTTGTAGGAAAAAAGCAAATTCATATGTTGACATACACAGCACGGCGACTTTTTAAAATGTTCCCAGCTACTTTTAGGCAAAGTCACCAAGTTTATTGGCCAGAGCCTAAAAAGTTTTGAAGTTATTCAACTTTTTAGCAAAGGAGAGCTCAAAAGCCACCCCGTCTGAGTACCGTTAAATCATGTTTAGTTCTTAGCCCTGTTCGGTGCAAACGTTTACAATCAATGTCATTATGCCCAGAAATATAACACCTTGAACAACTTTTGAACCAGTATTCATCAATTATTCTACACTAAAATGCGACAGCTACTCATCTTTCGTTGCCTCTATACACCGAATGCAAATATGGTGGATCTCTCGGTCGGCCCGGGTCTAGTTGCGCGAAAGCGAGGTTAGTGAGGCCTCAAGAGTTTTGTTTTGACAGCCCGTCTTAGCAATGCAGTCGATCAACATGGTTTCCTTCGAGCTGTTACTTGCTTAAGAGCCATCAAAGACGAGATTTAACTCCAGCAGAGACGAAAATTGATTATCTTCGCTTTGCCAAGGTTCTTTACGAAGAAAGAAATGGATTCAAGCGATTCGGCGCGGCGAATGGAGGCACTTTACTATCACGGAGTTAAAAGAACGAAATGGTGCTTGCTTCACTTCAGAAGAGAAGACTCACGAAACTATTAGAATGGGTGAATAACTGAAAGATTAATGGTTCTGTTTCAAGTTTGCTTTGTCCGTTCTCTTACCAAGGAAAGGTAAATATCCTCGAGAACGAGTGAATCCGCCGTCCCGACTTACCAATCTTTAGGCGCTCTCAGGGACACAACGACAGACAACAAGGCCGAATATTTCACAGTCTTTACGATCCTGTGTTCAAAAGTTTGAGCAGTGCCATAAAAGAAGCAATTTTTGGAAAATCGCTGTTAGTTTATCTCGAATCCATTCGACGCCGTGACAAGTTGCTAAAATAGGTCACGCGCAAGGTCAAATACAATGCTCGAATACTTACACGCTCTTTCTCTGCCAGAACCTTTTTCCTTCTTCTTACTTTCTTAGTTGGAAACGGTTCCTCTGTTAGTTTTTTCAGTGCACTTTGGTCAAGGACTGTTCTTGAAATATGTCGCTTTCTTCTGGTTCTTACATAGCTTCACAGGTCACGCTTGTAGGATTAACAGGCGATTGTTATTGTTGTTGTTATATTTTAATGCAGCTGTTTTCAGCGTGAAATCTAAAAGATCTTACAGTCCACAGCGAATGCTCCCGTTCTCGAGAATGTTTACCTTTTGTTGGATAAATAACAGACCATGCAAGCATCTTGGAACAGCACCATTTCTTGTGAAAATTATTTCATTCAAATACTTTCGCGAGTCCTCTCATCTAAAGCAAGTGAAGAGCGCACACTTTCGCTGTAAAGTGCTTCCCATCGCCGTGCCGAACCGCATGAATCCTTAACTTTCTTTGTGAAAAGATCTCGGGAAAGTAAAGGCTATTCGAGCTAGAGTAAAATCTTCTTTTTGGTGGCCCTCAGGCATGCAACAACTCGAAGCAACCCATATCGATCGACTCGATCGCTAAGAAGCGCAGTCAAAACAAAACTCTTGCCTCACTAGCCTCGCTTTCGCGTAACTAGACCCGGGCCAGGCGAGAGGTCCGCCTTATTTGCATTCGGTGTATTGTGAGCGGTTATATATATATATATATATATATATATATATATATATACATAACACAAATCGTCCTCGACTTTCTAGTGCCTTTTATGTCTATTTAAAGTACTGACCCCTTACTAACATCCAGTATAATATCCCTCGGTTCGCCTAGGCCACTTGTTATGAGAGCTCTACGATAGGAACCGTCTAGTTTGGATACTTCCAGCTTGTCACTTCCTGTATCAGTCCAGTAGAGATTCCTTCCTACAATGTCCACAGCCAATCCATCTGGTATCTGGACGTTTTGGCGAAACAGTACCTCAAACATAGAGCCATTCATGAAAGAACGAGAAATGGTCTTCCTTGTCACATCCGTCCAGTATACTCTATCCTCTAAAACGTCGTAGCCAATGGCCACCGGGCGTTTGATACTGCTTGACAACGGTAAAGCGGTAAGTGATCCAGGAACATGAGGAGAAACTTTCTTAATTTTTCCGTATGAAGCATCAGCGAACAGAAGAAACTCACTCGGCTCAGGAAAAGCTTTGTATAAAAGAGATCGGGAAAAAGAAATTGATTTCATAAAGATGGAGGTCAGTGTTTTACGTCTGCTTTTCAACTCGGTTTTGATTAATATGTAGGTTGGGTCTAATTAACTCTTTTTATTGGAGAGATTTGATTTGGTTTTTTTCAGAGAAGAAATAAAAATTTGACTGGAAATAAGACTCTTTTCAATAAATTTATAAATAGAATTTGATTTTATATTGAAGGTACTTAGTCAATTGTGGCTTCTATCAATAATACTCATCAAGAAATGTCATAATTAACCAGATCGCTGAACGATGACATATTCAATGCTATTGTACGTGGGACACATGAGGCATCTCTTTATCAGCAGTCTCTTGATCTTGTTTTGGTTTGAGAGACGTTATATCATCTAGCAATTAAAAGGACGAAAGAATCAGTGCGTGGACGGGTTTGGAATCAATTTATTGTGATTCTAAGTCTCCACTGATCGACGGATGGGTCTGTTTCCTAGAAGAATGGGAAGCTGGTGGAAGTTGTTTTGTTCTTGAAATTCCACACAGGAAAGGTTATGCCTCCCTGGTCGTAATTCATCATACCTTTACAAGTTCTTCCGTCATCATCTAGAATGAGGCCTTCTGAACAAGTGCACGCTCTTCCAGATGGTGTAAGCAAACAAAGTTGACTACATCCGCCATTATTGTATTTGCACTGGTCTGTGACTGTAAACGGATAGAGCAAGACACATAAATAAAAGCAAGAACAATTGAACCATAACTTAAAACATGCCGTCAATAGTGAAACACGCAATGAGCCAATAAGTTGCAAGTAAGTGGTGGCAAGTAAATGTCTAAATGTGAAGATGAATGTGAAATCAAATTCAGTATTTATAATTAGAGTCCAAGGAATGGCACTCGTAAGCTGCGCTGGTGCCGAATTACCTTTGCAACGAATAAAGGGTTATGATGTCTAAAATATATTTTTAAGGCTTTTTTTTTTAATGCGATATGAATATATTTTTGTCAAATTATCGCAATGATGTTTTATTAGTTTTAGTTTATTTATTCGCCAAAAAAAAGTCGACATAATAAAACAGAAAAAATGTCTGAGTTCTCTGCAGGATGTTTAGCAAATCAAAGGCTTTGATTGTGGTAGCAAATCAAAAGGATCACCTGTCTGCTTCTAATGTAATTTTTCTCGTTTCCGTCTTTTTATTCTTAATAAACTGTGGTCATACACATTTTCTAAACATTTGCTAACGTTTGAGTTATTATCGCTGCAATTTTTTTTACACTGAAAATTCCGCTTCAAGGAAGTATCAACAACATAAACGTTTCTTTTTTTATTGTAGAAAACGCCTTCTCTTTACCTGGCGTGGTTTCTTCACTGAGATTATATCCATGTAAGTCCATAGGCTTCCCAATACCTGTGACAAATACACTGACATCTGCATTGTTTTTGTTGGCTCTATAAACAGCGTAATTTCTCCAGTCAGTCCAGTACAAGTAATCTCCAACAAGTGTTAACCCGAAAGGATGAGGCAGGGTTGCTGAAGAAGATATGAAGGTCACCCTGATGTTCGTACTCAGGTGTAAGTATTCCAGCTTGTCAAATCTAGCATCCACCCAATACAAACGGTTTTTGTCTGTGTCAAGCGTTAGACCGTTTGGCCACGACAGACGTGAGTTTACGAGAGCAACCCGCTGCTTTCCTGACATGTCCGCCCTTTCAATCTTTGGGTGGTAACCCCAATCAGTCCAATACATGATTCTATCAAATGCAAAATAAGTAACACTGTAAGGATTTTCTCCTATCTTCTAGACCTTACAACCCTTCTCGGTCATTTGATGTCGTTTTTTTTTTTTTTAAAACACTCTTGGTTTTTGCAATGCAACCTGACGACGTTGCGTCCACTTTTACGGTGACAAACACTTAACCCGGGTGAATTATTCAGACGGCGTTTGGAAGGGCCCCCTATGACTTCAAAACCGCTCATATTACGGCCACCAAAATTGCACATAATAATGTATTTATCATTTTCAACTTCTAGGAATGACATGATTGACAGAATAATGTAATTTGACGTCATTATGACGTCTTTATGTTGAATTTATTGGTAGAATCCAAATGCCATCAATTATTCCCTTCAAAGCGAAAAAAACTTAAATAGTAAGGTGTACGACAAAATTAGTTAGCTAACGCATTAATGACCTATAACCACAGCGGTGATGTCATAATGACGTCGTTTATCTTTGAAGAAGAAACTGGAATCGCCCGCCATCATGGATCCTCCATTTTGAATTTACATAAATGTATTCAATTTTACTTCAATCCCGAAGAAATCGAGGTAATCGGTATGAAAAAATTGATCTATATCAGAATGTTTATGAAGCGAAAAATATTTTCCAGCAACTGCCATTTGGCCCTTTTAAATTCATCTTTCTTTTCCCAATTCAGTCATTAAAAAGCCTGGATTTCACTAGCATTCATATTCAATTGGACATAATATTGCTAAATTAATTTAAAAGCTATAATTTAATGATTAACTAGAAAGTAACCCTTTTTGTAGGAAAAAAGCAAATTCAAAACAATGGCTGTCAAAACTCGGTTGCCATAGTTATGTCAATGTTGACATACACGGCACGGCGACTTTTTAAAATGTTCCCAGATACTTTTAGGCAAAGTCGCCAAGTTTATTGGCCATAGCCTAAAAAGCTTTGAAGTTATTCAACTTTTTAGCAAAGGAGAGCTCAAAAGCCACCCCCGTCTGAGTACCGTTAAATCATGTTTAGTTTTTAGCCCTCTTCATTGCAAACGTTTACAATCAATGTCATTATGCCCAGAAATATAACACCTTGAACAACTTTTGAACCAGTATTCATCAATCATTCTTAACTAAAATGCGACAGCTACCCATCTTTCGTTGCCTTTATTGTGAGCAGTTATATATATATTTCAGTCGACTTATTAGTAAGTTTTGTTGCTTTTTATACCTATTTAAACCACTGACCCCTTACTAACATCCAGTATAATATCCCTCGGTTGGCCTAGGCCACTTGTTATGAGAGCTCTACGATAGGAACCGTCTAGTTTAGATACTTCCAGCTTGTCACTTCCTGTATCGGTCCAGTAGAGATTCCTTCCTACAATGTCCACAGCCAATCCATCTGGTATCTGGACGTTTTGGCGAAACAGTACCTCAAACATAGAGCCATTCATGAAAGAACGAGAAATGGTCTTTCTTGTCACATCCGTCCAGTATACTCTATCCTCTAAAACGTCGTAGCCAATGGCCACCGGGCGTTTGATACTGCTTGACAAGGGTAAAGCGGTGAGTGATCCAGGAGCATGAAGAGAAACTTTCATAATTTTTCCGTATGAAGCATCAGCGAAAAGAAGAAACTCACTCGGCTCAGGAAAAGCTTTGTATAAAAGAGATCGGGAAAAAGAAATTGATTTCATAAAGATGGAGGTCAGTGTTTTACGTCTGCTTTTCAACTCGGTTTTGATTAATATGTAGGTTGGGTCTAATAAACTCTTTTTATTGGAGAGATTTGATCTGGTTTTTTTTTTCAGAGAGGAAATAAAAATTTGACTGGAAATAAGACTCTTTTCAATAAATTTATAAATAGAATTTGATTTTATACACAGCAAATTCGAGGTTGTAAATTAACACCAAGGGAGATATACATTGACACTGAATTAGTGTTATCATAACACTTGCCGAGTGTTTCTTAAAAGATACACCAATTCAGTGTATGAAAACACTAAAATGGTGTAATCAAGAAATGTGGCACACGTTGGCGGTGTAAAGTTACACTACGTCTGTGTTTCAGAAATCTTGCAAGAACTTAACACAACTGGTGTGTTATTTTACACCAAATCGTGTATCAAAACACTAACACGGAGTTTAATCGGAAATTATCAATTGCATATCCCAGGTCAGAAATGTTTAAACTAACCACCCTGCTCACGTGAATAGACCGAATAGGTCTATGCGGCTTTTCAAAAAATATGAGATGTGTGGCAGTGCTCAGCAATGAAAGTAGTTATACTTCTTGGTGCTAAAAGTTATGTGAATCCTTTATTAAGGATGATGTAATTTCCTTTTCTTCAAAAATTGACTGATCTAATAATGAAAATTATCCTCACGTACTTTATTATGGGCAGAGAACCCTAAAAAAAAAAAAAAAAAAAAACATACACACACACACACACCGTGACACGAGCATCTACTACCAGGCCCCACGTGCTTTCCGTGACTAATTGAAAGCACGTGCTTTCAGTGTTTATACGCCTGAAAGGTGAAAACAAAGATAATTGTGCAAAATTAAAATGTTCTAAAAAGACGGCATTTGTCTTATAAGCAAGTTAACCTTCGAAACATCACGAAAACATCGCATTTGCTTAACACCAGTCATTTTTATATTTGTATGCTGCGTGAGGCTCACGAAAGTGATCTTGTAAGTTTTATTGAAACGCGTCTATCAACGTCGGCAAGCGAAACAACATCGGAATGTTTTGTGTGCGGATACGACCAATCACAACTCAGTCCTAAAACGTTCTCACGGTTTCATTAATCCCTTTGGTCGCATTGTCAACATTCCTTTCAAGACGGTACTTATCAAGTAATGTTTTGTCCAATCAGAGAATAGCGGAAAGGTTTCGTATCTTGTTCAACGTTACGTGCTGTTCATATATTCACGCACAGCGAAGCAGTAGCTGTCCATTTCACCGTCTGTAGATTCTGCACGGAAGAGTTAAATTATTTAGTCTGCCTGTTTTAAGGGTAAAACCTGGCTTCACTTATCTTTATTTGCGAAGATGTTCAAGAGTGGATGAAGAAGGAGGGGTATTCAGGCATTTGCCGATAATTTTTATGGTAAGGTAATGGCCTGTCCTAACTAAATAATATGTTCTGCTTTTAAAAGAAAAAAACCGTCATATACTGTGACACGAACCTACAATTCGTAAAACGGTGTTCTGATACATCTTTCTTTTGATTCCCCATCTAACAAAAGTTCCCAACTGAAAATGCACTTTTGGCGCGAAATAACGGAACACGTTGACGTTTTTACTTCGCATTATATTAATTAAGGCCTGAAAGTTTAGCTTTAAAAACTTTAATTTTCCTTTCTTAACTCTTTACTTTTTAACTTCCAAAGCTGAACAGGTTCGGTTGTGCATGGGAGACCCTGAAGACCCTCGTGCCCCCTGCTGGCGTTCTCGCTAATCTTCTTCACAAGGTACGAAAACTTGACTTGATAAAAGCACTGAAGTTCGGATAATTCACGAAGTGTCTACCCAAGCGCGACCTGTACAAGAAGCCGTTAATGCTGAAACAGTTGGCGAGGCATCTAGCGCCCTAACAGTTGATAAAAAGAGGTGAGAACCTATTTACACTTCCAAAGGGCCAGTGACTGTCACAAACATCATTTCATTCTATATGAAAACGGGTAGGGGAGTAGAAGGGGAGGGATTTGCAAATTTTGTCCATGTGGTTCTATATTGTAAGCTTTTTTTCCTGCAATCCGGTCAATTATGGAAAATCCAAACTATAATAACAAAAGAGACAATATTATATATAGGGAATTTACTAGCAATGATAAGCTTGCAACATAGACAAGTTAATACTGACATATTTCTTAGGTAGGGTGGGTGGGAAATTAGGTTCAGTGGAAGAAAGAAGACTCAGTTACAATGCATTAGTCAACCTATACGGAGCGGTTAGGAGAGAATCCTGGGAACGAGGTTTTGGATTAGTAAGCAAATTCTAAACACATCATTACCTATTTCATGTTACACCTACACAATTTGCCAATGTGTGCTGTCCATATACAATGTAAAAGAACGTATAAACATTTTCAATCATTCACAAGAGATACCTGTAATGAAAAATATTATTTTCAGCCATCCTATTCATTTTACCAATGATACTTCAATACTGCCTTTTTCGATAAAAGTGCCTGAGACCAAAAACTGTAAAGTTCTGTTCAGTGATACAATAATCGAGGCTGCAAAAAGTATTATTAAAATATGTCTGTAAGGTTCTCAATTATATATATTCCCAAACAACTTATCTTTATCTTTCAATTCATCATGTTGTGGGTTTCCATAGCTATGTAAAGTTGGATTTTCCGCTTTTAACTAGCTCCAAAGTTGAGAGGCCAGCCCGCTCATTACTTGGAACATGATGAACTGATAGCTGGTAATAATTATAGTTATCTAAAATTATCAGAAAAACTTAAGAAGGATAGAAAAACAAAAAAGAAAGAAAGGACGGAAGAAAGACTAAGAAAAAGGAAATACACTCACAGTAATGCTTCCACCCCCTTTGAACAAATTTTTATTATTTGCGGCATTTTTTTTTTTAGTTGGAAAAGATCTGATGGGGCAAAAAGGCGTCAGAGACGAGCTCAAAATAAACGAAGAATAAAAACAAATAAAACAAATAAAGAAAAACGCTCATGAAGAGCTAGTTCAAGAAAAAAAGAAAAGACAGACAACCGAAGAAAAACTGTCTTATGTCAAAAAAAAAAATCAAGAGAAGTTTCACCAACTGTGGCGTCAAACAGAACGTTAAAAAGAAAGATTGCTTCATTTGCAGATGAAAAATAAAACAAAGTCAATCAATTCTTCAGATAGTGCTGTGGCAGTAACAAACTCATTCCTAGAGATTCCACGGGAACAGAAAGTACATGTGAATATGGACAGTGATTCCAAAAACTTAATAACCCTTTGGGAAGGAAAGTTTGGAAAAGTAACTTGCCTTTTATCGAGAAATGCCTGTTGCAGTGAAACAATTCATCAAGGAGTCCCTTTAAACAGAATTAAGTTGAGCATGAGGCAAACATTATTTCCTCATTTAATCAGGCTAAACCTTTCATGCTTGTACTACAATCCTAATTCGTTTTTCGGCAGGAACAATTCAACCGATTTCTATGATGTTTTGGACAGTTTTTGTAAAAATTCGGTTTTAAACATAAGCTGATATCTCAAACAGTGTTAAACCTACACAAAAATAGACAACATTTTCTTAAATTTGCACTATTCTTTATTAAGGATGCCAAAAATGAAAAACGCGATTCAAAAACATACCCAACGTGCATATAAATAGGTTCGGGCCATCTGAAGAATTGGATGAACATACGAAACTTTCCATTTCAATATTTATTGACTTTTATTATGCTGCAGTTGAGAAAACACATTTATTGAAAGTGTTCTTTTGCCTCTTTTTCCTCTTTATAGAATGGTGTTGATGCAAATAAAGTTGCCGAGAACAGCAAGGAGGGAATGACGCACTTCATCATCTTTGAGGGGCAACTGCAAGCCCCAGATGATATATACCTGAGTGGGGAAAGGAATCTCCCTCTAAAGGTTAATGGAGGACATACCAGCGCCTTGCTCACTCTAATATATGTTGTGCGTAATATAGAATATCCGGAAGAGTGCAGACACTCGTATTCATTTGTCCCAGAGAGAAGTTTTGAATGGACAATGTTAAACTATACCAACTAAGATATTACAGCTCATGAATGAACTGAATCAGTTCTAAGCTCGTAATTAAAGCAAACTAAAATTAAATCTGCACGACTTGTTGTGTAATCTGCCTTTCACATCAATAGCTAAGCCTAACGACGACAACGACGGTGACAAAAACGTCTCTTAAAAAGTAGATCCACGTTGCTTCAAATTTCATCTCTCCGGCTTCTGTAGTTCGGTATAGGACTATATTAATATTTGAATTTTTAAAAAAAGGTTGCATGAGAAAATCGTTCTCTCATGCAGTGTGCTCTCATCCTCCGCAAAACTGGTGAAATTAGGTAGTTAAATGTCGTAGTCGTGCAACAACGGCAAGAAAATAAGCAAAAATGTGTGATGCACGTGCAAAGATGTTGTTTTGCTAATATAAATCTATTGCTTTTTTCGTAACATTTTCGTCGCCGTCATTGTCGTATTAACCTCCCTAAAAAGTCTTAGAAAAGAAAGACCTACGGTGTACAGCCCTCTTAGTTTTTAAGAGGCTGTCTCAGTAAAAACCGCCCACTCAATTTCGCGTGAAAAATAATTTTGCCTGAAACTCTGGCGAGTGAAAGGCTTTATCGAGACTATAACGAAAATAGGTTTGCTTTGGTTCACAATAATTTCCTGGAAGCGCTTGGGGGCGCCGAGTATTTTGTCCCCCCACGGCCATTTGCACGTCTTGAAAACTGAAAATTTGGCATTTTTTGCGGCGCTGTAAAATGTTTGATTTGCACCATCTACCAATGAATTTTATACCTATTTATAGGTAAACATCTCTAGTTTTTCCTGAAAGTAATAGTTATCCGCTAAATTTAGCTGGAAAGACGAAATCAAGCAAAATATGACCCCAACTAATTGCCTTGGAGCGAATGGCCAAAAATGACCCTGTTTTAAAAGCTAATTTCTGACTTTTGGGACATAGTTGAAAGCTCTAGACTAAATAGACGCAAAGATAGACCACCTATTATTAATAATATACAAAACCCCATGTACGTTTTCAGTATTTTAAAAGTTATGACCGTTTGTAACAACGCGTATGCGAGCTAATACGATATTTTCAGATTTAGCATAACAGATCTATCTCAAGCAGATTTTGTTCAAAAGTACGGCTTACCTGATTCATTACTGGCACTGACTCACAAATTGAGACATATTCCAATCCCTGAGATGCCGGACTCCATAAAATTCCAGTGAGATGTGCTTTAGAAACTGCTGGTATGCGGCCATTTTTGAATCCCAAGCTAACAATCCGAAGATCAAAACAGGTGAAACTGTGTCACGTTTCGAGCTAAATAGCTCGGTAAAACAACCGTTCAGAGGTGAAAGTTTGCTCGAGAATCAGAAAATTAACTGGAAAGGTCTCATTTTGGATCAGAAAATTGAGATTTCAGAGCTACAACCTCGAATAAACCTTCTATTCAACCGGCTCTGCAAGGTCAAATGCAGGTTGACACGTAAACCGGAAATGTTGAAACGCGGAAATACGGAAAACCGGAAAACCGGAAATACAGAAATCCGGATCATCCGGAAATCGGCAAATCTGAAATCAATCAGGAGTCGAAGGCAATCCCAAAAATTAGAGACAGCTGCATTCGTTTAGGGCTTCTTTTCGACGTTGAGACACGTAAAAGGTAAATCCTTCCAAAAGGCGTAGCTGTTTGATTTTCACTGAAACGCAGTTCCACGATCGATTGCGTTTGGCAAATAGGCTACAAACATTCTATGTGCACTAGCATATCACACTTGTGACTAATACTTTACAGAAGTTTGATATATATCGAGACTGAGTGTGTCGAGGTCTAGGAAACCAAGCCAGCTCGGTTGTCTGGCTTCATTAGTATAGAGGGTCCTTCAAAATCGCTTGTTAATGGGGCATTCTGGTTGTTTTTTCGGGGGAAATGATGGTGATTTGGGAAAGAAATAAATAAGAGTAGAAAAGGTATGCACATAAAGCAGTTATTCCGCTAATGGGATCAGAGGCACTCCTTGTTGGAGTCTCTGGTATTAATTTTTCTTCTGATTATTCACTTCATATTTTAATTTCTAACAACCCCCAAATCCAATATTTTCCAACATTTTTCACATCCTCCCTAATTTTTATACATTAAAACGATTCGAAGAATCATCCAGAAATTCTCAAAAAATTATTGAACCAAGAACTCCATCTTAACTGAGTCATCTTTTGATTCACGGATAACTTGGACAGCGGATAACGCGAGGAGAGCAGAGGAAAGTCATTTGGTATGGTTGCAAGAAACTCCCATGATTTAATCTAGAGTAGCTTTAAGAAAGGAATTAATTAATTCTGTATGCGTGTTTAGACCTGAACACCAACATTTACACCGGATGGTGAAACTAGTGGCAAGTCCTAAGGGCGACCCTTTTTGTAGACCAAAAATCCGATGCAACTTTGTTTTAGGATTAGCTACAAAACACCATTAAATGGTCGAAAAAATAATCCTACATTTGTCGATAAATTTGGGTTTTCTGACCCAAAACGAAATCTGCTTAGCTGATGTTTTGATTCTCGGACAAGTCTCACCTCCGGACATTTCTGTTATTTTCTTTCTTACCCAGCTATTTATCTCGAAACGTGACATACCGTAAAACTCCGAAAATAAGCCTCGGGTCTTATATTTTTCAAAGGCCCTTTTTGAGGGGTTTATTTTTGGACGGGCTTCGGAGGGGCTTATGTACGGAGGGGAATTTGCGTTTCAAAATCGATTGGGTTAGCATAAAGTTGGAAGGAAATTAACAGTTTTTGCTTTGCTTTACTTTGTATTTGAGGGCAATTTTCCAAGTATAAGCCCCCGGGGGGCTTATTTTCGAATGGGGCGATTTCACGGAGGGTTTTTTGTGTTACGAGTTAGGGGGGCTTGTACATGGAGGGGCTTATTTTCGGAATTTTATGGTAGTTTCAGCATGGGATTCAAATATGGCCGCATACCAGCAGTTTCAAAAGCAGTTTGAATGAAGTAATGGTCAATTTTTTAGTCAGTGCCAGTAATGAATTAGGTAAAGTTTTGGAGGAGACGGAGGAGGAAAATCTAGTTCCTGTTGTAAAAATAGTCAAAGGGACGGGAGAAGATTCAGAAAGAGGATCAGTACACCGTGAAGAAGGCTTTCTCCCATTCACTCAAGCCTTCCCTAACCCCCTCTAAGTAATGATCGGTTTCTTAAAAACTTACTCACCGGCCGGGACTATTATCCGCTCTTAACAAACGATTTTCAAGAGCCTCTATACTAATAAGCCCAGACAACCGAGCTGGCTCGGTTTCCTAGATCTCGACACATTCATTTTCGATATATAGCCAACTTCTGTAAAGTATTAGTCACAAGTGTGATATGTTAGCGCACATAGAATGTTTGTATATAACCGGTTAATGATATTTACTGTTTCTTATGGAGCCTATTTGCCAAACGCAATCGATCGTGGAACTGCGTTTCAGTGAAAATCAAACAGCTACGCCTTTTGGAAGGATTTACCTTTTACGTGTCTCAACGTCGAAAAGAAGCCCTAAACGAATGCAGCTGTCTCTAATTTTTGGGATTGCCTTCGACTCCTGATTGATTTCAGATTTGCCGATTTCCGGATGATCCGGATTTCTGTATTTCCGGTTTTCCGGTTTTCCGTATTTCCGCGTTTCAACATTTCCGGTTTACGTGTCAACCTGCATTTGACCTTGCAGAGCCGGTTGAATAGAAGGTTTATTCGAGGTTGTAGCTCTGAAATCTCAATTTTCTGATCCAAAATGAGACCTTTCCAGTTAATTTTCTGATTCTCGAGCAAACTTTCACCTCTGAACGGTTGTTTTACCGAGCTATTTAGCTCGAAACGTGACACAGTTTCACCTGTTTTGATCTTCGGATTGTTAGCTTGGGATTCAAAAATGGCCGCATACCAGCAGTTTCTAAAGCACATCTTACTGGAATTTTATGGAGTCCGGCATCTCAGGGATTGGAATATGTCTCAATTTGTGAGTCAGTGCCAGTAATGAATCAGGTAAGCCGTACTTTTGACAAAATCTGCTTGAGATAGATCTGTTATGCTAAATCTGAAAATATCGTATTAGCTCGCATACGCGTTGTTACAAACGGTCATAACTTTTAAAATACTGAAAACGTACATGGGGTTTTGTATATTATTAATAACAGGTGGTCTATCTTTGCGTCTATTTAGTCTAGAGCTTTCAACTATGTCCCAAAAGTCAGAAATTAGCTTTTAAAACAGGGTCATTTTTGGCCATTCGCTCCAAGGCAATTAGTTGGGGTCATATTTTGCTTGATTTCGTCTTTCCAGCTAAATTTAGCGGATAACTATTACTTTCAGGAAAAACTAGAGATGTTTACCTATAAATAGGTATAAAATTCATTGGTAGATGGTGCAAATCAAACATTTTACAGCGCCGCAAAAAACGCCAAATTTTCAGTTTTCAAGACGTGCAAAATAGCCCTGGCGGGACAAAATACTCGGCGCTCCCCAGCGCGGCCAGAAAATTATTGTGAATCAAAGCAAACCTATTTTAGTTATAGTCTCGATAAAGCCTTTCACTCGCCGGAGTTTCAGGCAAAATTATTTTTCACACGAAATTGAGTGGGCGGTTTTTACTGAGACAGCCTCTTAACACTTGTTTTAATTCATGCTGTTTTACTGAATTCTGAAGAGAACAAAGTTTTTATTACTAGGTAAAGCAATTAAATGGGAGTAAACTTACAGGTTGTTGTCGTAGCTGTTACTTTGTCTACTTTTAAGACTTCTTTATGAGTTACAAATAGTGTTGGCTCAGCACTCAGACGGTGTGTCATAACACAATTGGAAGTGTTGATCTACACTAATACAGTGTAAAATTCTCAGTAGTGTAAATTTACCTGACTTTGGTGTGCACACAGCTGCAATGGGTTTTACACATATTCAGTGTCATCATTACCCTTTTTCAGTGTAACAAAAACACCAGAACAGTGTAAAGGAGACATATTTTTGGTGTATTTTAACACCAAATTGGTTTACGTTAACTCAATTTTGGTGTTACTAAACACCAATATAGAGAAAATATACACTAGGTCAGTGTTGCTGTCACACTGCAAAGGTGTTTTTAAACGCATTCAGGATCGTATGTAGGTCATATTTACACCATTTTGGTGTAAATATACACGACAGTAGTGTTAACTGAACACCTATTTGGTCTTCACACAGCTGCAAAAATTTACACTTTTTTGGTGTTACCATAACACCTCGATTTTGCTGTGTTGAAGGTACTTAATCAATTGTGGCTTCTATCAATAATACTCATCAAGAAATGTCATAATTAACCAGATCGCTGAACGATGACATATTTAATGCTATTGTACGTGGGACACATGAGGCATCTCTTTATCAGCAGTCTCTTTATCTTGTTTTGGTTTGAGTGACGTTATATCATCTACCATTAAAAAGGATGAAAGAATTAGTGCGTGGTCGGGTTTGGAATCAATTTTTTTGTGATTCTAAGTCTCCACTGATCGACGGATGGGTCTGTTTCCTAGAAGAGTGGGAAGCTGGTGGAAGTTGTCTTGTTCTTAAAATTCCACACAGGAAAGGTCATGCCTCCCTGGTCGTAATTCATCATACCTTTACAAGTTCTTCCGTCATCATCTAGAATGAGGCCTTCTAAACAAGTGCACGCTCTTCCAGATGGTGTAAGCAAACAAAGTTGACTACATCCGCCATTATTGTAGTTGCACTGGTCTGTGACTGTAAATGGTTAGAGCAAGACACATAAATAAAAGCAAGAACAATTGAACCATTTCTTAAAACATGCCGTCAATAGTGAAAGCAAGCAATGAGCCAATAATTTGCAAGTAAGTCGTAGAAAGTAAATGTCTAAACGTGAAGATGAATGTGAAATCAAATTCAGTATTTATAATTAGAGTCCAAGGAATGGCACTCGTAAGCTGCGCTGGTGCTGAATTACCTTTGGAACGAATAAAGGGTTATGACGTCTAAAATATATTTTAAGGCTTTTTCTTTTAATGCGATATGAATATATTTTTGTCAAATTATCGCAATGATGTTTTATTAGTTTTAGTTGATTTATTCGCCAAAAAGAAGTCGACATAATAAAACAGAAAAAATGTCTGAGTTCTCCGCAGGATGTTTAGCAAATCAAAGGCTTTGATTGTGGTAGCAAATCAAAAGGATCACCTATCTGCTTCTAATGTAATTTTTCTCGTTTCCGTCTTTTTATTCTTAATAAACTGTGGTCATACACATTTTCTAAACATTTGCTAACGTTTGAGTTATTATCGCTGCAATTTTTTTTACACTGAAAATTCCGCTTCAAGGAAGTATCAACAACATAAACGTTTCTTTTTTTTTTAGAAAACGCCTTCTCTTTACCTGGTGTGGTTTCTTCACTGAGATTATATCCATGTATGTCCATAGGCTTCCCAATGCCTGTGACAAATACACTGACATCTGCACTGTTTTTGTTGGCTCTATAAACAGCGTAATTTCTCCAGTCAGTCCAGTACAAGTAATCTCCAAGAAGTGTTAACCCGAAAGGATGAGGCAGGGTTGCTGAAGAAGATATTAAGGTCACTCTGATGTTCGTACTCAGGTGTAAGTATTCCAGCTTGTCAAATCTAGCATCCACCCAATACAAACGGTTTTTGTCTGTGTCAAGCGTTAGACCATTTGGCCACGACAGACGTGAGTTTACGAGAGTAACCCGCTGCTTTCCTGACATGTCCGCCCTTTCAATCTTTGGGTGGTAACCCCAATCAGTCCAATACATGATTCTATCAAATGCAAAGTAAGTAACACTGTAAGGATTTTCTCCTATCTTCTAGACCTTACAACCCTTCTCGTTCATTTGATGTCGTTTTTTTTATTTATAAAATCACTCTTGCTTTTTGCAGTGCAATCTGACGACGTTGCGTCCACTTTTATAGTGACAAACAGTTAACCCTCAGGGTGAATTATTCATACGGGGTTTGGAGGGGCCCCCTATGACTTCAAAACCGCTGATATCACGGCCACCAAAATTGCACATAATAATGTATTTATCATTTTCAACTTCTAGGAATGACATGATTGACAGAATAACGTAATTTGACGTCATTATGACGTCCTTATGTTGAATTTATTGGTAGAATCCAAATGCCATCAATTATTCTCTTCAAAGCGAAAAAAAACTTAAATAGTAAGGTGTACGACAAAATTAGTTAGCTAACGCATTAATGACCTATAACCACAGCAGTGATATCATAATGACGTCGTTTATCTTTGAAGAAGGAACTGGAACCGCCCGCCATCATGGATCCTCCATTTTGAATATAATTATATAAATGTATTCAATTTTACTGCAAACCCGAAGAAATCAAGGTAGTCGGTATGGAAAAATTGATCTATAACAGAACGTTTATGAAGCGAAAAATATTTTCCAGCAACAGCCATTTGGCCGTTTTAAATTCATGTTTCTTTTCCCAAATCAGTCACTAAAAAGCCTGGATTACACTAGCATTCATATTAAATTGGACATAATATTGCTAAATTAATTGAAAAGCTATAATTTAATGATTAACTGGAAATAATCCTTTTTGTTTTTGTAAGAAAAAAGCAAATTCAAAACAATGGCTATCAAAACTTGGTTCTCATAGTTATGTCAATGTTGACATACACGGCACGGCGACTTTTTAAAATGTTCCGAGATACTTTTAGGCAAAGTCGCCAATTTATTGGCCAGAACCTAAAAAGCTTTGAAGTTATTCAACTTTTTAGCAAAGGAGAGCTCAAAAGCCACCCCCGTCTGAGTACCGTTAAATCATGTTTAGTTCTTAGCTGTGTTCAGCGCAAACGTTTACAATCAGTGTCATTATGCCCAGTATTATAACACCTTGAACAACTTTTGAACCAGTACTCATGAATTATTCTTCACTAAAATGCGACAGCTACCCATCTTTCGTTGCCTCTATTGTGAGCAGTTATATATATCTTCCAGTCGACTTATTAGTAAGTTTTGTTGCCTTTTATATCTATTTAAACTACTGACCCCTTACTAACATCCAGTATAATATCCCTTGGTTCGCCTAGGCCACTTGTTATGAGAGCTCTACGATAGGAACCGTCTAGTTTAGATACTTCCAGCTTGTCAGTTCCCCTATCGGTCCAGTAGAGATTCCTTCCTACAATGTCCACAGCCAATCCATCTGGTATCTGGACGTTTTGGCGAAACAGTACCTCAAACATAGAGCCATTCATGAATGAACGAGAAATGGTCTTCCTTGTCACATCCGTCCAGTATACTCTATCCTCTAAAACGTCGTAGCCAATGGCCATTGGGCGTTTGATACTGTTTGACAAGGGTAAAGCGGTGAGTGATCCAGGAGCATGAGGAGAAACTTTCATAATCTTTCCGTATGAAGCATCAGCAAACAGGAGAAACTCATACTCAGGAGAAGCTTCAAGAGAGATCGAAAAAAGAAACAGATTGAGAGTGAATGTCTATAATATCATCGAGCAACCGGCGGCCAGGGTCACATCTTGTCCATAGGTAGGTATTAGCAAGTAAACAAAAGTGATGTATTTTGTTTTTGAAAATGGCTTGGTTAGCATCGCTTTTGAAGAAAATCGGGGAAATCAACTATGTTCGTGGTCTGTGACTTGAAAACAAACAAAATTTAAAGCAATATCAGGGTTCTTAAATCTTTGCTTGCAGGTAAAAGAGATGAATGCGGGGTAACTGAAGTATTCCCCAATAAATTAATTTATAAAGGGTTTTACTCATAATTTGGTGGCTAATTTTCAGGTTAGCGATAACGTGGGAGATAAATATAGAATACTTCATGAAAAGTGTGGGCGTACGGTATTTACGCACGAGTTGTTGACGTATCAGAAATCGAACGAGTGAGCGCTACGAACGAGTGAGATTTCTGATACAAACACAGCGACTGCGGATACAAAGCACTTTCCATGTGGTATTGTGTTTATTATATACATACTGAGACATTCGTTATTTTTGCCAGCCTTTTTATTTCAAATCTCTCCAAAATGCTAAACTTGGCTGCTACACACCGCGAAATCACAACAAAATCGAAGTACTATCCAAAAACGTTTGTCAATAAATATTTATGAGGGTATATAAGGATATGAGGTAATCCAAGGATTAAAAGTAATGTTAACTCTTTGTTCTGAATGCACAATTGAAAATGAATGAATTTAAGTAAAATGGCCGGTTTAAACGACGTTTAGTCGACTTGAGAGAAAGTCGACTAAACGGCGTTTAAACCGGCCGTAGGACACAGAGTGGCTATGAACTGAAGGTAAGGGAGCTTTTTGAATCAATATTTCGCGTGATCATGATTTTTTTTTTCTTAGCGTTGTAGATTCGAATACATGTGACAAAATTCGAACATTAAGGGCCCGAATCACATGTAATATTGCAAGAAATATCGACCTTCGTTATCTTAAAGGCTACTAGTACAAATAGACAAACAAGAAGACTTCATATCTTTAAGATTTTTGCGTTTATTTAGCATCAGATAATACACTAATAATTCTAGTATATTCCGACCAAATGACCTCTGAAGCCCGAACCCACGCATAGTGCGCTTGGGCTGCCTGTGTCCACACGAACCCTCTCGCCCCGGGGCGAACAGCAAACGTCACATTCTAGTAGAGAATTCCTCAAAATAGAAAACTGACAAGATAGAAACTGTCTAAAACAATTCTTATTGACAAACTTGTTGTGAAGCTACTAGTGTCTGTGTAGAAATAATGAACAGTAAACGGCAGGAAAAAGGAAAAGTTGGCCATGTGGTAGTACAAATTAGCCTAAATTTCATCCGATTACTTCGAGTCGTTATTACTCCCTCAGTAACATCTGAATCGACAGGCCGTTAATGCCGTCCAGTGACGTCACTACTCCTTGATATTTGCTTTAATTCATGCAAAAAGTAAAACACGATTTTCAAGTAGCAAACCGAGAAATGTCTGCATGATACATAACTGCTTTATTTTTTTCGATCGTAATTCATGTTTAACGTTCAAACTATCAACTGCATGCAGTACAACTCTCAACCGGTTGTGCTAAATTCTATAATCAAACTCGGTCGCAATCACGCAATGAAATAAACACAGACACGGAACACTTACTTCAAAAACACAATGATTTGCTTTAATTGAAAAGAAGCTATTTGGTCCATAACGAAGAAAAAAACAAGGAGACAAGAAAGAAAAGCTAACAGAATCATTACACTTGACGGTAAAAATAGCAAGAAGGTCGAATTATAACATTGAGGTCAGAAAACTTGGCGTAAACAAAATCACCGGCCTCCGAAACCACAAAGCGGCTCTAAATGAAAAACCTACCGACTCTCCGCAATGATTCTTCATTCGGAGTTCAATTTAGCATTTCAGCTTCGAAGACAAGGGCAATTTTGCTGTTTAAAGGGAAAGTGTCCCGATTATGCGCACGCGCGAGTGTCATCTGTTTTTTCTTCAAAAGACAATAGAACTGTCAAATTGACTCGACAAGATTTCCTTCCGGACCGCACCACCGACAGAGATTTGTTGTTTATATTCTCAAGTAATATTTTAGACTTTCAAAGAAGTCTTTCGTCTTATATAAAAATTTGGCTCGCGGTTCGAAGACTTATCGCGATTTTATCGCTAGCTGGGCCGCCTCGCGACCCGAAAATCTCTTTCCGCTCGCTTTTAAAAACATATTCTCTAATTTGAAACTCGTGTCAGAGGTCAGTTGTTCCAAGTCTAGTAATATCTGCCTGATTTGCTCGCGTTCTAGCCTGAAACGTTTGAAAGACATAAATTAAAATGCAATCTCAACGCTATGAATCATCAGAAAGGTTAGTCAAAAATTATATTATGATTTCATGGCACAGCGCCTGTTTGTTTGATTTTGTCGGCCGTTAGGGAGATTCATTTAAAAAAGTTTACTAACACGTCGTTGCAAAACATTCTGCTTCACTAAGCTCCCCTCCACAAGATCTCCTCAGTCACATCAATCATAAATGTCTCAATGGTTTCTTTTTTTTACAGTCTTTATTGTTGCCGTTTCATTTCTGCGTATTCCTTTCACAATTATCTGAGCTTGTATGGAAGCTAGCAGAAGAAATAAGCCTTCAATCGGCATCAAAGTGCTTCCAATCTTTTGGTCCTCCGGCCAACGGCAATAAAAGTAACGCCAAAAAATCCATATTTTGCCCAAATCGAAACTTAACAGGAACAATATATCATTGATCTGTAATCCTGAGAAGTGTGGTATTGAACCCGGTCAAGCGCGATGCAAACGGATTTTTCAAGGTTCTCTTACTCTCCTCGCATCTTTTGATTTCGCGACATCCTGTCCAAAAATCAAAGTTTGGTGCATGCGCAGTAACGGGATACTGTTCCTTAAGATAAAGATTAAGCTTATCGAAACTTTTGAACTAAACGAAAGAATGCAGGAGATGAGATCCACTGAATATCAAGCGACAATCCCGCTAAAATTTTTCATAATTATACATAATTATGCGAATGTTTAGACGATCAACCAATCAAAATCACTACCCGGTTTTCGGGTAGTGAGTGACGTCATTGGACGGTATTTACGGCCAGTCGATTCAGACGTTGTTGAGAGGAGAAAACGACTCGAAGCAATCGGATGAATTTAAGGCTATACAAATTTAAGCTCGCTGTTTGCCGTTAACGTGACTTTAAATT
>CALNXK010000103.1:207500-257500 GCA_942486035.1 Porites lobata
ATATTTGGACTCTACAATTGGCGACGAGTATAGAAAAGGAAATTTTCCGACATATGCAAAGAAAACATGGCCGTGGACATTGAATTTGGAAACATACAGTAAAACCCGATTGCACAGGCAATCCGACTAGCGTGGGACCTCGTTTAAGACGATGAGATGGAAACGTTCTTTTGAGCTTTTTCTCGAGGCCAAGGGTATCACAAAGGATACACAAAGACAAGCCTTTAACTTTTGCATTGCGCTGGAAGAGATGTACAGGACATTTTTATTACGCTGAGTGACCCTGGACTAGCCCCAAACAGAGAAACGCAGTATGCGAAAGCTATGAGATTACTGGACGCACATTTTTGACCACAAGTTAACATACCATTTGAACGGCATCAGTTTCGTCAAGCAACACAGGAGGAGTCCGAGACAGCAGACCAGTTTGTGACCAGATTGTTCCAGCTTAGCGAGAATTGCGACTTCGGAACATCCAAGCAAGAACAAATTCGTGATCAGTTAATTGATAAATGTCGGTCAACTGGCCTTCGCAAGAAACTACTCGTTTTTAGCGGCTGACTCACACCTCAGAAGGCTAGAGATATTGCTAGGTCCATGGAAGCTGCTGAAAGTCAGACATGGTCGATTGAAAGCGATTCACAGAGCGGAAATGTGAATCACTTAGAGCGGGAATATTTTGATTCGCCTAAACGTGGAGGAGGACCTTGTTGTCGGCATTGACTCGAGGGAAATTTTGAAAGAGATCCAGTGTGCTAGGCAGGACTGGCTAGTTGTAGGAAATGTAAAAAAGTGGGGCATTTCGCCAAAGTTTGTAAGACGAAAGAAGAAGATACTAATAGAGACAAGAAAGGAAATATACGCCAAGTCACCAAAGATGATGATTTCGCCTTCACCCTACAGTCTAGTGGAAGAGATATTCCCACCGTAGACAACGAGCTTGGAGGTGTTCGACTGGAAGGGGTTCTTGTCGATTCTGGTTCCACTTGCAATGTTATTGACAGAGCGAAATGGGGGGAGCTTAGGGAGAAGAAAGTAAAATGCGTTTGAAGAAAATCTAGAAAGCTGTACTCCTATTTATCCAATGAGCCACTTACTACTGCTGGTAAGTTTGAAACTGAACCTTGTTACAAAGGTAAACGTTGCCATGTGTGTTGTATTGTTGTGGAAGAGAAAGCAAGGGCAAAACCTAGCAGGGAGACCTCAGAAGAGCTGGCCATACTGAAACTTGAAATTAATGCCATGAAATAAGAAACACTACTTAGAGATTTCCCTGAGTGTTTTAAGGGAATAGGAAAACTTAAGGGTTTCCAAGCAAAGCTCCACATTGGTGAATCAGTTTAACCTGTTGCACAGAAGTTGAGACCCCCACCTTATGGGCTAAGGGACAAAATAGAACAGAAACTCAAGGAACTAGTAGACTGTGATATTATTGAACCAGTTGAACGTCCTGCTCCGTGGGTGAGCCCGGTCGTGGTGGTTCCCAAACCATCGAGAGACATAAGGAAAGCTAATGGAGCTATTGTAACGGATCGTCATCCCATACCCACGGTTGATGACATACTCTACCAGCTGAATGGGAGCAAAGTGTTTAGCAAATTAGACCCAAATGGGGATTTCACCAGATTTAGTTGGAGCAACAGTCTAGAGTTATTACCACATTCATAACTCACAAGGGATTGAACAGGTATAAACGCTTGATGTTCGGAATCAGCTCTGCCCCACAGCTTTATCATCACACCATTCGACAAGTGCTGGCCGGCTGTGAGGGTGTCTACAACATCCACGATGACATAATCATCCATGGTCGTACAGGTTGCAGAAGACCATTGAGTGTATTTGTGACAAAGTACTAACCCTCAATCCGGAAAAGTGTGTGTTTAAGATGCCACAACTCACTTTCATGGGAAATCTGCTATTAAGGAAAGGTATCGGCCCAACAGAGTCACACGTTGAAGCAGTGGTCCGGGCTAAGGAACCCACAAATGCAGAGGAAGGAAGTGCAGAGTTTCCTAGGATTAGTGAACCTTAGTGCCCGGTTCATCCCTAGTGTAGCAGTTATCAAAGAGCCACTCAGAAAATTGGCAAGGAAGGATGTACACCGTTCAAGTGGGACACAGAACAGGAACTGGCATTTGAAACCCTGAAGAGAAACCGGGAACGGACACAAATATTGGCATATTTCGACAGAAATGCGGAAGGAACCAGGCTAATTACAGGTACAAGCCCGGTAGGCCTTGGGGCGGTGCCTACACAGGTCCAGGAGGGACAGGAGCGGGTAATTGCGTATGCAAGTCGTGCCTTAACAGAGGTTGAACGAAGATACTCACAAACAGAAAGAGAGGCACTGGGACTTGTGTGGGGATGCGAGAGATTTCATATGTACCTGTATGGAATGGAGTTCACGTTGCTGACAGACCACAAGCCTCTAGAAACTATTTACTCGAGTAGTTCCGGTAATTCAGCTCGGATAGAGCGCTGGGTACTTCGACATCAACCATACAAGTTTCGGGTGCAGTATGAACCAGGTAAACAGAACATTGCTGTCTCTCTTTCACGGCTTGTCGATAAGGGAAGACTGAGTGGTCATGATGATGCTGAGGAATTTATCCGTTTTGTGGCAGAAGCATCAGGGCCAGTAGCGATACCCATCAGAGAAACTGAGGAAGAATCAGCTACCGACCCAGAAATTTCACAACTATGAGAATGCTTCGCAACAGGAGACTAGGACAAAGCCCCACCAAAGTACAAACATGTCAGAAATGAACTCTCTTCCCAAAGAAAGTTAGTATTAAGGGGCACGACGTTGCTAATTCCAAGAATACTACGCGAAAGAGTGCTAGACTTAGTGCATCAGGGTCATTAGGGGATGGTAAAAACCAAGCAAAGACTTCGTACAAAGGTTTGGTGGGCTGGAATTGAAAAGCAAGTGAAACACCGGTGTAAGACCTGCCATGGCTGCCAACTTGTTGGACTGCCTACACCACCAGAGCCCTTACGGCATACAAAGTTTCCAAGCTAACCCTGGATTGACCTAAGGAGGATATGTACTTGTCTAGGTTGATTATTACAGCCGACATTTCGAAGTGAATATTCTGACGTCCGTGACATTCACTAAAGTCATTGAAAGTTTGGAGAAGATTTTCTGTACCATGGGTTACCGCAGTCGTTGAAAACATTTCAACGGTACACAGTTTGTGTCCGATGAATTTGAGCGTTTCCTGAAAAAGAATGATATAGAGCATTGCACCTCGACCCCGCTCTGGCCTCAGTCAAATAGGGAGGTGGAAAGACAGAACAGAAGCTTGCTTAAAGCCCTTAGGAGTGCTAAAGCTGAAAAGAAGACTATCTGGGCCGATTCGAAAGGTCTTAACAGCCTACAGAGGGACACCTCACAGCAGTACAGGAGTCACGCCGGCCAAACTCCTGTTCAACAGATCAGAGAAATCAGATCATGAAGATTCCTGAGCTGGGAAACTCGAGATACTCCGACAGTGAGGCAAGAGACAAGGATGCAGAGAGTGAAGCAGAAGGGGGCCGACTATGCTGACGAAAAGAGGAGAGCTCGAGATACTGACCTATAACCTGATGATTTAGTGCTCTTAAAAGAGAGGAAAGAGAACAAGCTCTCAACCACGTTTGGCGCACTTCCATATATCGTTAGCAAGAAGCACGGGAACGAGGTTATCATATCGTCACCCGAAACGTGAGGAGAAATGTGGCCGATGTTAAGAAATACTTGACAGGGGACACAACCGGAGATGAACAAGTTGCTGAAGATGACTCCTCCGAGGAAGATAACACCGGAAGGATAAAGAAACCCCAAGGGAGACCAGTAAGGGAAAGGACGCCTCCGGAGTACTTAAAAGACTACGGAGTGTACGAATTATGTTCAGTGGAAGAGAAT
This sequence comes from Porites lobata, assembly GCA_942486035.1. Taxonomy (NCBI): domain Eukaryota; kingdom Metazoa; phylum Cnidaria; class Anthozoa; order Scleractinia; family Poritidae; genus Porites; species Porites lobata. The sequence goes on from CALNXK010000103.1 coordinate 211,408, forward strand.
GTACCTGCAATGAAGCGGCCTAAAGTACATATACTTGCAAGAAGACAAGCCGTCCAAGTAAAGTGTCATATTGACAAAAGGCTTTGTGAACCATCTACAACCTAAAAAATGACTGAAATTAAATAGTCATCTACTGGCACATGGAACCCTAGTACAGCAAAGAGATCAGACGAAATAAATATTAATGTTGCTAGCGAGAAATTACAGGCTCTCAAATAACTTCTAGTCTATGTTCCCTACACTTCGTTATTCCAAATTTTTGTTCCCCCCCCAAGTACTTAACAGAAGAGTGAAGAAAATAAAATGAACTTACCTGCACGGCAGAATAGGAAGTCAACTTCATCGGTAATACCTTTCCGAAATTTGCTGAGCCCGTAAGTTCTTAGATAGGTATAAACGTCGCGATTACATTCACTAAGAAAGCGTAATTTCGTTTCACCCTCTAAGCATGGCAGATGAACCTTCGATCAGGCGGTCCTTTTTCCCACTATCTCCGGGAGGTGAGGGGAAAAGGAAATTATTTTTACAGGAAATACCCTGCCGAAAATTGAGCATGTTGCACGATGAACACCACTGACCAGGTTTAACTCTTTCTGGAGCGAGTGATAGCATCTGATGACGAAATACGCCGTGAATGCAAAGTGGAAGCGTGCGTGTTTACAAGATGTGGCTTGGCTTGCTAAGGACTTGTGTATGACTTCTGTATCACTTTATAACTTGCTGTAAGTGACTGAGTAGACTTACAATGGTTTACAATGAGAAACAGCACAACCAAGCACATGGAATGGTTCGAGCAACTGAGTATTTGTCGAATACAATGTATCGTTCAGATGGAAGCTTCAACATCCCCAACCCCCGCAGGCATTTGACTTTTTTGAAAATTATTGTTCAAATTCCCCCCTACCCGAGCAAAAATGCCGTTCAAATGCCCCACACTAGGGTCCATTCAGGTGATCAAATGCCCCCACCCCGGGGACATTTCACAGGCACATGAATGACAGAAGGACGGAAAAAACGCCTTCAGTTGTCGAACAAAATCTTTATAAATACAGCGAATAATTCGCATTCAATATAATAAAAACCGAGAAACACTGCAGGCGTATTTACTACGAACAAAACTCTCGTGCAAAGAGACGGAAACCACGGCTTCAAGGTCACTGATTGCTCAGCTTTCGTTCGTGTGTTATGCAACATACAAAGCGTTCTATAAAAAATCCCACCTGCTGAGATTACTACATTCCATACATGTGATATTCATGACCATTTCACTTACATGCATCATCGCTCACCTTATTAATAAACATACATGAGGCAGGCCGGTATAGGTGTGTGGTATTTCATGGTAAACACAGCTTAATGCATTCATATATTGAAGCCTGAATCCAATATTGAAAATATTGAAATTTATATACCTTCAAATACGGCAAAAAGCAGGTTTAAGCCCTTTCCTTGTAACCAATTGGCCACAAAGGCACAATCTTTCCCACGACAAATACACTAACATCGTGCCCGCCATGATAGCAGCTCCCAGAGATTTCACATGAAAGCGAGGTTACGGTTCAAATTCCCCACCCCCTGGAAGACTGATAATCAAATTCCCTCCTCCTCGGGACGGCAAAGGTATCACACACCAAGGATATGCCCGGGGGGGGGATGTTGAAGCTTCGATTTGACCGATACATAAATGTTACGCTACAAGCGGTGAATTGAAAACCGTAAAGTAAGCCTTATTTTGATCGATATTGTTTAAAACGGTGAAAGCCAGCAATAATTTTTTTGACCAGAAAATGACTCAGTGCGTAATATCCTTTGATAATTGCCGAAGATAGTTTTAGTGGTTTAGAAATTTTGTTGGCGAGTAGATAGATTGTCAACTGCGATGAAATATACAAAAACTGAAAATTGGGGTTTGTTCGTCAATTGCCCTTGGAAACAGAAGAGCCCGCCCGCAGAGATTTTTACAGACTTAGGGGCTGTTTACATGACACCGGGGCGGCTTTCGCGCCGGAGTGAGTTTACTCTGGTTCCCTCTCATGGCTCTACATTTGTTTACATGATACCACCACAAAATGTCATGCGGGCGCGAGTCATCCCGGCGTGAGTTCACCCCGGTTGTTGTACCGGGGAGAGAATTTCACTCCGGTACAAGATCTCGCAACGGTATCATGTAAACGCAAAATGACCGCACGTTTCGGTGTGAAATTTGTCTGCCCGTAGAGTGGAACGGGTAGCGCATGCGTAATGTTTGTGATTTTGAGTCTTACCTGTATTTTATCAACATGAAGTGTACCTCCAAATAACGAAATATGAAATGACCTAATGTAAACGCGATACGAATTATAAAAGTCGTGCCGGTATGAAAATCGCGCCGGTGCGAGTTTTTTCACGTAAACAACCCCTTAGTAACTAGAATATCTTTGTAAATTACCTACTAGGTTTAGCTCTGGGACTGATTCACTTTATTTGGAGAAATTCAAGGAAAGGAAAACCATATTTTGGCCATCAACTCAACTGGCCGAAACTCTATGTAGTTGATTAACCACGCAAATTTGATATAATCAAGAGCAATATACATAAATGTAAACTAAAATGATGATATTGTATCCGCTCCAAGTCTTGGGTTATAGCGTTTTAATGGACATGGGAAAAACAGCTAAACATTTTGCACTTCTTACAACAGTTTCTGAGTTAAATAATACATAGATTTAGCCAGGGCTAAAAGCGAAGCTCCCATTAATAAATTTATAAATCAAACAATAAACTTGTAACCCACAAATCAGTTAACTTAAGGGCACATTCATGTGACTTTTGAGGGAAACGCTACTAAGTTATTTTAGAGTGAAACATTTGACATCGAGTTGATAGCCTTATTAATCATGTACACCCAAGAAATAGCAAACATCTTCGATCACATTTAAGAGCCATAATGGCTCTTGATCACAGTAGATTAGGCCGCGAAAACAAATTCTTGGAAAGCAAATCAGGCCGAATTTTTTTGCGTTGGACAGGTTTACTTTACAAATTCTTGCCAACAAATCTGGGGGTGTGTAAACCACGCCACTGTTGTGTATTAGGACCCAGGGTTATTACTTGGTGTTACGGTGCACGAATTTATGCTAATTAGTATATGCCAATGTCTATGTCATATAATGATAGTATCATGGAGTCATGGTTTCATGTTTTTCGTGGTGTCAATAGTTTCATGGTTTCATAGGTTTCGTGGTGTCAATGGTTTCATGGTTTCATAGGTTTCGTGGTGTCTATGGTTTCATGGTTTCATAGGTTTCGTGGTGTCAATGGTTTCATGGTTTCATAGGGTTCGTGGTGTCTATGGTTTCATCGTTTCATAGGTTTCTTGGTGTTAAGGGTTTCATAGTCTCATAGGTTTCTTGTTGTCAAGGGTTTCATAGTTTCTTGTGTTTCGTGGTTTCATAGGTTTCGTGGTGTCAATAGTTTCATGGTTTCATAGGTTTCGTGGTGTCAATGGTTTCATGGTTTCATAGGTTTCCTGGTGTCAATAGTTTCATGGTTTCATAGGTTTCGTGGTGTCAATGGTTTCATGGTTTCATAGGTTTCTTGGTGTCAATGGTTTCATAGTTTCATAGTTTTCGTGGTGTCAATGGTTTCAAGGTTTCTTAGGTTTTGTGGTGTCAATGGTTTCATGGTTTCATAGGGTTCGTGGTGTCAATAGTTTCATGGTTTCATTGCTTCGTGGTGTCAATGGTTTCATAGTTTCATAGGTTTCGTGGTGTCTTTGGTCTCATAGTTTCATAGGTTTCGTCGTGTCAATGGTTTCATGGTTTCATAGGTTTCGTGGTGTCAAGGGGTTCATGGTTTCATAGGTTTCGTCGTGTCAATGGTTTCGTGGTTTCATAGGTTTCGTGGTGTCAATGGTTTCATGGTTTCATGGTTTCATAGGTTTCGTGGTGTCAATGGTTTCATAGTTTCATAGGTTTCGTGGTGTCAATGGTTTCGTGGTTTCATAGGTTTCGTGGTGTCAATGGCTTCGTGGTTTCATAGGTTTCGTGGTGTCAATGGTTTCGTGGTTTCATAGGTTTCGTGGTGTCAATGGTTTCGTGGTTTCATAGGTTTCGTGGTGTCAATGGTTTCGTGGTTTCATAGGTCTCGTGGTGTCAAGGGTTTCACGGTTTCATAGGTTTCGTGGTTTCTGTGGTTTCATGGTTTCATAGGTTTCGTGGTGTCAAGGGTTTCGTGGTTTCATAGGTTTCGTGGTGTAGATGGTTTCATGGTTTCCTAGGTTTCGTGGTGTCAATGGTTTAATAGTTTCATGTGTTTCGTGGTTTCATAGGTTTCGTGGTTTCTATGGTTTCATGGTTTCATAGGTTTCGTGGTCTCGAGGGTTTCATGGTTTCATAGGTTTCGTGGTGTCAATGGTTTCATGGTTTCATAGGTTTCGTGGTGTAGATGGTTTCATGGTTTCATGTGTTTTTGGTTTCATAGGTTTCGTGGTGTCAATGATTTGGTGGTTTCATAGGTTTCGTGGTGTCAAGGGTCTCATAGTTTCATAGGGTTCGTGGTGTCAATGATTTGGTGGTTTCATAGGTTTCATGGTGTCAAAGGTGTCGTGGTTTCATAGGGTTCATGGTGTCAGAGGTTTCATGGATTCATAGGCCTCTTGGTGTCAAGTAGCCTCCCCGCAGACGTCCTTTGGGGTTTGTTCGTCACGCGTTCATTTCTCCCCCACAGACGTCTGCTAAACACAGCCGACATTTACGTTCACCGATCAGTGAGGCTTTTGATCGGGTGTGCGAGAAATTTGTAATAAATGCAGAGTTAAACAAGTATCAGGGAGACGCTATCCTGCAAATTTTATAGAGAAGACCGATGAGTTCATAAATTTGCCGACAGGTTTTGGTAAATCCCTTATCTATCAAGCTTTGCCGCTTGTTTGCGACACTGCGTGGAACTACTGGATATTATTGTTGTTGTTTCGCCCCTGGTAAATCTTATGAAAGATCAAGCTACAAAGCTGGAAAATATTTGTATTCCTGTTGTAGTGCTCAGTGATATGTATCTTTTAAATTCAATTTAATTTATTTAAAACACTTGCAATTGCAAAGTACTTACTTACAATACTTACTTACAAACAATGTATGGTACTTACGCTACTAACAAACCTATACTCTACTTACAAAACAATACTTATTTACAATGTGAGATACTTACGCCACGAACAATACTATACTCTACTTGCAATACTTACTTACAATGAGATACTTACACTACTAACAGTGCTATACTCCACGCTTTACATATATATAACAGCTACTTGCACTACTTACAATACGGATTACATACGCTACAAAAACCAGAAAATAAAGGGGCCGGGAAAGTATGGTAAATTTTAGTTAACTGTAGTTTTAACTCAAAGGAGAAAAAAGAGATTAAAGATATTTTCTCTGCTGATTCACTGAAAATTAGCTTTATATGCTTTGAATGTTGAAGCGCGGAAAATAGGAAGAGAATGTCTGGTAGGAAGGAAAGTGTAAAAAGAGCGAGAGACCCCAAACTGATAAAGATTACTAAAGAGGGAAAGGTTCAATTTCTTTGTTATATTGTTTTAAAAAAGGCTTAAAATTTTCAATAGTTGGAATATTTCTTTTGCTTCTGCAAAGCCAAATGTAGAATCTCGCAAGTGACAGAACGAAGTTAATTGCGGCTTTGTTTTTGGAAGTATGAGGCATCAGACCCAAGACGACAAGACTGTTAAGGAGATAGTCGTTGGATAAAAGCTTACGATCCGTTAGAAAGGCAATAAGGTGTTACCAGAAAAGTTCTATTTTGCTACAGAACCAGAAAGGATCCGTGAATTTTTCCGCTTCTTCATGGCAAAATGAACACCTAATGTCATCTTTGTATCCCATTTTGACTAAAGATACGTTTGTTGCCAAAGTTTGATGAAGGAATCTAAACTGAAATTCAGTCAGTTTGGTGCTTTTGGTACATTTAGAAGCGGTCATATAAGCGTTTTGCCAGATTAAATCACGAGCTTCTGGGAAAACTTTGCTCCATTTCTCCTGACTAGAAATTTTATAGTTACATTTTAATTCCACCAGTTTTTGATAAGCTAGTCTGCTGGGCTTTTTCGATTTTAAAAAGGCGGTTATGAAAGACTCTTGTTCTTTACAGTTTAGTGGTACATTTGGTAGTTTTTGAATTTTCCAGAGCTCTCGGAGGGTAGATGTCATTCCATAGAATGTCAAAGGGCAAACCTTTGTATGATACTTTTTTTTCAAAATCTGTTGGTGACAAGAAAGTACTTGGTTTTTCCTTAACGATTTGATTCACCTGAGAAATGCCCATTTGATACCAAGTTTTATAGAAGACCAGTTTGTCCATAACTCTAATCAAAGAATTATACCACAGGCTTTGTGTGAGGAAGGACTCCACCGTTTCTATTGAACCTTGATAGTTTAATCCCTTGGTTTAAGTCCTTGGTCCGCGACCCATGACCTTGGAGGAATTACATTCGCAAAAAAAGGAAACGGCCTTTGTTTTCGAAGAATGCTTTGAAAATCTTCCCTATTCAAGTTTACAAGTTCTCTTTTCTTATTACTTCGAATATATACAGATTTAATAGTAATTGATATTGACCGTGCTGAAAACCGCTCCGCGCTCGTGTAGGAGACTGTTATCTGAAGTCTTTCAAAGAAAAGCAGATTATTTTATACTTACAACAACTTCCCAAAAAACTATACAGTTGACTACAGCTCTATTGCATCATTACTGTGATTTTTTCAAAACGTTTGAGTCGTCTCAGGTAGAAGACAGCTGTGCAAATAAAAAATTAATTTGACGTACACAAAGGCACATCAACGTCCAGAGCACGTTTGATGAGCCTTGCGATGTCGACTGCGCTTTTTCCAAACACACGAACTTAGTCCTTTCCTAAATTACAGCTACAATGAAAGCAAAAAAATTCACTTCTTATAACTTTCTTCGGAGTCTCATCCATGCATGCGCATGGAATAAATATTCCTCTAAAAAAAACGAGAAATAATTCGTAGGTGCCTTTTCACTTGTATCACAGCTCGTTATTGGCTGATCGTGACACAATAACTAACGCTTAGTGGCTTATTGAAACAAACAAGAACGTAAATGTCGGCTGTGTTTAGCAGACGTCTGTGGGGGAGAAATAAACGCGTGACGAACGAACCCCAAAGGACGTCTGCGGGGAGGCTAGGTGTCAAGGGTTTCATGGTATTATAGTTCTGTCCATGGTGTAATTTGAAAACACTAAGTTACCGTCCACCATGGGTTTCTTGGTTCAACCGGTTTCGTGGTTTCATATATATCGTTGTTTCAAAGGTTTTGTAGTTTCATGGTATGGTTTATTGGGTTTGTTAGTTTCATGGATAATTTAGTAAATGAACCTCTTCCGGCGGCTAGTATATCGAAGGATAATGCCCGTGGCTGAGAGAAAGAAACATTTAAATGTGAAATTATAATCCTCTGATTAAATTCAGAAGACTAATGTAATACTCCTATTTTTTGTTTAAGCACAAAACACAAAGCGGTTTTTAACTACTTAATCTAGTACATATTTAAAACTTATTTTCCTCAAATACAAATTCTCTTTTTTTTTTCGGTTCACCTTGCGCATAAACCAAGAGTTCCTCGTCTTTCCTTTAATCCACCACGCCATGACTTCTTCCGATGTCAACACCACTTTACCCAATCCAAAAACTCCCAAACTCCAGTAACTCCGCCTTACTTTTATACCTTTCACAAACTTGCTTTTATCTCTCACTCTGCTGTTCTCTGGTTCAATATGGTTGAATCTGCAGCCGTTCTTGGAGAAATTTTACGATCACCAAAGTACTTGTCCGTACTCCGTATTGGCGTTCCGTGTTCCTGCTCTATCAACTTTTACAGCACTTCTGTTCGCGCCCCCCCGAAAAATGACTTCTTTACCGTGAATCAGGGACGCCTCTACTGAAGGATTTCAGTAGTGCCTGTGCTTTTAAAAGTTTCTCTCTTAATCTCTTGAACGCACCCTCCGTACTAACTTTCCAGCAACGTGGCCCCTTCTTAATACCTACGACTTGCAAATCCTATCCAAACGCAAGGTGTCGCAAATAAAAGCTACTGTGAAAAATCTAGTAATTAACAATTAACGTTTAACGGTTTACAATAGATCCTGATGAGAAATGAATATTTTACAGAATTAGTTTTATAACGAACAACAAAATTACAAACAACAACGATAAAAGTTACGTAGTCGCGTCCTACGAAAACAATATGTTTAAACAAAACAAACCTGCATAAAAGAAATAACTATTTTCAATTAGGCATGACAATATGAAACCATTGAAACCACGAGACCCATGAAACCTTTGCCACCACCAAGCCTATAAAAAAAAAGAAACCCTTTACACCACGAAATCTATGGAACCATTGACACCACGAAACCTATGACACCAAGAAACACATGAAACTATGAAACCATTAAAACCACGAAACCTAGGAAACCATGAAACCACTGACACCACGAAACCTATGAAACCATGTATCCATTGACACCACGAAACCTATGAAACCACGAAACACATGAAACTATGAAACCATTGACACCACGAAACCTAGGAAACCATGAAACCATCTAAACCACGAAACCTATGAAACCATGAAACCATTGACACCACGAAAACTATGAAACCATGAAACCATTGACACCACGAAACCTATGAAACCATGTATCCATTGAAACCACGAAACCTATGAAACCACGAAACACATGAAACTATGAAACCATTGACACCACGAAACCTAGGAAACCATGAAACCATCTACACCACGAAACCTATGAAACCATGAAACCATTGACACCACGAAACCTATGAAACCATGAAACTATTGACACCACGAAACCATTGACACCGCGAAACTTATGAAACCATGAAACCATTGACACCACGAAACCTATGAAACCACGAGACCCTTGACACCACGAAACCTATGAAACCATGAAACCATGAAACCATTGACACCACGAAACCTATGAAACCATGAAACTATTGACACTACGAAACCTATGAAACCATGAATCCATCGACACCACGAAACTTATGAAAGCATAAAAGTATTGACACCACGGAACCATTGACACCACGAAACGTATGAAACCATGAAACCATTGGCGCCACGAAACCTATCAAACCATGTATCCATTGACACCACGAAACCTATGAAACCACGAAACACATGAAACTATGAAACCATTGACACCACGAAACCTAGGAAACCATCAAACCATCTACACCACGAAACCTATGAAACCATGAAACCATTGACAACACGAAACCTATGAAACCATGAAACCATTGACACCACGAAACCTATGAAACCATGAAACCGTTGACACCACGAAACCTATGAAACCACGAAACCATTGACACCAAGAAACCTCTGAAACCATGAAACCATTGACACCACGAAACCTATGAAACCATGAAACCATTGACACCACGAAACCTATGAAACCATGAAACCATGAAACCATTGACACCACGTAACCTATGAAACCATGAAACTATTGACACCAGGAAACCTATGAAACCATGAACCCATCGACACCACAAAACCTATGAAACCCCGAAACACTTGAAACTATGAAACCATTGACACCACGAAACCTACGAAACCATGAAACCATCTACACCACGAAACCTATGAAACCACGGAACTATTGACACCACGAAACGTATGAAACCATGAAACCATTGGCACCACGAAACCTATGAAACCATGTATCCATTGACACCACGAAACCTATGAAACCACGAAACACATGAAACTATGAAACCATTGACACCGCGAAACCTAGGAAACCATGAAACCATTGACACCACGAAACCTATGAAACCATGAAACCATTGACACCACGAAACCTATGAAACCATGAAACCATGAAACCATTGACACCACGTAACCTATGAAACCATGAAACTATTGACACCAGGAAACCTATGAAACCATGAACCCATCGACACCACAAAACCTATGAAACCCCGAAACACTTGAAACTATGAAATCATTGACACCACGAAACCTACGAAACCATGAAACCATCTACACCACGAAACCTATGAAACCACGGAACTATTGACACCACGAAACGTATGAAACCATGAAACCATTGGCACCACGAAACCTATGAAACCATGTATCCATTGACACCACGAAACCTACGAAACCACGAAACACATGAAACTATGAAACCATTGACACCGCGAAACCTAGGAAACCATGAAACCATTGACACCACGAAACCTATGAAACCATGCAACCATTGACACCACGAAACCTATGAAACCATGAAACCATTGACACCACGAAACCTATGAAACCATGAAACCATTGACACCACGAAACCTATGAAACCACGAAACCATTGACACCAAGAAACCTGTGAAACCATGAAACCATTGACACCACGAAACTTATGAAACCATGAAACCATTGACACCACGAAACCTATGAAACCATGAAACCATGAAACCATGAAACCATTGACACCACGAAACCTATGAAACCATGAAACTATTGACACCACGAAACCTACGAAACCATGAAACCATCTACACCACGAAACCTATGAAACAACGGAACCATTGACACCACGAAACGTATGAAACCATGAAACCATTGGCACCACGAAACCTATGAAACCATGTATCCATTGACACCACGAAACCTATGAAACCACGAAACACATGAAACTATGAAACCATTGACACCGCGAAACCTAGGAAACCATGAAACCATTGACACCACGAAACCTATGAAACCATGAAACCATTGACACCACGAAACCTATGAAACCATGAAACCATTGACACCACGAAACCTATGAAACCACGAAACCATTGACACCAAAAAACCTGTGAAACCATGAAACCATTGACACCACGAAACCTATGAAACCATGAAACCATAAAACCATTGACACCACGAAACCTATGAAACCATGAAACTATTGACACCACGAAACCTATGAAACCATGAACCCATCGACACCACGAAACTTATGAAAGCATAAAAGTATTGACACCACGAAACGTATGAAACCATGAAACCATTGGCGCCACGAAACCTATCAAACCATGTATCCATTGACACCACGAAACACATGAAACTATGAAACCATTGACACCACGAAACCTAGGAAACCATGAAACCATCTACACCACGAAACCTATGAAACCATGAAACCATTGACACCACGAAACCTAGGAAACCATGAAACCATCTACACCACGAAACCTATGAAACCATGAAACCATTGACACCACGAAACCTATGAAACCATGAAACCTTTGACTCCATGAAACCTATGAAACCATGAAACCATTGACACCACGAAACCTATGAAACCATGAAACCATTGACACCACGAAACCTATGAAACTATGAAACCATTGACACCACGAAACCTATGAAACCATGAAACTATGAAACCCTTGACACCAAGGAACCTATGAAACTATGAAACCCTTGACACTAAGAAACCTATGAAACCATGAAACCATTGACACCACGAAACCTATGAAACCATGAAACCATTGACACCACGAAACCTAAGAAACCATGAAACCATTGACACCACGAAACCAATGAAACCATGAAACCGTAGACACCACGACACCTATGAAACCATGAAACCATTGACACCACGAAACCTATGAAACCATGAAACCATTGACACCACGAAACCCATGAAACTATGAAACCATTGACACCAGGAAAGCTATGAAACCATGAAACCATTGACACCATGAAACCTATGAAACCATGAAACTATTGACACCACGAAACTTATGAAACCACGAAACACATGAAACTATGAAGCCATTGACACCACGAGACCTATGAAACTATGTATCCATTGACACCACGAAACACATGAAACCATGAAACCATTGACACCAGGAAACCTATGAAACCATGACTCCATGATACTATCATTATATGACATAGACATTGGCATATACTAATTAGCATAAATTCGGTCACCGTAACACCAAGTTGTAACCGGACCCAGACTCCCTCTCGGTAGGGCATTGTAACGCCTGACTATAGGATTAGGAACCACGAGTGGTGTAGGCGAAATAAAGCCATCGTCCAAGGTTGAATCCGTTGTAATTTTCCATTAGGGAGTTTAAGATACGGAGACTATGGACTACGATCTACGACTGGATGAGCGTTGTCCTTTGTTTGTGGCACTGGGTTGAGTCGTGCAAATATAGAAAGTTAAGATCGCACTACAGACAGTAGACTACGAGAGAGGAGGCGGAGAGGGAAACAACACTCAAAGATTTTCTTGTTTTCATCACAGTTCACAAAAACGCAAGTCAGTTTTGCATGTGATCTTATCTTTAGAACAATGAACAAGTTCTTCCATACTTGAAGGAAGCAATTACGTCGGGTGAAATTAGTGAACAAAGTTTTGGTTTAGGTTTTATTTTTTATCTCATGAATGCTTATGTCAGATATTAAAGAAATAGACAGAAACAGTAATAGCTCATTTATTAGATTTGGAAGATGGACTTCTCCGACTACTGATCTGATATAGATTGAAGTATTGAAATGCCGAGTTTCGATTGTCTCGAATATGTTTACATCATTTTCATTCAGCAAATGCGATACAAAAACTCGCAACAAAGGTTACACAAGTGGAAAGACACACTAGTCAGTTCGAACAAACATTGAAACTTTTCAAGTGCGAAGAGAAAGTAAATTACCTGCATGATTTCTCTTCTCCTCGGCCGTGAATCTGAATTCTGCGTATAAACAGCTAAGCTTATTTAAATATGAGCTTAGCTAGGTAAAAATATAGTCACAACAGTGGATTAAAAGCGTAAATCTGAGCAGAAATTAGACAAAACTTACATAATTCGCTTTCGGTGAATTGAAAACTTTTTTACGAAAAGACGAGATTCTTGAATTACCGAGACGGCAAAATGCAAGCAAAATGTTCTCCGTAGTCGCGACTACGCGAAACAGCTCAACAACTCACCGTAGCCGCAGGACTACGCGGCAAAAATGAACAGTCACGTGGTTTTGATCATGCGCGGTAGCATGTTTAACCGTAGTCGTAGTCCGTAGTCGCGGTATCTTAAACTCCCTATTATTTGCCGAGTAGGTCGGTCACAACATTGGCGACGAGGGTAAAACAAGACCCCAAGAAGTCAGCGAAACGAAAGGTTCGCGAGAAACATGGACGATAATGAACGAGACCATATCAAAACATTCAACTGTAATGGGGACCAAAACACGCTTGGCTTTCGATGGAAGCGGTGGCTGACAGCTTTCGAACTATTTGCAGACGGCAAAGGCTTAATTCTAAATAAAGACAACGCGAACAACAGGCAGAGGAGAAGTGCACTAAAGCTCCATCTCGCGGGACCCGATGTTCAAGATATTTTCCTTACCCTACCGAACACGGGAGATGTGAAAGATTACCGGAAAGCGGTCGATGTGCTGAACGCATACTTTGCTCCCAAAGTCGACACTACGTATGCTAGACACTGTTTCAGACAGCTAATTCAAGCACCAGGGGAAACAATCCGACAGTTTGCAACCAGACTCAGACGAGCATCGAAAGATTGTGACTATGGCGAAGACACAGATAACCAAATTCGTGATGAAATCCTCTACAACTGCACCAGCACATACATAAAACGAAAACTCCTGGAAGAACGTCAAGGCCTCACTTTAGCTAGAGCGTTTGAAATCGCCGAGAATTGCGAAAAAGTCGACGCACAGCTTGCTGCAATGACCATAGAGGAAAAGGGAGAGAATTTAGCTAGTGTAAATCGCATAGAGGGAACAAAGAGAGGCCATGGAAAGAGAAATCAGTCACGAGGTACCAAAACCGGCCGTGAGAAAACTTGTTACCGATTTGGTAGAACTGGACATTTCGGTCGAGATTCTAACTGTCCAGCAAGAGGTCAATTCTGTCATCGATGTGGGCTGGAAGGACGTTTTCAAGAGCAGTGCAGGACAAAGCAGAAAGGTGAAGAAAAGCAAAAACAAACCAAAGGCCACAGGAACCCCAAGGGAGGTGCTGCAAATATGGTTGGTTGCCACAACGAAGAAGAGTAACCAGTGTATACTTTTACGGTAGGAGGCAGGAACGAGGAGAAAATTGAAGTAACCGTTGGAGGATGTAAGCTGAACATGATCATAGATTCTGGAGCAAGCACTGACATCATTGACAAGGAAACATGGGAGTGGTTGAAGAAAAACAAAGTGAAGTGTGAATCAGCTCGCTCGAGTAGGAAACTCTATAACTACGCATCCCAGACACCACTCGATGTGATAGGAACATTCTCCCGTGAGGTTTCTGCAGGAAGCAACTCTCCTAGTGCCAAGTTTTGTGTGATCAATGGTGAAGGAGACCCCCTTCTGGGGAAGGACACTACAACTGGTCTAGGCGTACTGAAAATAGGGATTGGTATCGCTGCAGTAAGTGCAGACCCAAAGACCATTGGTGGGATCCTGCAACAGAAGTACCCAAATGTTTTCAGCGGCGTTGGAAAGTTGAAAGACCGAGCAGTACAACTCCACATCGACCCCAATGTGACGCCAGTAGCACAGCCGATGCGGAGGACTCCGTTCAGCATGAGATCAAAGTTGGAAGAAAAGATTAAAGAACTCATTGAACTAGACATTATTGAACCTGCACAAGGGACTAAACCATGGGTTAGCCCAATTGTTGTTGTTGTCCCAAAGTCTGGAGGTGATATCCGTCTTTGCATTGACATGCGAAAGGCTAACGAGGCAATACAGAGAGCCAGACACCCGATCCCTACTGTTGATGAGATTACTCAGAGCATCAGTGGCAGCAAGGTATTCTCCAAACTTGACCTTAAGTGGGGATAACACCAGCTTGAACTTTCCCCAGAATCCCGAGAGATTACTACGTTTACTACCCACTGCGGTCTGTTCAGATACAAGAGACTATTGTTTGGTGTTAACTCTGCTTCCGAACAGTACCAGTACGACATCCAGACAGCACTTGCGGGTATAGAAGGGCAAGAGAACATTTCAGATGACATCATCGTACCTGGTAAAGACCAGAAAGAGCACGATTTGTGGTTGGAGAAAGTCATCATGAGATTAAAGGAACGTGGACTGGCCCTCAATGCAGAAAAGTGCCAGTTTAGCATGGATAAGCTCACATTCTTTGGCATGGTATTGTCCGGGAACGGGATCAGCTGCACAGAAGAAAAGGTGAACGCCGTGAAAGAGGCACGAGAACCTAGAACGGTATCAGTAACCCGAAGTTTTCTTAGGCTTGTAAACTACTGTGGCCGCTTCATACCCGACCTGGCAACGGTATCGTGACCTTACGTCGCCTGGCAAAGTCAGGAACCCCTTTCGTGTTTGGAGGTGAACAGAAATAGGGCGTTTCAGGAGCTAAAAGAGCGATTGGCTTGTGCTGAGACTTTAAGGTACTTCGACAAAGATGCCCCAACCCAAGTGATTGCCGATGCCAGCCCTGTTGGACTGGGAGCGGTACTGACCCAAAAGCAGAAGAATGGACCGAGAGTCATCTGCTATGCAAGTCGTAGTCTGACAGACACCGAGAGAAGATATTCGCAGGCAGAGAAAGAGGCGCTGGCACTCGCATGGGCCTGCGAAAAGTTCCATACCTATGTGTATGGTGATCTATGTGTACGAAGACCATTTGATCTTGTTACAGATCACAATCTGCTGGAAGTTATTTACGACCCAAGGTCAAAACCCTGCGCACGCATTGAAAGATGGGTGTTACGAATGCAGCCATACAAATTCAAGGTCAAGTATGAGCCTGGGCCGAGCAACATTGCTGACCCCCTCTCAAGGCTAGTGGAAAATCTAAAAACCAGCAGTAGTCACTCAGCTGAAGCCGAAGAATATGTCAGATTTGTAGCCATAAATGCGACCCCCTGTGCTATGACTACACGAGAAGTGGAAGAAGCCTCAGCAATTGATGAGGAACTCTGTGCAGTCAAGGAATGCCTAAACGGAAAACCGTGGGACCAGCTAACTTACAAGAAATACCTCCCATGTAGTAGTGAACTGTGCAGCATCGGACAATTGATAGTAAGAGGAACAAGAATCGTTATCCCGAAGAAACTCAGACCAAGGGTGTTGTCTCTCGCTCACGAAGGTCATCTGGGCATCTTTGGAACTAAGCAGAAGTTGCGCAGTAAAGTGTGGTGGCCCGGGATGAAAAAGGATAGTGAAAACACTGCAAAACCTGCTATGGATGTCAGTTAGTTAGCCGTCCCAGCCCACCAGAGCCTATCAGGAGCACAGCATTGCCGACTGAACCATGGAGAGATTTGGCAATTGATTTGCTCGGACCACTCTCCACAGGTGAGTCCATTCTGGTCGTCGTTGACGACGATAGTCGCTACTACGAGATAGACATCATGAGATCCACAGTTGCCTCTAAAGTCATCTCGAGTCTGGACGAGATATTTGCAAGACATGGTCTACCTGAGAGCTTGAAATCTGACAATGGACCACAGTTCGTAGCAACAGAGTTTACAGCGTACATTGAGCAGCAGGGAATCAGACACCACAGGGTAACAGCAAAATGGCCCCAGGCAAATGGAGAAGTTGAGCACCAAAATAGTTCGCTTCTGAAAAGGCTCCAAATCGCACATGCTGAAAAGAAGGACTGGAAGAAAGAGCTGAATGTTTATCTTGCAGCGTACAGAAGCCTACCTCACTCAACTACTGGTGTAAGCCCTTGCGAGTTGCTCTTCGGACGGAAAATACGCACCAAGCTTCCTGAGCTGAGCGATATACATGTCGAACAAGAAGTGCGTGATAGGGACAATGAACAGAAGAGTAAGAGCAAAGCGTACGCTGACACGCAAAGGAATGCGAGGTACTCAGAGGTACTTCCTGGAGATCAAGTGCTAGTGCAACAAGAGAGGAAAAACAAGCTCACAACCCGTTTTGAACCAAGTCCGTACATTGTGGTAAACAAGCATGGGAACAGCTTGATCGTGCAATCTCCGGAAGGAGCTCAATACTCCCGAAATACATCTGATGCAAAGAAACTACTAGAGAATGGTGATACACATGATGATACACCAAGTATACCGGAAGTGGTGGTGACCGGAGAGCCCCACAAGCAGGATAAATTGACCCCACAGCAAAGTGTGGTGATACCAGAACCAAATGTTGTTGAGCCTGAAGTTCCACTTAGGAGGTCCCATAGACACAGAGTGGCCCCAAGTTATCTCAAAGACTATTGTACTTAAACTTTAGAGACGCTGAATTCTCAGAGACATTGTTGACATTGTTGCTAGTCCATGTTTATGTTTATTCGACCAATTATTATATTGTCTCTACTTCTGCTAAATGGTATTGTTTTCTATCTAAATGGGGAGGGATGTTGTGTATTAGGACCCAGACTCCCTCTCGGTAGGGCATTGTAACGCCTGACTATAGGATTAGGACCCACGAGTCGTGTAGGCGAAATAAAGCCATCGTCCAAGGTTGAATCCGTTGTAATCTTCGATTATTTGCCGACTAGATCGGTCACAACAGCAACCTTTTATACTCTTTATACATCACATCTGAGGTGAAACAGTACTATTTATCACACACAGACCTCGGACAGAATGCAGTATTTCACAATTTTTCAAGACAAATTTCACTCAGTCAATGTTCAGGACGATCAATCGTGGGCTTTTAGCGTTCTTTTAAAGGAACTTTAAAAGAAATAATAACGACAACATAACATAATAACATAATACAACATAATAACGAATTTACTATTATTATTTTTTTTGTTATTTAATGGTTTCAGTTATAACGATGTGTAATCTTATAAAGCGTTTGATACGCGCGACATTTTTAAGTACTCCTGCAAGCGATGTTCATGAACGATGAAAACAAACGCCACGGACAAGCGATTAAAATTGCAAGAAAGACTACTAACAATCAATAAAAGAAATGTAATTCGGTGAAACATTTACAGAGACAACAATTTTCATTCACGAAGACAAGTATTAAAGTGTCTCTAAAAATACCGAGTCTTTTAAGCTTAAAGATTAAGCTTAAGTTAATTATGTTTTACTTTCACCCGGCCTCCCGGTGTTTGCTTTTTTTCAAAGATGAACTCCTCGAAGCAAGAAAATCGCTCAAAGTTTTCTTTTTACAGCCAAATTTATAACTAAATATTCTTCGGAACGTTTTCTTTCTATTTGTGGTGAGAAAATATATCTGAAGGCCTTTTAAAAATCTGTAAGCTTATATCAAACATGATACTAGGTTAGATCTTACAAACATGCATAAACTTGCCGTATAAACTGTGCTCGACTAATACTACTCGAATAATTACTCAGGATTACCATTCGAGATTCAGTTCCTGAAAGATATCAAGGAAGGCCACAGTTGCTTGACACTTTAAACCCTCTTACGCATTAAGCAAGGTAAAAAACGAAAACGATGCCATCCGAAATCGGATTACCGAATTTTGACAAGCGACGCATTTCTCAACCAAAAACCCAATAAACAAACCAGCCATGAATAACAGAAGACTCTTGATAGCAGCTGTATTTCATTTTGTGCATCCAGTGGAAAAAGACAGTTAAAAATATCACAAGTTGACACGAAACTCTGTCAGCTTCAGCTGTCAAAGTAAACAACTTTCAAGATGCTGCATAAATTTTCCGCATGAACTCACCTGTCAAATTTTGACCAATCAGAGCATAAAAATTGGACGTGGAGCGTGCCAAAGCGTGACATAATAAGCAAAGGTCTTCCCCGCCTGTATTTTTAAAAAACCTGGCTGAATTTTCGCGTCCGAAGTCAGTTTGAAATCAAAATCTTAACAATGCGGGACATAGTGACGTAAACACAACATATTTCATATGAATCACTGGAAAAAATAAACTTGAGCCCTCAACCATTTGAAACTGAAAATTTGTCCGCGGATAACTTCAAAGAATACTCGACCTCGATGGGTCGACACTTGAGCCCGCGGTACGGTCAGGTGACACTGGTCAGCGGATCCCCTGTTTTGACAGCTGTCAGTTGATCCCAACAATGATGTGCAATTAGTTTTCTCTTGGGCTCCAAAAATAGCTAGAAAGTGTGAGAGTAAACATTGGTTCCCCTGTGGTGCGGACGGACAGTCGGGCGTACGGTCACGTGATTACCAAATTTTCTCGGATGGGTAGATTACCACATTTCCTTAGCTATGGGGCTCTGTCCACGCGCGCGCGCGGGTGGAGCTCCGCTATGAGGTTTTTTGCCACCAACAAACAATAGAGTAGCAACCCGAACAAAGTGCATTTTTAGACATCCCCCCACAATATCTAACTACATGCAAAATTTGAGCGGGGGGTCAAAATTTTCCTTTTCCCATTTTGCTTGACTGATACAGAGAATTGCTCTTAACACTCTTGATATGAGTTTTGTTTACATGTAATTGATTCATATTTCTTTGTACATTTTAAACAAGCACCAGTCTAAAAGTCATATCTAGTAAGTATATCCACGGTACCTTGTGAAGAAAGACAGCCTGGTCAGGACTGAAACAACTGACCTTATTCAGTGGTTCGCTCACTATCAGATCGCTGAGGCTTAACAGAAAGTACACTTAACGGAAAGAACGATGTAAAATGAACTAAGGAAATAACTGAGCCAAGACCAAACTAAATTAAAAGAAGAAGGTAAATACGCCTGTATAAAAACGTACTGTTGACTGTCGTTTGCAAGTTCTCCTTTGAAAATTGCATTAACCGGAATGAAAAGCTCCCTCAGATATCAACATTTTTTGCCTTGTATTTGTTATTTACATAGAGGCTATATGCCTATTGCACATTGATTTTAAAGTTTGGCATAAACTACCTGATCAATGTTTACCAGTAGCAAATCTTCCTTTCTTCTCAGCCCCAAATAACTATTACACGAAGAAGCATAAAAGGAAATAGAACAGTAAGAAAGAAAGAGAAAAGTTAAGGACAATCCTTGCTTTTCATCAAAATAGGTCATGTTCTAAAATACCTGAAAGGTTATGCAGCATTAGGAAAGTTGATCCTGAATTTTTCTTAATCCCTTAACCGTTTCATGTTTGAAGCTTTGAAGCAAAATTCCTGTTTTATTAACAGGAACTTTAAACTGTTTCCAGGTGCTGTTTAAAACAACTTTGAAAACTGTTTAAATATACGTTAAGTAGGGTGTCCATTAAATCTTACGGCTATAAAATAATGTAGGGAAAATTCACCATATTGAAATGAGGACGATATAAACGCTATCAAATAGTATCCCTTTTTAAAGGGCAAAAAACAAAAACAAAAACCCTTTTTAGACCAAACAAATAGCATTTTACCCTCTCTATAAAAGCATGAAATTTCCCCCAAAGATTCCAAGCAGATTATTAAATTTTGCATAATTTATGCAAGCATTGTATTTACATATATAATGTCTGGTTTGAGAGGTAATCAAAGCAGTTTTCCTCTGACATCCCAGACCGCCAATATTCCTCAAATAATGAACGATGCATAATTTACTACAAATCGTTCAAGTAAAGTGTCATATTGACAAAAGGCTTTGTGAACCATCAACAACCTAAACAATGACTAAAATTGAATAGTCATCTACTGGCAGATGGAATCCTAGTACAGAGAAGAGTGCAGAGGAAATTAATGTTGCTAGCGAGAAATTACAGGCTCTCAAATAACTTCTAGTGTATGTTCCCTACATTTCGCTATTCCAAACTTTTGTCCCCCCTAATACTTAACAGAAGAGTGAAGAAAATAAAATGAACTTACCTGCACGGCAGAATAGGAAGTCAACTTCATCGGTAATACCTTTCCGAAATTTGCTGAGCCCGTACGTTTGTAGATAGGTATAAACGTCACGATTACATTCACCAAGAAAGCATAATTTCGTTTCACCCTCTAAGCATGGCAGATGAACCTTCGATCAGGCGGTCCTTTTTCCCATTATCTCCGGGAGGTGAGGAGAAAAGGAAATTATTTTTACAGGAAATACCCTGCCGAAATTGTGTATGTTGCACGATGAACACCACTGGCAAGGTTTAACTCTTTCTGGAGCGAGTGATAGTATCTGATAACGAAATAAGCCGTAAATGCAAAGTGGAAGCGAGCGTGTTTACAAGATGTGACTTGGCTTGCTAAAGACTTGTGTATGACTTCTGTATCACTTTATAACTTGCTGTAAGTGACTGAGTAGACTTACAATGGTTTACAATGAATAACAGCACAACCAAGCACATCGAATGGTTCGAGCAACTGAGTGTTTTGTCGAATACAATGTATCGTTCAAATGGAAGCTTCAACATCCCCCGCAGGCATTTAACTTTTTTGGAAATTATTGTTCAAATTCCCCCCTATCCGAGCAAAAATGCCGTTCAAATGCTCCACACTAGGGTCCATTCAGGTGATCAAATGCCCCCACCCCGGGGACATTTCACAGGCACATGAATGACAGAAGGACGGAAAAAAACGCCTTCAGTTGTCGAACAAAATCTTTATAAATACAGCAAATAATTCGCATTCAATATAATAAAAACTGAGAAACACTGCAGGCGTATTTACTACGAACAAAACTCTCGTGCAAAGAGGCGGAAACCACGGCTTCAAGGTCACTGATTGCTCAGCTTTCGTTCGTGTGTTATGCAACATACAAAGCGTTCTATAAAAAATCCCACCTACTGAGATTACTACATTCCGTACATGTGATATTCGTGACCATTTCACTGACATGCATCATCGCTCACCTTATTAATAAACATACAATAGGCAGATCAAAGTGATTGACCTCTGATCTGTGGAACTATTTCAAACAAAAAAAACAAAGAAGTGGCACACGAGCCGCAGGCGAGTGTGTCACTGTTGTTTTTACGACATTTTGACGTCCTCTGTGATCTATTACTGAACAGACCCACGGCAACATGGAATCTATTTGTTTTATACAATGATCAGAAAAGAAAAAGACCGATACACATACCTGCCTCGAACCGCTTGACCTTTTGAGGATTTGTGCTAGTTTAGGCATTTTTTAAGTCCCAAACCCAACTTTTCATCTTAGCTTCTTCTTTATCTTACTTGTGTACAGTTTCTTCGGAAAGTTTTTCACCGTCTTTTCTTGCTCAAAGAAGAATAATAGCGAAAACATTTTGCAAAACAGCGAGTCTCTCGTGGCGAAGACACACGATGACAACTGTTGTGAAGATTTCTTGTAGTTTAGGCATTGTCAAGTAGTCAATAGCTTTTTTGGTCTCCGTTTCTCCATTTTTCTTCTTTGTAAATAGCTCCTGCTAAACTTTTTCCGAAGCTTTCATTTGCCTCAGTCCGAAATAATCTCACAAACATTTTCAAAACCGCGTGCCATGTTGAACAAAACAAAGAAAACAAGTTTCCCGTGACGTCATCCATGTATCTGTACTCTAATAGATCATGGGCAACGACCAATCACAGCGCGCGTAACATTCACATCATTGTATAAATACCTAAATATATATATTGAATCGCCGGTATAGGTTATGGTTGTATTGCAAGGTAAACAAAGCTTAATGC
This sequence comes from Porites lobata, assembly GCA_942486035.1. Taxonomy (NCBI): domain Eukaryota; kingdom Metazoa; phylum Cnidaria; class Anthozoa; order Scleractinia; family Poritidae; genus Porites; species Porites lobata. The sequence goes on from CALNXK010000103.1 coordinate 233,988, forward strand.
ATTCATATATTCAAGCCCGAATCCAATAATGAAAATATTGAAGTTTACATACCTTCAAATACGGCACAAAGCAGGTTTAAGCCCTTTCCTTGTAACCAGTTGGCCACAAAGGCACAATCTTTCCGACGACAAATACACTAACACCGTGTCCGCCATGATACAAGCGCCCAAAGATTTCACATGAAACCGAGGCTACGGGTCAAATTCCCCACTCCCAGGAGGACTGATAATCAAATTCCCTCCTCCCCGGGACGGCGAAGGTATCAAACACCAAGGATATGCCCTAGCGGGGGGGGGGATGTTGAAGCTTCGATTTGACCGATACATAAATGTTACGCTACAAGCGGTGAAGTGAAAACCGTAAAGTAAGCATTATTTTGATCGATATTGTTTAAAACACTGAAAGCCAGTAATAGTTTTTTGACCAGAAAATGACTCGATGCGTAATATCCTTTGATAATTGCTGAAGGTAGTTTCAGTGTTCTAAAAATTTTGTTAGCGAGTAGATAGATTGTCAACTGCGATGAAATATACAAAAACTGAAAATTGGGGTTTGTTCGTCAATTGCCCTTGGAAACAGAAGAGCCCGCCCCGCAGAGATTTTTACAGACTTGGGAGCTGTTTACATGATACCGGGGCGACCTTCGCGCCGGAGTGAGTTCACTCCGGTCCCTCTCATGGCTCTACATTTGTTTACATGATACCACCACAAAATGTCATGCGGGCGCGAGTAATCTCGGCGTGAGTTCACCCCGGTTGTTGTACTGGAGCGAGAATTTCACTCCGGTACAAGATCTCGCAACGGTATCATGTAAACGCAAAATGACCGCACGTTTCGGTGTGAAATCGGTCTCCCGGTAGACTGGAACGGGTAGCGTATGCGTAATGTTTGTGATTTTGAGTCTTACGTGTATTTTATCAACATGAAGTGTACCTTTAAATAACGAGATATGAAATGACCCAGTCATAATGTAGACGCGATAAGAATTATAAAAGTCGTCCCGGTATGAAACTCGCGCCGGTGAGAGTTTTCTCACGTAAACAACCCCTTAGTAACTAGAATATCTGTGTAAACTGCCTACTAGGTTTAGCTCTGGGACTGATTCACTTTATTTGGAGAAATTCAAGGAAAGGAAAACCATATTTTAGCCATCAACTCAACTGGCCGAAACTCTATGTAGTTGATTAACCGTTTACGCCACGCAAATTTGATATAATCAAGAGCAATATACATAAATGTAAACTAAAATGATGATGTTGTATCTGCTCCAAGTCTTTGGTTATAGCGTTTTAATGGACTTGAGAAACAGAGCTACACATTTTGCACTTTTTACAACAGTTTCAGAGTTAAATATGAGGTTTTTTGCCACCAAGAAACAATTGGCGTTACCACGACAACAATAAAGTAGCGACCCGAACAAAGTGCATTTTTAGACATCCCACACAATATCTAATTGCATGCAAAATTTGAGGGGGTGGGGGGTCAAAATTTCAAAATTTTCCATTTCACATTTTGCTTGACTGATACAGAGAATTGCTCTTAACACTCTTGATAAGAGTTTTGTTTACATGTAATTGATTCATATTTCTTTGTACATTTTAAACAAGCGCCAGTCTAAAAGTCATATCTAGTAAGTATTTTTACGGCACCTTGTGAAGAACGACAGCCTGGTCAGGACTGAAACAACTGACCTTATTCAGTGGTTCGCGCACTATCAGATCGCTGAGGCTCAAAGAAAGTACATTTAACGGAAATAACGATGTAAAATGAACTAAGGAAATAACTGAGCCAAGACCAAACTGAATTAGAAGAAGAAGGTAAATACGCCTGCATAAAAACGTACTGTTGACTGTCGTTTGCAAGTTCTCCTTTGAAAATTGCATTAACCGGAATGAAAAGCTCCCTCAGATATCAACATTTTTTCCCTTGTATTTGTTATTTACATAGAGGCTATATGCCTATTGCACATTGATTTTAAAGTTTGGCATAAACTACCTGATCAATGTTTACTAGTAGCAAATCTTCCTTTCTTCTCAGCCCCAAATAACTATTACACGAAGAAGCATAAAAGGAAATAAAACAGTAAGATAGAAAGAGAAAAGTTAAGGACATTCCTTGCTTTTCATCAAAAATAGGTTATGTTCTAAAATACCTGAAAGGTTACGCAGCATTAGGAAAGTTGATCCTGAATTTTTCTTAATCCCTTAACCGTTTCATGTTTGAAGCTTTGAAGCAAAATTTCTGTTTTATTAACAGGAACTTTAAACTGTTTCCAGCTGCTGTTTAGAACAACTTTGAAAACAAAAGCTGTCTAAATGAACATCAAGTAAGGTGTCGATTAAATGTTACGGCTATAAAATAATGTAGGGAAAATTCACCATATTGAAATGAGGACGATATAATATCTCAGCAGGTGTTTACAGCGGTATAGACGGACGCTATCAAATAATATCCCTTTTTAAAGAGCAAAAAAACAAAAATAAAAACCCTTTTTAGACCAAAAAAATACCATTTTACCCGCTCTATAAAAGCATGAAATTTCACCAAAAGATTCCATGCAGATTATTAAATTTTGCATAATTTATGCAAGCATTGTTGACATATATAATGTCTTGTTTGAGTTGTAATAAAAGCAGTTTTTTTCTGACATCAGAGACCGCCAATATTCCTCAAATAATGAACGATGCATAATTTACTACAAATCAGAGGGGCGGAAGGTAGCTCTATTGTTTTCCACCTAGGTTTCTTAACCCACTCCGCCTGCCAGTATGACGTCACATAGTAAGGGGCAACAGGCTCGGGTCGCTTGTGCAAATTAGCAAGGGATACGACAGTTATTTGGACGAGCGAGGCCAAGCAAAAGCTAAGATGCTAGCAATGATCGCTATATATTGCTTATTTGATCGAATTTGTGTGAGCATTGGTGTTGCTATAATCTGCTTGTGTAAACCGTTTTGATATTTTGTGTCCGTGATTGTATAATTTTTTAAATTTATTTTGCGGGCCGCGTTGCGGGGTCGCCATCTATTTCACGGGACCGGCAAGGCCATCAAAACTTAAATCTTTTTTTCTCTAAAATAGGCAAGGTATAGTCTCGAGAATATGAGGTTCCATTCAGAGATCACTCATGCTTATATTTCATCTATTCTTTCGCTAATTAAACGGGCCTTACTTCATTCATTCCTTTCGAGTGAGGGCCTCTGTTGATTTCCTCATTCCCCACGACATTCAGTAAAGCTAGTTCGATCGATTATCTACATCGAGTCGGCCGTTGAACCCGAAATAATGCGAAATAACTTTGAAATACGAGCTTAAGCTAATTTTCCTCAAATGTATATTTGAATTCATGATTATTACAGCTCCAGCAGCTTCAAACAGCGTCTATGGCAGAGAATTGTTTTGATATGACAAAATTAAGTTTTCAAATCGTGTGGGTCACTGCGGTGCAGTGGTCAAAGAATTGCTTGAACGTGCAAAAAAACCAGGTTCGACTCCCGGCGACGCTGTTTTCTGTTTCTCTGTACCCTCTTTTTTTTCTATTTAGTCTCATCTTTTTAAACACTATTTCTCCTTTTGACCTTTTTTTCTTTATTCTTAATGCTGACCCTGCTCATCATGCACCTGGATCAATATATATTTTAAGCTTAAGTCCGAAGTTTTATATTGGAAAAGGGATTTCAAAAGCTCTTGATCTGCACACTGGCTAAGCTTACGACCAGAAAAAAACATCAGCTGTCAAGACATGTCCCTCCTCTGAAACAGCTGAATTTTTTTCAGTGTTAGTTGACATCATGACAAACAACACACAGTACACCACAAACTGTACTAATTTACACCCAACACCCACCAGTGACCCACTGGCGAAAGTTAAACTTGCCTTTTGTATATCGTCTTAATCATCAATATTATTACCCTAAAATCTCCACTGGGTTTGCCCAAAACAAATAATTAAACGAAACCTTTTATTGGTTTTCGGGATTTAATTACAGAATTACAGGTGTATGCCCAATACAGTATTAAAATGCTGGTAAAGCAACAAGATTCAATGCTCACAGTCTCTCACAAAAACCTGTCATTTAGCTTCCTCTTTCAACGCTACAGCTAAGCGAACTTTGAGAGGAATAATATGGGGTTCCACTAGCTCTGAAGAGCTGAAAATACGCACACTGTAACGTATAATACATCCTTTGATGAACCTCCTGTTGCTGTGTCTAAACTCCTCAATCTTGCTGTGCACTGGCCCTCAAAAGAGTAACCGGTCGGTATGATTGCCCGTAAAATTTGCTCGACGATAGAAAGGAATCTTTAAAATTCATTACAACACTGTACATTTCATTCCAAAAGAGTACTTAATTCTAGCTTTCTATGACAATAGAAACCTTAAAATCTCCAAATCCAAGAAATCGGAACCGTATTTCCGTGATAAAATCGAAATTTTTATCCGTCTCTTCGATGAACACTTTGCTCGCCATTTTGAAAGTTACTGACGCGAGACGTGACGTCATACTGGCAGGCGGACCGTACCATAGATTTCCTTGGAGACACCTTCCCCCTCTCCCTGCTACAAATTTATTTTCTTACGCCACCCAGTTTAGATTCAGATTAATTTGAAAACTTTATCGTCAATTTGTAGTTCAACTCCTAGTATCTACTTAGTTCTAACGCATTTATAAACGTGTTGCCGACAATTATGAGCACGTGTGCGAGGTGAGACGCAGGAACTTGACTGACGACGGCCATGGTGTATTTAGGGGCAACGGGTGAGGGTAACTTATCAAATTTTTACCTACCCATATTTATACCAAAAAAAAATGACGCCTTTTCTGGAACTAGTAGGTGCTGATCTATCGCCAGTTGCATAAACATAATAAATGCAAAGAAGATCATCGTACTTAAAGACGCAATTAAAGGTGCCTTCCAGTGCGTACTGCGCAGGCTCAACGGTTTGTTTTGGGTTTTTGTTTTGAAAAGTACTTACGTCAAGTATGTACCGATTCGTGAAGTCTTACATGACGTGAAATAATATCGTTTCTCTCCCGCCATCATGGATATAAACTTTGCTCTCGATGAAATCGAGGAAAGAGACATTGAAGTGGCCGCACAGCCAGGACGCGATTATTTCTCGGTGTGTACGTGTACTGGCTTTTGCTTAAGAGAAACAGAAAGAAATGCCTGCCCGTGTCGTAGTGCTCAGCAGTTTTGCACTTCGCGTTGCCATCAAGTACGAAGAACCACAACTATTGCGTTGCATGAAAACTCGGTGTGCGTTGCAAGAACACCCTTCCGAGAATGTCGAGGTAGAAGTCTACTTTTTTTCCTACGCGGAACTCACATTTCATGATTGTTTTTCTTGTCGCAACGACAACAGTGAACTCATTAAAGTATTACATACCATAAACTTGCCATAAATACTTACTGCTTTAAGTAAAAAGGACTCATTTTCCGGTACCTATCTCTTTTTCTACCATCATTTATTCTCATCTCGTGCTATTTTTCCCCTTTCTAAATTCCGTTTTTCACCGAGACATGAAGCAACTAGCTGTTTACGCCACAGCGATTTGTTGATTACAAGTCGTTTATAGGCCAATTAGCACTATAAATCCGGCATTAATTTTTAATCCGGGTTTCTTTTAATTTCTTTTGTTCAAAAGTGTTTTCTCGAAAATTTTCTCTATACTTTCTAGAGCATACAATCATTAATTTGTAGAGAAAAGGAATGAAACTGAATTTGCTTTTCAAGAAATTCTAAATTCCACTTTCGCCCAAACCCAGGATTACCTTACCCAGCTTTGAAAACCTGACACAGGTTTTTCTTTTTTGATGCACGAATACAAATAGACATAAAACGTGCATCTAAATTAATTATGGATTCGTTTGCAACAATTCTACCGAAGATTGCAGCCAGTATTGGTCTACTTACAATTAGAAGGCATTACATGCTTGGGATTTTGTAACACTTGACATCATTTTGGGCAAGATGAAGATGGCTTTCAACTCAACTTAGTTGAATTTGTTTCTCGGGGATCAACACCAGTGCACTGATTGGTGCAAGGAAAATAACCTACGCACATTGTCCATTATCCCGTCAGTATCTTTGAAATGCCCATGAAGAGGTTCTCACAAGGCGGAGAAATTGCTTGTTCCTAGTCAAATTCTTCCAATGGCACCCAAAGAGACAGGTTGCACCCGGAGACAGGGAAGAAGAGGAAGGAGGCCCTGTGGACAGGGTCCCACAACCCAGAGAGGCCAATCAGTTGATGGAGATCGAAGGAGAGGTGCGCGAGGTATAAGAGGAGGAGGGGTACAGTCAGTAGGGCAAGTGCTGGTGGAGGGTCACCATGAAGTGAACGTGGGAGAGGACTCTGGAAGAGAGCACGGGAGAGGAGAATTGGTGTGGTAGAAGAGCATGCAGAACGAAGACAGGCTAGAGTCCCGGGGCTGGACTCGACCAGTATCAGAGTATACCTGAGCCGCTGAAAGTTTGAAACCCTGACCCTGTTTAAGACAAAAAAATTCCTAAAATAATACGCTATTTGTTACAACAACTTTTATTCTATTACCCTGTTTAGGAAAAAGGCCAGAACGCACGCAAGAGCAAATTCACGTTATAGTCATTTATAATTAGAGTATAAATAAAAAAAAGTCCAAATCGATCGTGCAGGCAATACCCGAGGCAATACCCTATTGACAGACTCACACGAAATTATATACTTTTGAGAACAGAGGGGTCAAAAACCATACCCTGTTCAGCACCACTGATCCCCGTATAAACCATATAAGGGAGTACCCCCTCCCCCGGGGCTAGAGTCAACCTATAAATCCAAGTAACTTTATTTCCTCCTTTCATGTAACAAGTAAAAAAGTACAGTCAAAGCCCGCACGTATACTGAATCTTCAAGTTTTCAAATTACACCAAAAGGGCATTAATTTAACTGGTGTTTACTGATAGGTACACCGTAATTTTTAGGGAGTTATTATAACTCCAAAAATGGAGAAAAAATTTTAGGTACAGGATAACCCCTTTTTTGGGGTTATTTAAACTCCTAATTTAACTCCGAATTTGGGGTCATTTTTACTCCTGAAAAAGAGTTCTTTTTACTCCCAGTCTGGAGTTAAAATTACTCCGAAATGGGGTTACATGTACTCCTTACATGGGTTGTTTTTACTCTTTTTGGAGTTAATTTAACTCTGAAAGTGGAGTAAAAATTTTAGGTACAGGATAACTCCTTTTTTGGGGTTATTTTAACTCCTCAATATCTGTGGTCACTTTTACTCCTGAAAAAGAGTTCTTTAAACTCCTTTTTGGAGTTAAAATAACTCCACGAAAAATAACTCCAACGTAAGGAGTTAAATTAGCCCCACTAGAGGAGTTATTATAACTCCCTCAAAATTACAGTGTATGTTGTTGTTGCTGTTGACGGAAGACTGTTGGTACTGTTTCTCATTTAAATGACTGCTATGAAGGTGAGTCGATCCAGTTATTTTGTGAGGGTACCATCTTACTTTGAAGCTCTTTGGTATCCCCACCTTTACTTTGATCGTAAGTCTAACGTATACTATAGATAACATATAGATCAATCTACAATATAGCATAAAACTTTTCTCGATTCGAGTAAATGTCACGTGGTTATAGTGCCACGCCTCTTTGGGGTCTGAGTCGAAATTCTGCTGCAATGACTGCGCTTGGCTGACTTCCGAATGCTCACCGAGATATGATAATTTAGTATGAGAAAATAGAAGGGATTCCCGTCACGTAACGTCTCCAGCCAACTGAGTGTACATCATGCCAAGAATTAAAACTATGTAAAAATGATATTTTTTCAATAGTAAGTAGATTTAGTGTGTAGCATTTCTCGATTTTTTTGCAAAGGCACAAGAAGCACGAGAATTGATTAAAAATCGTGGGTTAAACCTCTATGATCACGCGATCACGTATCACGCGATCGCCTGTCTCACCGTACCAAAATTATCATATCTCGGTAAGCATTCGGAAGTCAGCCAAGCGAGGTCACTGCACGCGCGCTGAACAAGAATGCTGTATCATGACAGACTAGAAACAATAGAAAACTCCCAAAGCACAAACTCAGCTAAAACGCTAAAAATCTTCGATGTTTACTCAAATTTGGGCTTATAGAAGATAATGTCACAGTTTTTCAATGATCATGAAATTCAGGATCGGAGTAGTTAGTTAATCAATTGTTGCCCTGAAAAAATTTGAAGGAAAAAACTACGATTTTTTAAGAAAATGCTTTTGTGAGAAGGACCCTTAAACGCTTACAAACATTAACAAATAGCTAAAGCTATAATTTCTATATGTTCGCATTGCTCGAAATCGAGCGCATTTACAAGGCCCTAAAGCTCTTTGCTGACTTGCAAGGACCCATATGTTATAAAGATCCCCAAAATAAAGGGATAAATCTCATAGTTTATTAGATATATCGTGTAAAGTTTGCTTATCATTTTCACATAAATACTGACCTAAATTTGGAAACCGCTGAATTTCTCGCATTGGGTCTTTGCGATTTTGATGAAACTCTCTTCAACGTAAGGCACTAATGCGCACTATACGTAGCCGAGACATTTTCACGAAAAAATGCCGGCAACAGCAGAATTTCGACTCAGACCCCAAAGAGAAGCGACATTTACTCCGATCGCCAAACATTTTATCCTATATTGTAGATTGATCTATATGTTATCCATGCTATATGTTAAACTTACGATCAAAGTAACTGTGGGGATGCCAGAGAGGTTCAAAGTAAGATGGTACCCTCACAAAATAACTGGGTCGAGTCACCTTACAGCAAATATTTTGCCCAGTTATACAATGTTCCGTTCTTGTATTTCTCAAAGCTTGTTCCATAAGTGTGTCCTTCACAGACACTGTGCAGTTGACAACACTCAGGTTAGTCTCTCACCACATCTTCACTTTTCGTAAGAAGTCGCACGCGAGCGGCACGCGAGAGGGGCGCGATCAATACACGAAAGGAGCCGCGAGAACAAGGGGTGGGGAAGGTTTTCTTTAGGGCGGATGTGATTTTCTCCTTTCCTCAGCTCCTCGCTGCTTTGCCACTCGCTCGCTCGTTCTCTTGCGGTTTGCTTTCTCTCGCGTTGGAAACTGTAAATGACTTGCTAGCATGCTAGGTGTTGTCAATCCCTTATCCTGCTAAAGTGGACGAAATGCCGCTTAAAAAGTCTACCTACGCAAAATATTTTATATCTCAAATTGTCCTTGCCAACAAGCAAACCGACTGTGCCAGCTTAGAATAGAAAAGGAGATACCAAAGTAAGACAATTCAGTGGCAAAATGGAAAAAAATCAGGCGCGGATCAAGAATTAATTACTCACCGATTTCCTACTTTTAGGGAGGTCTTGGGGCATGGTTCCCCGGGAATATTTTTTGGATTTTAACTCCCCAAAGTCCCCTTTCCTGGGTTTCTGAGTCACTCAGAAAGGATATTAACTCAAGGTCCAAACCATTTTCCATATTTCAACTTGGAAAGTTTAAGGTTTTTAACTAAAGAATATCTATTATGAAAAATATCACCGATTTCCGTAAAACGCGGTGAAACCGGTATGGATCCGGTCCTGGAAACTAACAGAGTAGTCAAGAAACAGCCGTGGACAGCTGCTTTGCATTTATTAAAATTCATCAGCACAACCTAGCTGGAAACTGTTACAAAACAGATCTAATCAGACACAATATGTACAAATGGCAAGCAATGAAACAAAGCTAATTATGTTACCAATTCAGTTCATTCTTTTATTTCAAGTACAGTAATATTTTAGGAATTCAATCGTTTTTACTATTTTCAAGTTGTACATATTAAGTTACTTTCAAATTTTCAGAAATTTTGAATATTTTGTTGGTGAGCGCTCTATAGAGAAAACAGGTGATTTATCACTTTTTTGCCGACAATTGAAAACTTTGTAGACCTCTATGATTGTCAAACTGTTGCGTTTGTTCAGTGTTCTGTCAGTTGGCCAATTATGTAAATTATCCATTTTGTCTTTTTTTTTTTTACATTTATTCAAAGTCATTTGTGGACAAATAACCATCATCACCGAACCTCGTTGGTCGCTACAAGTCTGTTTCTCATGCAACACTAAAGAAAGAGTTTCCATTGACCAAGAGATGACAAATCAGACAAATAAATCAACCATCACTCACCCGGACGATAAGTCCTTTTCTTCGGCACAAGTCATCGCTTGGAGTTGTACTCTTGCGACGGAAGCTGTTGTTATTGTCGTGGGAAACTTGCTCATAATTATACTTTTTGCACGGCTTAACAAGAAGCTACGATCTAAGAAAAGTTTATATCTTGTTTTGAATATGGCATTTGCTGATCTGTTTCTGGGAGCTGTATGTCTCCCTATGTATGTTTATTTCCTGGCTCATGGTCAGGTTAAAGTTGATGAAAAAACTCCAACGTTTTTTACAATAATTTTCTTCGTCTTCGCACAGGCATCATTCATTACCGCTGCTTTGATATCTTGTGAGAGATTTTACGCCATCTATTGGCCACTGAAGCACCGGCAGACACTTTCTACGCGAACATACAGGTTCGGTATTTTCACAGTGTGGACATTAAGTATCCTTGGTTCTCTTTTTATAGTTTTTCTCCTGCAATTCGTAAACCTGGTGGCTCTGAATTCTTTAGTGTGTTTAATCTTCGTGTCTGTACTTCTAATCATCAGCGGCCTGAATTTTGGTCTTTGGAGAAAGATTCAGAAACAACCTGTTCCTCATCACCAAAACAGAGCCTTACAAAGGCGACGCTTAACGAAGACCTTGTTATTAGTATCTCTCATCGCCTTGGGTTCTTGGCTTCCACCTTTTATTTATTCCTTGATATCCCTTCTTGGATATAGAATATCTAACAACATTTCCCTCATAACGTACTTTACCTATTTCTCCAACTCGTTTATCAATCCAATAGTGTACGCACTAAGAATTCCTGATTTCAAAGACGCTCTCAGATTATGCTGTTTCACAAAACACGAAGTGATGAAGAGCGAAGAAAATGCAGCAGGGGATGAGATGGCTGCAGATTTGACGCTAGTGATACAGAGACAAACATTGACAGTGGATCACAATATTTTACAGCTCACTTTTGAACAAGAAATTGTACAAGATACAAAATTGTGATATACAACGGAAGAGCAACAAAAAATGGTAAAAAAGGATCATGGTTAGTCAGGACGTGGCCCGAAGAAAACAATATGGTGCCGAATTCATTTGATAACTGAATAATACTTGAAGCGAACTTCAGCTGAGCTTTGTGATCCATTTTACCTTGAACACTTTAATCATTTTTTGGCTCCTTCCCTTTTCCCGTCTGTTAGCTAGGCGATAGATTAAATCGATGTACATGTATAAACATGGTTTTAACCCTTACAAACATACCAAAAAGCGTGTTTTATTCGTTAAGAACAAATGAAGGAATATTGTTGGTTGTGCAGACAAACAGTGATGATGACAATGATTGAAAAAAACTCGTGGCAATGGAGAAAATATCCTAATCCATTGGACATTCCGAAGGGGAGTAGCGGAGAAAGGGATCGGACCAATAAACCCTTTTTACATCCACTGATGTTGTTACCTCTGCGTACGTACCTGCGTCCCATAAGACGCAAAGATTCAACTCAACTCAACTCAACTTCAACTTTATTCATTCACTTTCAATTTACAATTATACGATAGCTTCCACCCGCGTATAGGAGAGCCTAATCGAGGCGGGGGAAGAGACACACAAATTTAAAGAAAGAAAAGAAAAAAAGAACTATTTTACAAACAGTACCAGCTGTCGCAAAATAACAACTATAGTATGTATTAAGCTAATTTAATTGCATTATGATTTACACAGAGAATATAAATTTAGTTGTGTTCCTGAGCTAGTTTAATTTAAGTTGATGCATGATTTCAGTGATTTCAAGATAGTCATCAGATTTAGATAAAATTTCAAAGAGCTTATTCCTTATCTTTTTCCGAAAGGTAGATTTTGGTAAGTTTCTCATATCTGAGGGTAAAGAATTCCAAATTTTTGGTCCAACTCTTAGAAAAGAACTACGCATTTTTTCAAGCCTTGAGTGTTCGGTATAGAAATCATCATTGAGAGAAGATCGGGTAGGATATGAGTGCACCTCAGAAATCCTAGTAAAGGCTCTCTTGATATTTTCAGGTGCAGAATTGTTAGCAACGTCCCACATGATACTACAAAGACAATCAAAGTAAATAAAGGATAGGGGAAAGACTTTTGATTTTAAGAAAAATGGTACAGCATGTTGCTTATAATCCGTAAAGTAAATCAGGCGTAGGGCTCGTTTTTGAATTAAGAGTATCTTATTTAAATAAGTTTTAGGTGCAGAGCCCCAAGCACAGATGCCATAATAAAGATAGGGGTTGATAAGGGCTTGATAGATATATATGAGGGGACGTAATAGAATACTATGTCTAAGCTTTGCTAGAATTTCCACGGTTCTGCTTATCTTTAAACAGATTAGATTAATATGGTTTTTCCAGGAAAGTTCATAATCAATCAGAACACCAAGGTATTTGACAAAATCTTTCTTTTCTAAGGTACTCAATGCATTTATAGCTGGATCATAAGCTTTGATAGAGGGATTATATGTTAAACATTTCTGCCGAGGACGGAAAAGCACGAAATTAGATTTTTTGAAATTAAGGGTTAGCTTATTGGCTAAAAGCCAGTCACTGACATTACTTAGTTCAGAATAAACTATCTGTTTAAGATTATGGAGGTTCTTGTTTGCATAAATAATACTTGTATCATCAGCAAATAAATAAAACGAAAGATGCTTTGAAGAATTTGCAATGTCATTCACATACAATAAGAATAAAAGTGGGCCCAGCACAGAGCCCTGTAGAACACCATACAAAGTTGTTTCACTGTTAGAAATATAAGAGCCATTTGAAGTGGTTTGTTTCCTATAGGTTAGGTAAGATCGGAACCAATCATTAACAATACCTCTGATGCCATAAAAATCAAGTTTTTGAAGAAGAATATAGTGATCAACAGTATCAAAGGCTTTTTTCAGATCTATAAAGAGTCCACAGGTGAATTTACCACTATTCATATTACTCTGAATTGTATTAACAATATCCAGAATTGCATGTTGAGTATTATGACCACTCCTAAAGCCGTATTGGGAGTTAATCAATATATTGTGCTTAATGATAAATTTACTGAGTCTTTGATACATTAGTTTTTCAAATATTCTATTGAATATAGACAAAAGAGAAATAGGCCTTTAATTGCTTGCGCGGGACTCATCATCATCATCTTTATAAACTGGCACAATCTTGGCAAGTTTTAGTTTGCTGGGATGTTTACCTTGGATGACAGATAAATTGTAAATGTTAGCAAGTGGCTGGCTAATATATGTGTTTGCAGCCTTTTAGGATTTTAACAGGACAAGAGAACATGCCATAAGACTTGTAGAGGGGCAAGGCCTGAATTTGGGCACTGGCATCATTGGGAATAATGGGTTCAAAGTTAAAAGAGTTTGGCAAACGGTTGTTAGTGAGATATTCATCAATCAATCGATCGATTGACCTGAAGACGTCTTTGTAGAAAATCCTGTTCGTGTGATTTCTGTGGCTGTTAATGTGGCTGTTGTTTAACGATGCATATTTGTTTTAGTCCCCTTATTTTTGTTGTTTAAATAGAAGGACTATATTTTAATTTCAGTAAACTGTGATAAAGAGTTTTGGAGTGTGTCTTCAAATTCAGTAACTGTCTGGTTAGACCAGACCAAACATTTTCAATTTAGAACTCGTTGTTTTTTGAGCTGGGACTCATTATGGGTAGGTTATTTGATTTTTACTTGAACATACCACAAAATCAAGGGCAAATAGCTCTGACTTTTACATCAAATAGACGTTTTACACGATACACGCCATCCTTCTACGCGCTAACAGACTGACTTTGGGATGAAAGCTTAGTACTGATTTTCAAAGCACAGTTTTTGGAAACCAATTATGTGACCACCTGCAAGTTCCATCCCTTCGGAGAAAGTTACTCGCCATTTTAAGCGAACACTGCACGAGGATATCTTTTATTATTGCATTGTTTTTTGACGTTGTTGTTGTCGTCGTCGTAGTAGTTGCTTAAGGTCCCTAATTTTCATTCAAAAGTTGGATAGCGCTATCCACCGGAAAAATCGCTATCCAGTGGATAAGTATTACAAAAACTAATTGCGTTATCCAGTGGATAGTGATTTATCCAGTGGATAGCGCTATCCACGGGAAATGTTGTTAGACATCCTATATCCAAGAAAGGCTATCAAGTTATAAACCAAAGGTGCAAGCCAAGAACCCAAGGCGATGAGAGACACTAATAACAAAGTCTTTGTTAAGCGTCGTCTTTGCAAGACTCTCTTTTGGTGATGAGGAACAGTTTGTTGCTGAATCTTTCTCCAAACACCAAAATTGAGGCCGCTGATGATTAGAAGTACAGACACGAAGATTAAAGACAGGAAAGAATTCAGAGCCACCAGGCTTGAGAATTGCGGGAGAAAAACTGTGAAAAGAGAACCAAGGATACTTAATGTCCAGACCGTCAAAATAACGAGCCTGTATGCTCGCGTAGAAAGTGTCTGCCGGTGCTTCAGCGGCCAATAGATGGCGTAAAATCTCTCACAAGATATCAAAGCAGCGGTAATGAATGACGCCTGAGCGAAAACGAGGAAAATAATTGTAAAAAGCGTTGGAGTTTGTTCATCAAATTTAACCTGACCAAGACCCAGGGAGTAAACATATGAGGGAGAGATATACCTCCCAGAAACAGATCAGCAAATGCCATATTCAAAACAAGATAATATATAGATTTAGCCAGGACTAAAAGCGAGGCTCCCATTAGTAAATTTATAATTTAAATTAAACAATAAACTTGTATTCGAATTCCACAATTCAGTTAACTTTAGAGCACATTTATGTGACTTTTGAGGGAAAGGCTACCTGATTTTAGAGAAAAATAATTTGCAAACAGCCCGAGAGTGAACCAAATCTTACATCGAGTTGATAGCCTCATATCAGGGGCACCCAACGAGGATATAGTTCAAAACCACTTAACATAGAATTGTTGAACGTAGTTTAGTATTCAAACGGTAGATATAGGCATATTTTTATCCCCTAAAAACTTTTCATCTGTTCGGATTTCCTAGCTGAAAGTCTAGTGATCCGAAAATTATAGGGATAAAAACTTACCTTCTCGAAAACTTCAGCCAGGAAAAGGCTCCCGAAAATTCTAGGTGGCCTTTTTTAGGGTTAAAATCCGTTAAAAATGGGTAATTATACCATTTTGTCGATGTTCGAAAATCCTAGGAGGGGCAGGCAAGCAAGAAATTATACAACAAATGCTCCGAAAATTCTAGATCTCAAATCGTCTTCCGAACAGATATTTTCCCGAAAATTTCCGTTGGGTGCCCCTGTCATATGTACACTCAAAAACTGGTAATCATCTTTTATCACATTTAAGAGCCGTAATGGCTATTGATCACCGTAGATCAATTAGGCTTAGAAAAAAAACCAGGCCAACGTTTTGGCGTTCGACAAGTTTACTTTGCAAAATCTTGCCAACAAATCTGGGTGCGTGTAAACCAACCTTTTATACCATGGACAGAAAGCAGTATTTCACAATACAAATTGCTCTCATTCAATATTCATAAACTGATAAAAAAATTTTCCAAAATCACCTATACGGCCATCCGGTTCTCACTTTTGTAGTGCGAGCTGTAGCGAGTGTTTGAATGAACATTAACAGAGTCACGCTCCAAGATAATAAAGAATTTATCATGTTTATTTTTTATTTGATGGTTTAACGCGCGGCATTTTGAGAACTCCTGCAAGCGATGTTCACTGAACGACTGAAAACAATCGGCATAGCGATTAAAATTGCAAGAGAGACTACTAACAATCAATAAAAGAAATATAATTCGGAGAAACATAAACAGAGACAACAATTTTCATTCAGGAAGACAAGTATTAAAGTGTCCCTAAATATCCTGAATCTTCAAGCTTCAAGTTTAAGTTTGCTGAAGTTTATGTTTTAAGCCAGCTTCCCGGTGTTTGTTTTTTCAAAGACGAACTCGAGGCAAGAAAATCGCTCAAAGCTTTCTTTTCCGGCTAGAATTATAACTAAAGATTCTTTGGAACATTTTCTTTCTATTTGCGGTGAGAAACTGTCTAAAGGCTTTTTAAAGTTCTGTAAGATTATATCAAACCAGATACTCGGTGAGATCGTTGTCTCAAATCTTACAAACGCGCATAAACTAAATTCCCGCATAAACTACGCTCCACTTCATTAAATTAGATACAAAAAACAAACATGAAATACAATAATTTCTCTGGCTTACCATTCGAGATGCAGCTCCTGAAAGTTATCAGGTAAAGCCAGTATCGCTTCAGACTTTGCAATCCTCTTACGCATCAAGCAAGGTGAAAACGAAAACGATGCCATCCGAAATCGGATTTCCGACTTTGACAAGCGACGTTTTCTCAACCAAAACCCAATAAACAAACTAGCCATGAGTAACAGAAGACTCCTGATAGCAGCTGAATTTCATTTTGTACATCCAGTGGAAAAAGACAGTTAAAAAACATCACAAGTTGACACAAAACTCTGTCAGCTTCAGCTGTTAAAGTAAACAAGATTCAAGATGCTGCATAAATTTTGCGCATGAACTCACCTGTCAAATTTTGACCAATCAGAGCATAAAAATTGGACGTAGAGCGTGACCAACGCGTGACCATTGTGAGAAAAAACAAAAGCAACTGTCTTCCCTGCCTGTAACAGCTGGCTGAATTTTCACGTCCGAGGTCAGTTTGCAATCAAAATTTTAATTGTGCAGCACATAAACACAACATATTTCATATGAATTAAGAAAAAAAAATTGAACTTGAGCCTGCGATCACTTGAAAACTAGTTAACTTGTCAGCGGATAACTTCAAAAAAAATACTTGACCTCGACGGGTCGACACCTGAGCCCGCGATACGGTCAAGTGATACTGGTCAGCGGGTACTCTGTTTTGACAGCTGTCAATTGATCAAAACATTGATGTCCAATATGTGTGCATTATCAGTTTTCCTGTGCTCCCAAACTAGTAAAAGTATGAGATTGAACGTTGTTCGCGATCTAGTAAAACAGTTAACTGGTCAGCGGACAGCTTCCAAATAAATCACGTCACCTCGATGAGTTGACACATGAGCCCGCGATATGGTCATGGGATACTGGTCAGTGGCTATCCTGTTTGGACAGCTGTCAATTGACCATATTGTTAATGTCCTATATTAAAGATGTGGACTTGCCAAGACACGCCTGAGACACCCCTCCCTTCCTTTTGATAGTCTCCCCTACCCCACCCATACAATCTGTAGACGCGTACGTACGTACGTATGTACGTACGTACGTACGTACGCTCGGTCAATCACGTGACAACCAAACGAAAAGAGGTTGACCATATTCCATGGGTATGGGGCTCTGTCCCACGCGCGCTTCGCGCGCGCGGGAGCCCCGCTATAAACTTTTCTTAGATCGTAGCTTCTTGTTAAGTGCAAAAAGTACAATTGTGAGCAAGTTTCCCACGACAATAACAACAGCTTCCGTCGCAAGAGCACAGCTCCAAGCGATGACTTGTACCGAAGAAAAGGACATATCGTCCAGGTGATTGATGGTTGATTTATTTGTCTGATTTGTCATCTCTTGGTCAATGCAAACTCTTTATTTAGTGTTGCATGAGAAACAGACTTGTAGCGACCTACAAGGTTCGTTGATAATGGTTATTTTGCTACAAATGACTTTTAATAAATGTAAAAGAAGACAAAGTGGATGTAATGAATTTTGCATAACTGGCCAGCTGATAGAAGAACAAAGGCTGACAATCATAGAGGTCTATAAAGTTTTGAATTTTCGGCAAAAATTGATAGATCACCTGTTTTCTCTATGGAACGCTTACCAAAAAAATTATTCAAAATTTGTGAAAATTTGAAGGTAACTTGTATACAACTCTGAACTAGTGAAAATTGATATTACTGTACTTGAAATAAAAGGAGAATGAAAATTGGTAGCATAATTAGCCTTGTTTCATTGCTTGTCATAAGTACATATATGTGGCTTATTAGATTTGTTTTGTAAAAGCTTCCACCTAGGTTGTGCTGATGAATTTTAATAAATGCAAAGCAGCTGTCCATGGCTGCTTCTTGAATACTCTGTTAATTTCCAGGCGCGGATCCATACCGCTAGATGAGCAGCCAAGAAAATGCAGGAAGGGTTGAGATGGCTGCACATTTAGCGCCAGTGATACAGAGACGAACATTGACAATGGATCACAACAATTTAAAGCTCACTTTTGAACAGGAAAATGTAGAAGATACAAAATTGTGATATACAACGGAAGAGCAACAATAAATTGTAAAAGAAAGATCATGGATAGTCAGGGCGTGGCCCGCAGAAAACAATATGGTGCCGAATTCATTGTATAACTGAATACTGCTTAAATGCAACTTCAGCTTTGCGATCCATTTTACCCTGAAGAATTTAATCAATTTTTGGCTCCTTCCCTTTTCCCGTCTGTTAACTAGGCGACATATTAAATCGATGTACATGTATAAACATGGTTTTAGCACTTACAAACATACCAAAAAGCCTGTTTTATTCGTTAGAGACAAATGAAAGACTATTTCTGGTTGTGCAGACAAAGTCAAAAGCTGAACTAGAAGTTTCCGGGGGGCAGGAGAGACGAATCAAATCTATATACCCTCCAGTGATTTTGCTACCTCTTTACAAGTCCTGCGTCCCTCAGCATAACACAACCCAACCCCTCACCAAAAAAAAAATTAATAATAATAATAATTGGATGCTTCCCGTAGGACGGAAAGATCGATCCATCGATTTTAAGATATCTTTGTTAAAAAATCCAGTTCGTGTGATTTCTGTGGCTTTAGTAAGCTGAAATAAAGAGTTTTGGAGTCTGTCTTCAAATTCAGAAACTGCCTTGTTACATAAGACCAAAGCATTTACAATTTAGAACTTGTTGTTTTTTGACCTGGGACTTATTGGGCAGGTTATTTAAACGGGGTTTAACAATGGAGTCTTTAACAAAACCGCGTTCAGTTTACCCAACGTTTTTATCTAAACGCTATTTGTAGTGAACAGTTTTATTTAAGCATATAGTGTATGCTAGAAAGCATTTATCTTCTTAAAATAACCCACTAAGGAAGAGATCTGGTTGTCCAAAGATTTCTTAAACGCGGTCTAAGTTAGACTTCATTTAAATATCCGACCCACTGGTTCTACATTGGGACTCAAGATTATTAACAGGATGAGTCCTAGGATTCATCACTATTTTTTCTAACAAAATCACTGTGCATCATCGTTTAATTCATATACTTCAACATACAACAAAATCAAGAGCAAATCGCTCTGATCTTTACATCAAATAGACGTTAATAAACGATACACGCTATCTTTCTACGCGCTTACAGACTGACTTTGTGATGAAAACTTAGTATGGACTTTCGAAGCACACTTATTGGAAACCAATTATGTGACCACCTGTTCCATCCCTTCGGAAAAAGTTACCCGCCATTGTAAGCGAACACTGCATGAGAATCATCATCATGATCTTTTATTACATGTATAAAGTGCCTGAATTCTAACAATTCTTGCTTTAAAAACAATACCAATATCTACAATATTCATAAAAGCCGCGTTAAACGTGAAAGCTGCAGACCATTTGATGTCGTCTTGATAACAATTTTCTTTCAAAGCGATTGTCATTCAAGAAGAGGATTTTAATTCCAGCTGAACCTTTAATTGCCGTGACAGCGTACAGTTTGAACACAAAAGAAGGGGAGGGCCATTCGTAACATGAATACTCCCTATGATAAGAGATTAAAAAAAACTAACACTTTTAAAATGAAGAATAACTTGCAAAGCAAACACTTTCTAGATAAATACGAAGATTATTTACCTAGTTTGTAGTATAAGTAAAATAAGAGGTCTTGTGTAAAAGCTTGGATACGCATGCTGTACCGAGGAGCTGTTATTTATACAATAACTGCCAACACTGCTTTATGGGAGAGCCAAAAACACTAAAAGTCACAGGCACAAATGAACAGACACATTACAGAAAAATAAAGGCGGTCGATAAAGCCCACCATTAACTACTACTGCCAGATACTGATAATAAATCTTACGTATAATATATAGCATGCTGAGTGTTGTCAATCCCTTATCCTGCTAAAGTGGACAATATACCCCTTAAAACGTCTACTTACGCAAAATATGTTATATCTCAAATTGTCCTTACCAACAAGCAAACCGACTGTGCCGGATTAGAATAGAATAGGACATACCAAAGTAAGAACGATTCAGCGGCAAAATGGATGGAAATCAGGCGCGGATCAAGAATCAATACTGACCGATTTCCTACTTCTAGGGAGGTCTGGGGGCATGGTTCCTCAGGCAATTTTTTGATTTTAACTCCCCAAAGTCCCCTTCCCTGGGTTTCTGAGTCATTCAGATAAGATATTTACTCACTGTCCAAATCACTTTGCGGATTTCAACTTGGAAAGATTAAAGTTGTTTACTAAAAATATATTTATTATGGAAAATCTGACCGATTTCTGTAAAACGGTAAAACGGTAAACCGGTATGGATCCGGAAACTAACAGAGTAGTCAAGAAACAGCCGTGGACAGCTGCTTTGCATTTATTAAAATTCATGAGCACAACCTAGCTGGAAGCTTTTACAAAACAGATCTAATGACAAGCAATGAAAAAAGGCTAATTATTAGGCTTTTGTACATTATGCTAGCATTTTTTCGAGCATTTTAGTGAGACAAAAGCATTGAGCATTATCCGAGCATTTTAGTCGCGTTTTCGCCAGAAAATTAATTTTTCCGAGAAAATAAAATGGAAATTAACTTTTTTCAGGAGCCCATACCCCATGAGCTCCTCCTTTTTTAAACAAAATGAAGACTAAAATTCAAAATTCACAAAAAACCAAATAAAGCTGGTTTTTTGGCTGTATTTATGAACTTGTATACGTTGTCGTTGTTACTTGCAACATTTGCACGTTTTTGTAAGTGTAAACTTTGAAATTAATTTTAAAAAAAACCGTTTGTATAATGAACATTATCCGAGCATTTTAGTGACTCTTTTGGGGAGACCGAGCATTTTAGTAGGAAAAATGGAGCATTAAGGTGGAGCATTTTAGTAGGGAAGTAAAAGCATAATGTACAAAAGCCTACTAATTATGCTACCAATTTTCATTCTCCTTTTATTTCAAATACAGTAATATCACTTTTTGGAATTCAATATTTTTTACTATTTCAGAGTTGTATACAAGTTACCTTCAAATTTTCACAAATTTTGAATAACTTTTTTGGTGAGCGCTCCATAGAGAAAACAGGTAATCTATCAATTTTTTGCCGAAAATTCAAAACTTTCTAGACCTCTATGATTGTCAAACTGTCGCCTTTGTTCTTCTATCAGCTGGCCAGTTATGCAAATCAGATCTACTTTGTCTTCTTTTACATTTATTAAAAGTCATTTGTAGCAAAATAACCATTATCAAAGAAACTTGTAGGTCGCTACAAGTCTGTTTCTCATGCAACACTAAATAAAGAGTTTGCATTGACCAAGACATGACAAATCAGACAAATAAATCAACCATGTCAAACTGTTGCGTTTGTTCAGTGTTCTGTCAGTTGGTCAGTTATCTAAATAATCCATTTTGTCGGTTTTTTTTTTTTTACATTTATTCAAAGTCATTTGCAGAAAAATAACCGGCATCATCACTGAACCTCGTAGGTCGCTAGAAGTCTGTTTCTCATGCAACACTAAAGAAAGAGTTTGCATTGACCAAGAGATGACAAATCAGACAAATAAATCAACCATCAATCACCTGGACGATATGTCCTTTTCTTCGGTACAAGTCATCGCTTGGAGTTGTACTCTTGCGACGGAAGCTGTTGTTATTGTCGTGGGAAACTTGCTCATAATTATACTTTTTGCACTTAACAAGAAACTACGATCTAAGAAAAGTTTATATCTTGTTTTGAATATGGCATTTGCTGATCTGTTTCTGGGAGCTGTATGTCTCCCTATGTATATCTATTTCCTGGCTCACGGTCAGGTTAGAGTTGATGAAAAAACTCCAACGTTTTTTACAATAATTTTCTTCGTCTTCGCTAAGGCATCATTCATTACCGCTGCGTTGATATCTTGTGAGAGATTTTACGCCATCTATTGGCCGCTGAAGCACCGGCAGACACTTTCTACGCGAGCATACAGGTTCGTTATTTTGACAGTGTGGACATTAAGTATCCTTGGGTCTCTTTTTATTGTTTTTCTTCTGCAATTCGTAAGCCTGGTGGCTCCGACTTCTTTAGTGTGTTTAATCTTCGTGTCTGTACTTCTAATCACCAGCGGCCTCAATTTCGGTGTTTGGAGAAAGATTCAGCAACAACCTGTTCCTCATCACCAAAACAGAGCCTTTCAAAGACGACGCTTAACGAAGACCTTGTTATTAGTGTCTCTCATCGCCTTGGGTTCTTGGCTTCCACCTTTGGTTTATTCCTTGATAGCCTTTCTTGGATATAGGATGTCTAACACCATTTCCCTCATAACGTACTTTACCTATTTCTCAAACTCGTTTATCAATCCAATAGTGTACGCACTAAGAATTCCTGATTTCAAAGAGGCTCTCCGTTTATGCTGTTTTACAAGACACGAAGTGATGAGCAGCCAAGAAAACGCAGCAAGGGATGAGGTTGTTGCAGATTTGGCGCCAGTGATACAGAGACGAACATTGACAATGGATCACAATATTTTACAGCTCACTTTTGAACAGGAAATTGTACAAGATACAAAATTGTGATATACAATGGAAGAGCGACAAAAATGGTAAAAAAGGATCATGGATTGTCATGGCGTAGCCCGCAGAAAACATTAGGGTGCCGAATTCAATTGATAACTCAATACTGCTTGAGGCGAACTTCAGCCGAGCTTTGTCATCCATTAAATTGGTAAAAGATAAATTTTTGGTGCCTTTCCTTTTTCCGGTCTGTTAGGTAGGCTAGCTAGAGATTAAATCGATGTACATGAGGGTATAAACATGGCTGTAACGCTTACAAAACACACCAAAAACCGTGTTTTATTCTTTAAGAACAAATGAAAGAATATTGCTGGTTGTGCAGACAAACAGTGATGATGACAATGATTAAATATATGTGGCAATGGAGAAAATATCCTAATCCACCCATGGAGGGTCACTGGATCTGATTCCGAAGGGTAGTAGGGTCTTAGAAGCCATATAAGTCATAAGCTAAACTAGCACTTTCCGAGGGTTGGGAGACAGGGATCGAACCAATATACCCTTTTTTTGGGGGCGGGGGGGTGCAGAGGTTATGGATTTGCATCATCCTTTTCAGTTACATTATTATGACCCATAATAATCCCAAAAAAATAATTGCATGGGCCGGGCCTCT
>CALNXK010000103.1:262500-282500 GCA_942486035.1 Porites lobata
GTCGCTACAAGTCTGTTTCTCATGCAACACTAAATAAAGAGTTTGCATTGACCAAGAGATGACAAATCAGACAAATAAATCAACCATCAACCACCTGGACGATATGTCCTTTTCTTCGGTACAAGTCATCGCTTGGAGTTGTACTCTTGCGACGGAAACTGTTTTTATTGTCGTGGGAAACTTGCTCATAATTATACTTTTTACACTTAACAAGAAGCTACGATCTAAGAAAAGTTAATATCTTGTTTTGAATATGGCATTTGCTGATCTGTTTCTGGGAGGTATATCTCTCCCTACATATATTTACTCCCTGGGTCTTGGTCAGGTTAAATTTGATGAACAAACTCCAACGCTTTTTACAATTATTTTCCTCGTTTTCGCTCAGGCATCATTCATTACCGCTGCTTTGATACCGCTGAAGCACCGGCAGACACTTTCTACGCGAGCATTTAGGCTCGTTATTTTCACAGTGTGGACAAAGTATCCTTGGTTCTCTTTTTACAGGTTTTCTCCTGCAATTCTCAAACCTGGTGGCTCTGAACTCTTTCCTGTGTTTATTCTTCGTGTCTGTACTTCTTATCATCACCGGCCGGCCTGAAATTTAGTGCTTGGAGAAAGATTCAGCAACAACCTGTTCCTCATCACCAAAACAGAGTCTTGCAAAAACGACCCTTAACGAAGAGCTTGTTCTTTCCTTTCTTGGATATAGAATATCTAACAACATTTCCCTCATAACGTTCTTTACCTATTTCTCCAACTCGTTTATCAATCCAATACTGTACGCACTAAGAATTCCTGATTTCAAAGAGGCTCTCAGTTTATGCTGTTTTACAAGACACGAAGTGATGAGCAGCCAAGAAAATGCAGGAAGGGATGAGATGGCTGCACATTTGGCGCCAGTGATACAGAGACGAACATTGACAGTGGATCACATTATTTTACAGCTCACTTTTGAACAGGAAATTGTACAAGATACAAAATTGTGATATATAACGGGAAAGCAACAAAAAATGGTAAAAAAAAGGATCATGGATTGTTAGGGCGTAGCCCGTAGAAAACATTACGGTGCCGAATTCAACTGATAACTGAATACTACTTGAGGCGAACTTCAGCTGAGCTTTGTGATCCATTAAATTGGTGTAAAATCAATTTTTGGCGCCTTTCCTTTTTCCGGTCTGTTAGCTAGGCGATAGATTAAATCGATGTACATGTATAAACATAGCTTTAACGCTTACAAACATACCAAAAACCGTGTTTTATTCGTTAAGAACAAATAAAAGAATATTGCTTTTTGTGCAGACAACCAGTGATGATGACAATGATTAAATAAATGTGGCAATGGAGAAAATATCGTAACCCACCCATGGAGGGTCACTGGACCTGATTCCGAAGGGTAGTAGGGTATTAGAAGGCATATAAGTCATAAGCTAAACTAGAACTTTCAGAGGGTTGGGAGACAGGGATCGAACCAATAAACCCTTGTTTTTTTTTTTTTTTTTTTTTTTTGGGGGGGTGCAGAGGTTATGGATTTGCATCATCCTTTTCAGTTACATTATTATGACGCATCATAATCCCAAAAAAATAATTGCATGGGCCGGGCCTCTCGTAGGACGCAAAGATCTATCGATCGATCCGAAGATGTCTTTGTAGAAAATCCACTTCGTGTGATTTCTTTTGCTGTTGTTTAACGATACATATTTCCTTTAGTCCCCTCATTTTTGTTGTTTAAATAGAAGGACTAGAGTCTGTCTTCAAATTCAGTTACTGCCTGGATACATAAGACCAAAGCATTTTCAATTTAGAACTCGTTGTTTTTTTGAACTGGGACTCATTATGGGTAGAATATTTAAGCCGAGTTTAAAGATTTTTTTATAGAACCGCGTTCTAAGTCATTTTCAGCTTACCCAACGCTTTTATCTAAACACCATTCGGAACAGTTTCATTAAAGCATATAGTGTATATTCGAAAAGCATTTATCTCCTTAAAATAACCCCCTAAAGAAGAGATCTGGTGGTCCAAAGATTTCTTAAACCGTGGTCTAAGTTCAGTGTAAGTTAGACATCGTTTAAATATCCGACCCTTCTAGACTGGGACTCAAGATTTTTCACAAGATGAGTCCTAGGACTCATCACCTTTTTTTCTAACAAAATCACTGTGCATCGTCGTTTGATTTTTACTTGAACATACAACAAAATCTCAAGAGCAAATCGCTCTGATTTTTACATCACATAGACGTTTATACACGATAAACGCCATCTACGCGCTTACAAACTGACTTTGGGATGAAAGCGTTAATATTGACTTCCAAAGCACAGTGTTTGGAAACCAATTATGTGACCACCTGTTACATACCTTCGGAGAAAGTTACCCGCCATTTAAAGCGAACACTGCATGAGAATATCTTTTCTTACTATGTATAAAGTGCTCAAGACGCCTGAATGTCAACAATTCTTGCGTAAAAAACAAAACCAGTTCAACAATATTCTTAAATGCCACGTTAAACGTGAAAGCTGCAGATCATTTGATGTCGTCATAATGACAATTTTCATTCAAAGCAATTGTCATTCAAGAAGGGGATTTTAATTCCAGTTGAACCTATAATTAAAGTGACGGCGTACAGTTTGAACACAGAGGAAGCAGTAGCCTGCGTAGCATGGCGGTTTTGTCGAGCCGGGCGCAGGAGCGGCGTAGCCGCGAAATTCGCGCGCGAAGCGCGCGAGAACGAGCGGCGAAGCCGCGAGAAAAATAAAAACCGCCTGCCCGGATTCGTGGCCTTTTCAACTGCCGCCCCCTTTAACTCATTTTGACATCCTGTTGACAACTTGTTTGGTTTCAGTTTTCCCAGCCAATCAGAAATAAAGTGTTGACAGCCTAAACACGACACAAAAACTCGTGATATAGTGTAAAACGTGACCTTGGCCGGAATTGGAGTTTGCTTGAACAAACACAGGTTTTTTCTTTGTGGCTATCTCGCGCATAGGTGATTACACTGCGTTCTAAACTTGACTGAGTAGATCTTATTTTTGCTGCACTAAGTCTTACATTTATTGAGAGGTCATGAAGTTGGTATGTTTAATCCGTATTGAGTAATTATTTCCTGTGGTTAAAGTTATTTTCGCTAATTAGAATTTGTTGATCTCAGATGCAGTTGTAAAGTACTAATTTCCAAAGCTTTTTATTACGGCTAAATAAATATTTTAGTTTCTTTGGTCTTTTCCGACTAAAATGCCTGGATCTGGACAACTACAAACCAAGGAGCCTTGGTTTGTAGTTTCTTTGTCACTGCTTTGTCCGTGAATGTTTTGACGCTGGACCCGGCTTTTTAAGTGTTGTTTGCAGGATGTTGTATTTTTACGTATAGCGCGATCTTCAGATTTGAGTCGTAGCTTAAACTTAAGCTACACCAAGCAAAAAAGTATGGAGAATAACGCTGTGCCTCTTTCTTCTACTGTATGCGATTCATATACCACAATCGCGGACACCGTTCGATGTATTGCGCCGGAGTGCGTTATTCTGTAACACCGAGTAATAGAGAAAATTGAGGTGAACTTTCTCGAAGCACTGAAATTTACTGTTTCTGTCATAAGGTCCATTGCTTTACAGCTCAGTGACAACATTTCAGTAATCTGGTCGTCTATAGTACTTTTTAGAGGGGAAATTGTGATCATACAGGTTTTCGATGAGGATATTTCTTCTTTGGCCATAGCAAAGACAGTAAAGATCATACTCTTGCCAAATCTTGTTGACAAAATTTCCATGACATCTCTCCTTTGAAGAAGACTGTAAATGGCCATTTCCTGTTTAGGCTTCAAGGTCCTTCAATACAATTGCCCTGTTTTCCCGTCAAATATTCATGATCGACGACGCTCCGGTCAACGCTTCTTTGATATTTTGATTTTGTTTTGCGGAGATGATTTGTTCAGTCCCTCGAAACTCTCCCATGGGAGATTACCAAAATGTTTCATTGACAGGCGAACATTCCGAACCAATCGGAACGATCCGTACGCTGGCGTACGAACCGACTCAAAAAAGACCCCGTCTGTGCAGGCGGTTTTTCAAGTTGCTTCCGCCCAATCTCCTCGCGGTTTCTCTGCCCTCGCCCGCCTTTATTACTTAGCGCGCCCAACCAAAACCGCCATGCTACGCAGGCTAAGGAAGCAGAGGGCCATTCGTACAATGCTCCTGATGATAAGAGATTAAAAAAACTAACATTTTTAAAATGAAGAATAACTTGCAAAGCAATTACTTTGTAAATAAATACAAAGATTATTTGCCTAGTTTGTATTATAAATAAATTTTGTGATCTTGTGTTAAAGATTGGCTATGCATGCTGTACCGAGGAGCTGTTATTTATACAATAACAGCGAAACAGCTGTTAACGCTGCCAACACTGCTTTATGGGAAAGCCAAAAACACTAAAAGTCACAGGCACAAATAAACAGACACATTACAGAAAAATAAAGGCGTTTGATAAAGCCCACCATTAGCTACTACTGCCAGATACTAATACTCAATAAATCTTACGTATAATATATAGCATGCTAAGTATTGTCAATCCCTTATCCTGCTAAAGTGGACGATATACCGCTTAAAACGTCTACTTACGCAAAATATGTTATATCTCAAATTGTCCTTGCCAACAAGCAAACCGACTGTGCCGGCTTAGAATAGAAAAGGACATACCAAAGTAAGAACGATTCAGTGGCAAAATGGATGGAAATCAGGCGCGGATCCAGAATTAATACTGACCGATTTTCTACTTATAGGGAGGTCTGTGGGCATGGATTCCTCTAGAAATTTTTAGATTTCAACTCCCCAAAGTCCCCTTCAGTGGCTTTCCGAGTCATTCCGACAGATTGATTAGTCACTGTCCAAACCATTTTCCAGATTTTAACTCGGAAAGTTTAAGGTTGTTTACTGAAAATATATTTATTATGAAAAATCTGACCGATTTCTGTAAAACGGTTAAACCGGTATGGGATCCGCGCCTGGAAATCAACAGAGTAGTCAAGCAACAGCCGTGGACAGCTGCTTTGCACTTATTAAAATTC
This sequence comes from Porites lobata, assembly GCA_942486035.1. NCBI lineage: Eukaryota > Metazoa > Cnidaria > Anthozoa > Scleractinia > Poritidae > Porites > Porites lobata. The sequence continues at coordinate 267,552 of CALNXK010000103.1, forward strand.
ATCAGCACAATCTAGCTGGAAGCTTTTACAAAACAGATCTAATCAGCCACATATATGTACTAATGACAAGCAATGAAACAAGGCTAATTATGCAAACAATTTTCATTCTCCTCTCTGACCGATTTCTGTAAAACAGTAAACCGGTATGGATCCAGGCCTGGAAATTAACAGAGTAGTCAAGCAACAGCCGTGGACAGCTGCTTTGCACTTACTAAAACTCATCAGTACAACCTAGCTGGAAGCTGTTACAAAACGGATCTAATCAGCCACAATATGTACAAATGACAAGCAATGAAACAAGGCTAATTATGCTACCAATTTTCATTCTACTTTTATTTCAAATACCGTAATATTTTTGGAATTGAATCGTTTTTACTATTTTTAAGTTTCATATGTTAAGTTACCTTCAAATTTTCACAAATTTTGAATAACTTTTTGGTGAGCGCTCAATAGAGAACACAGGTGATTTATCACTAATTTTGCCAAAAATTGACAATTTAGTAGACCTCTATGATTGTCAAACCGTCGCCTTTGTTGTTCTGTCAGTTGGCCAGTTATGTAAATTATCCATTTTGTCATTTTTTTTACGTTTACTCAAAGTCATTTGCAGTAAAATAACCATCATCACTGAACCTCGTAGGTCGGTACAAGTCTGTTTCTCATGCAACACTAAATAAAGAGACTGCATTGACCAAGAGATGACAAATCAGGCAAATAAATCAACCATCACTCACCCGGACGATATGTCCTTTACTTCGGTACAAGTCATCCCTTGGAGTTGTGCTCTTGCGACTGAAGCTGTTGTCATTTTCGTGGGAAACTTGCTCACAATTGTACTTTTTGCACTTAACAAGAAGCTACGATCTAAGAAAAGTTTATATCTTGTTTTGAATATGGCATTTGCTGATCTGTTTCTGGGAGGTGTATGTCTCCCTATGTATGTTTATTTCCTGGCTCATGGTCAAGTTAAATTTGAAGAAAAAACTCCAACGTTTTTTACGATTGTTTTCTACGTTTTCGCACAAGCATCATTCATTACTGCTGCTTTGATATCTTGTGAGAGATTTTACGCCATCTATTGGCCGCTGAAGCACCGGCAGACACTTTCTACGCGAACATACGGGCTCGTTATTTTGACACTTTGGACATTAAGTGTCTTGGCTTCTCTTTTTACAGATTTTCTCGTGCAATTCTTACGCCTGGTGGCTCTGAATTCTTTACTGTGTTTAACCTTCGTGTCTGTACTTCTAATCATCAGCGGCCTCAATTTTGGTGTTTGGAGAAAGATTCAGCAACAACCTGTTCCTCATCACCAAAACAGAGCCTTACAAAGACGACGCTTAACGAAGACTTTGTTATTAGTATCTCTCCTCGCCTTGGGTTCTTGGCTTCCAGTTTCTGTTTACAATTTGATAGCCTTTCTTGGATATAGGATGTCTAACAACATTTCCCTCATAACGACCTTTACCTATTTCTCCAACTCGTTTATCAATCCAATAATGTGCGCACTAAGAATTCCTTATTTCAAGGAGGTTCTCTGTTTATGCTGTTTTACAAGACATGAGGTGATGACGGCAGCGAGGAAAATATAGGAAGGGATGAGATGGTAGCCTGAGATCATGCCCTCTCCCTATTATCCCTGTATGTCTCCGGCCAAAGAAGCAAAGAAGCAAAAAATTTGACGCTAGTGATACAGAGACGAACATTGACAGTGGATCAAAATAATTTAAAGCTCACTTTTGAACAGGAAACTGTAGAAGATACAAAATTGTGATGTACAACGGAAGAGCAACAATAAATGGTACAAAAAGGATCATGGATAGTCAGGGCGTGGCCCGCAGAAAACATTGCGGTGCCGAATTCATTTTATAACTGAACACTGCCTAAATGCAACTTCAGCTTTGCGATCCATTTTACCTTGAAGAATTTAATCAATGTTTAGCTCCTTTTCTTTCCCCGTCTGTTGGGTAGGCGACAGATTAAGTCGATGTACATGTATAAACATGGCTTTACCGCTTACAAACATACCAAAAAGCGTGTTTTATTCGTTAATGACAAATGAAAGAATATTTTTGGTTGTACAGACAAAGTAAAAGGCTAAACTAGAAGTTTCAGAGGGGCGGGAGAGACGAATCGAACCAATATACTTTTTGTGGGGAGGAGGGGAGGGTTATTTGCATCATCATTTTCAGTTACATCCAGTGATTTTGCTACTTCTTCGTCCTGCGTCCCTGACGCATAACAATCTCTTAAAAAATAATTGCCTCCCATAGGACACAAAGATCGATCTATCGATCTGAAGATGTCTTTGTAGAAAATGCAGTTCGTGTGATTTCCGTGGCTGTCATTTAACGATGCATATTTCTTTTAGTCCCCTCATTTTTGTTGTTTAAATAGAAGGACTATATTTTAATTTCAGTAAACTGTTATAAAGAGTTTTGGAGCCGGTCTGTCTTCAAATTCAGTAATTGCCTGGTTACATCAGACCAAAGCATTTTCACTTTAGAACTCGTTGGTTTTTGACCTGGGACTTATTGGGCTGGTTATTTAAACGTATAGTAGTTTAACCATGCGGTGTTTACTGAACAAAACCGTGTTCTAAGTCAATTTCAGTTCACCCAACGCTGTTATCTAAACACCATTTGTATAGTGAACAGTTTCATTAAAGCATATAGTGTATACTAGAAAGAATTTATCTTCTTAAAATAACCCACCAAAGGAGAGATCTGGTGGTGTCTACGTTTAAATATCCGACCTATTGGTTCTAGACTGGGACTAACAAAATCACTGTGCATCATCGTTTGATTTTTACTTGAACATACAACAAAATCAAGTGCAAATCGCTCTGATTTTTACATCAAATAGACGTTTTACACGATACACGCTATCTTTCCACACGCGTACAGACTAATTGGGTGAAAGCTTAGTATTGACTTTCAAAGCACAGTTTTTGGAAACCAATTATGTGACCACCTGTTCCATCCCTTCGGAGAAAGTTACCGGCCATTTTGAGCGAACACTGCATGAGCATATCTTTTATTAGTGCATGTATAAAGTGCTCAAGACGCCTGAATTCCGACAAACAAAACCAGTGTCAACAATATTCTTAAAAGCCGTGTGAAACGTGAAAGCGAAAGACCATTCGATGTCATCATAATGACAATTTTCATTCAAAAGTTGGATAGCGCTATCTACCGGATAAATCGCTATCCAGTGGATAAGTATTACAAAAACTAATTGGGTTATTCACTGGATAGAGAATATCTTGTTTTGTATATGGCATTTACTGATCTGTTTCTGGGAGGTGTATGTCTCCCTATGTACGTTCACTTCCTCGCTCGACTGCCGCTTCATGGTCAGGTCAAACTTGATGAAAAGACTCCAACGATTTTTAGAAGTATTTTCCTCGTTTTCGCTCAGGCATCATTCATTACCGCTACTTTGATATCTGCTGAGAGATTTTACGCCATCTATTGGCCGCTGAAGCACCGGCAGACACTTTCTACGCGAGCATACAGGTTCGTTATTTTGACGGTCTGGACATCAAGTATCCTTGGTTCTCTTTCTACAGTTTTTCTTCAGCAATTCTTAAGCCTAGGGGCTCTGAATTCTTTACGATGTTTAATCTTCGTGTTTGCAATTCTAATCATCAGCGGCCTCAATTTTGGTGTTTGGAGAAAGATTCAGCAAAAACCTGTTCCTCATTACCAAAACAGAGTCTTGCAAAGACGACGCTTAACGAAGACTTTGTTATTAGTATCCCTCATCGCCTTGGGTTCCTAAACCACCCAACGAGAGTCACTGGACATTCCGAATGGGAGTAGGATCTTAGAAGGCATATTAGTCTAAAGCTAAACTGAAGTTTCAGGGGGGTGGGAAAGAGGGATGGGGCCAATAAACCGTTTTCGGGGGTTTTATGGATTTACATCATCATTTTCAGTTACATCCAGTGATTTTGTTACCTTTGCGTCCTCCCCCGACGTACAATAATCCCCAAAGACGTCAAATAACGATGCACATTTTAGTCCCCTCATTTTTGTTTTTTAAATATACATTTTAGTTTCAGTAAACTGTAATAGACACTTTTGGAGTCTGTCTTCAGATTCAGTAACTGCCTGGTTACAAAAAGACCCAAGCATTTTCAGTTTACTCGTTGTTTGTTAAAGAGACTTAATGATTCTGGACTGGGACTGGAAATTTTTCACAAGATGAGTCCCAAGATGAGTCACAACTTTTTCTAACAAAATCACTGAAAAGATTCGTTTAAGTTTTACTTTTACATACAAGAAATCAAGAGCAAATCGCCTTGATTTTTCATCAAATAGACCTTATTTATGACCCACGCCATCTTTCCACACGCTTACAGACTAATGGGCTAAAAAGCGATGTCACGTGGTTTTTTAGGGGGCAAACAACTGATAAAATTTGCCAATATAAGAAATCGCAGTCGAGTTTGTTCATTTTCTAGACAACAAAAAGTAAAGAACTTTTTAACTTAAGGGCGATGTTGGCAAAATATGGGTGGAAGTGATCATTGTGACATTTTTGGATGTAGTTACGTGGTCGTAGATGACCTCAGAGCGAGCAATAATAAAGTAAAACTTGTCTAAACCTGACCTCTACATTTTCCAAGACTAATCATCTCATTTTGAGAGAATAAACAAACTCGACCGCGATTACTCGTATTAGACCCTTTTAAGGTTGACGCCGCCATTTTACCCGGGTGCGAAACTACTGGGGCGAGCGCGCAGCCACGCATAAATTACAGATGGTTGACCCTCGTGCCAAGAAAAATCATACTCGAAAGTACGTCTTGGTAAGACTATCCATTTTAAATCGTCTTATAGTTTTGCCGTTTTAACTTCGGTACAGATAGGTAAAGGTCATTTTTGATTCCTCGACAAGCAGAGGAAGTTCTTCAATGCGAGGACTTCCTCGGTTGGACTGTTTCGTCGCTCAAGGATTTTCTGTCACTTAGAGGACTCAAGCAAACTGGCCGAAAGCCTCAACTTGTTGCGAGTGTTGATAACGTTTTAAAAAATTCGTGACTGTTATATGAGGTACTTTTGCCTTGCCTGGTTTTGAGTAGTACTTTTACTCGCACTTCGTCGTTTTCGAGTGCGTTCCTGAAAAAAAAAATTATTGTTGTTCGGTTTGACGTTTTCGTTATTATACTTGTAATTTTGGATAAGATTATCCTTATTAAAAGTGGTGAGATTTCGGAACTATTTGGTGTGTTCTTGTATTTTCCACACCAAAAGTGGCGACCCTGCCAGGACTTGTAAACTTGCTTGAAACTATTTTGCACTGAGGAACACTGACATTGACTGGGAGATAAAGCTTATTAACTGCAAAGCATGGTGGATCTTGCGGAAGAAAATTACAAGAAGGCATTGAAATAGGCAACCTACTATAGTTAAAGAAATTGAGGGAAAAAACACTGTAGTGACAGAGGATTTACGTTTGGCCTACGAGAGAATATGTGACATAAACAAAGCACTCGAGGATTCCGCGAACGGTGTTAAAATACGCCATGTTGGACGCTGAGACTAGTTTTTGACGAGGTACGAAAGTGGTCGGACACCCATAAACAAGATTTCATTCCTGTACGAATCCTAAGAGATAAACCGAAGAAGGCGTTAAGCGATTTAGAGAAACAAGAATTACATAAGAAAGAAGAAGATTGGTTTAACAAAAAGTTTGAGCTAGAACTTGCCTTAGATGCAAAAAAGGCTGCACAGGAAATGAGTAAACGACAGACAGTTAAATTACAGAAGTATTTAATTACACCTTTTAATGGGGATTACAAAGATTGGCTCAGATTTTGGAATCAGTTCGTAGTAGAAGTTGATAACTCTAAAGTTTCTGAGATAAGCAAATTTGATTATTTGCTTGGGCTGGTAGAAGGGGAACCAAGGAGTCACATTCTTGGCTTACCGCACAAAGTTGAAGGCTATGAAAAGCGAAAAGGGTCCTAGAACTTACTTACGGTAAAAACATTAAGGTTCTCAAGGCATTAATTAAGGATTTGGACACAATTCCAAACATTACAAGCCTCACTAAAGTAAAAAAGATTCATGAGTTTTACAACCAACTGTCTAGAACTGTGAGAGCCATAAATACAATGAAGAAATTGCAAAGTGCACAAAGCCATGTTTACAGCATTATGGACAAGCTCGGACCAGTGACAGAAGCTTTAGTACAAAAGTATGCTGATTGGGAGGAGTGGGGGATAGAAGAACTTGTAGAAAGCCTACGGAAGTACACTGACAGAAATCCTTTACCCGAAACGTCTTCCCGGAACCAAGATGTCAAGAAACCTGTGGGATCGAATCAAGGAAATCTGCAGAGAATAAGTGAATAAATGCTTATGTCATTGATACTTTTGTAATAGAGTAGCAATGAGTCAATGCTGATAAGCCTGTTTTAACCTACCTGCCTAAACCCAAAATCTCTGAACAGAAGAAACAGAATCATCGCATCAGGAGGCCAGTATTTAGTGAGGAGCAAGTAACTGCTGAGAAATTACTGGTACACATAATCCTTGGAGCAGCTGAAATTTAACGAATCAAGTCAACTGAACCCCCAGTTCTAGGTCTTAACCCAGACACCGATACCGGAGCAGAGTTCACCATGTTGGGAAGGGTTATTGCTGAGGCAGAAAAGATGTTCTTCATAAACTCTGGTCAAAATGAATTTGCGCAGATGTGTTCCCAGGAAGTGCTTGGCCTGAAAGATTTGGAGAATGTATATGATACCTTCCATGAAGATTTCATAGATCAGCTACAGCGATTGGAGGATGGCACCTTTTGCACAAGGTTGCCTTGGAAACCTGATCATGCCTCTTTACCTTCAATCAAGGAACTGACAGTTGGGAGATAAAGAAGTATCACACGAAAACTGGAGAGGATGGAGAGACTTGAGGAGTATCACACTGTTATGGAGCAGCATTCAGAAGAAGGATCATAGAGGTGCAGCTAGAAATACCCACTGGAGAAGCCATACATTACATTCCCCACCAACCAGTAATCAGAGACCAGGCAAAGTCTACAAAGATGAGGATAGTGTATGATTGCTCAGCTAAGGCCAATTCTGGAGTGTCTTTGAATGACTGTTTGGAAGTTGGACCCCCTCTACAACCTATGATTTTTGACATTCTACAACGAAATCGTCCGAGGTTTTTCTATTACCGGGGGCATCCAAAAGGCTTTTCTTCAAATTAAAGTGGACCCAAAGGATAGAGATGCCCTTCGTCTCTTATGGTACGAAAACCTTGACTCAAGGACAGTTACAGAGTATCGATATACCAGAGTGATTTTCGGGTCAGGACCTAGTCCTTACACTCTCAGGGTGACACTATGTGAGCCAGTATACTGAAAAGTTTCCTGGTACGACTGATGAGTTGCTGAACAACATTTATGTGGATGATGTCCAATTAGGCGGAAATCACAGCGATCAGTCGATTAAATTAAAGAAGAGGCCACAAAGATTATGGACGAAGGAGGTTTTTATCTCTCAGAGTAACCTACCAGAGTTGGAAGAACATCAGCAAACTGAAGATGATGCAGTGTCTTCTCAAGCAAGTACGACTTATGCCAAGCTAGAGGTAGGAAGTAGTCCTAAGGAAACAAAAATACTGGGAGTTCTTTTGAACAAAGCAGAAGATAAACTTTCCGTTCGCTTCATGAAACCATTACAGGCAGTTGCCGAGCGCCCATTGACAAAGAGGAAAATGCTGTCAGCTGTCAATGGTGAACATGATTTGCTAGGTGTTGCAGGACGATCTTGACACAATTAGCAAAGAGAAAGTGTCAAGGCAGATGAAATTCTTACAAAGAAGTAAGGAACAGCTTCGAAGGAGGTTTTTAAAAGAGTATGTCCACGCCCTTGGGGAGAGAAAGTCTAATTCCATCGCAAACAATTCAAAAATTCCAGACACAGAAGCAGTGGTGTTGTTGAAAGTGAAGTAAAGGATAAAGCACTGTGGAAGCTTGGACAAGTGATGGACAAGATTATTGGCAAGGACAGAGTGGTTTGCGGATTGAAGCTGAGGCAAGGAAATGGATATATTGTCGAGCGTCCCCTGCAACATGTGTGTAACTTGGAAACTGGAGGAGAGAATCCTGATTACAAGCTTAACCCTGAAGCAGAAGTGTTCGTACCAAGAGTGAGGCCAAGCAGAAGGACCAAACAGATTGTCAATAAGCTGTTCAAAGACTGTTGCACAAGAAGTTGAAGATGGTGACTGGCATTTAAGCTGATAAACGCTTAAATGGGGAGAGGGTGTTGAGAACGTTTTGAACCATTCGTGACTGTTATAGGAAGTCTATTTGCCTATCCTCGTTTTGAGTAGCACCTTTACTCACAGCTCGTGGTTTTCGAGTGCTTTCCTGAAAAAACGTGTTGTTTGGTTTGACGTTTTCATCATTACTTGTTCTTGAGGATAGGATTATCCACATTAAAAGTGGTGAGATTTCGGAACTATTTGGCGTGTTCTTAATTTTCCAAACGAGAGCGTTTGGTGCATACGAACTTAACGTACTCGTAAAGTTTTCACAAGAACAGATTTATCAGCAGATAAAAGAAGAATATTCTCGGAGGTTGACTTCAAATGAAATGAAAACCGATCCAAACAAGATACCGCATGACCCTTGGATTGATAACGTGATGACGTAAATTGTTTAGTAACACTTTGAGTACAAAAGCTGTTGATGTGGAATAAATTGGAAAATACAAAGACCACAAAGCTTACTCGTATTGGATGAGTGGCTTTGAGGACACAGTCTTGTTTACAAAATGCCCCGTTGACAGCAAGCATGTGTTTTTAAAAGGCTGTATGTCACATTCACAAAAAATTCGCAATGACCCGCTCAAGGCCTGTGTATGTTTCGAGGGCACAAAGAATGACGGTAAAATTGTGACTTAATGGTGTACATTTACAGCTGGTACTGCTGAAGTCTGCAGCCATCTAGTCACTTTGATGTACAAAGTCAACTTTGCATACAAGAAAACATACATCTCTTCCGCATGCACAAGACAGTGTTGCACAGGGATGGAATAAAGGGACAAAAAAGGATGTAGAGCCAAACCACATTAAAATCTTTGTCTTTCGTAAAGACAAAAGGACACAAGAGGACAGTGCCAGAGATCATCGGGACAATTTAAATGTCAAGAACCAGTTTAACCCAAGGAGACCGCAGGATAGGCAGCTGACCAATGAGAGGGTATCATCCCTGATCAATCACATTATTCAAAACATTCCATCAACTTGTGCACTTAACTCCATAGGGCACACAAAAGATGACAGTCTCCCTGAACTCCTCCTCAATTTTTTCATGTCATCTGAAGAAATGAAAGGGAATTTGTTGAGGCCAAGTGTTCTTACACTGTACGAAATGAGAATATTTATGTCAAGGACACATTCGACCGAGTCGACTTCCTTGAAGATTTCCATTGAAACCCCGCTTGAAACGCTCCCACAAGTATTATACCCAAACACAAGAACAAATGTGGGTTTGTGGTGTCTGTCATGGGTTTTTCATTGGTTGGACACAGGGCGGCCCCCCTTTCTATCATGTTCTATGAGCGAGTTGAACTTGACATGGAATTTTGTCCCGAAAACAATATTACATTGTTTTACAAGTCATTTGTATTGCCATGCCTGTTGGGGTACAGGGAAATTTTTTAATTGCCCAAAGTGCAAAGAAGTGATTTTAGACTAGGATGAAATAAGCGGCTCTGCAAAGGAGAACATTATTTGCTGTGACACTTGCAGGGTTTGCTAGAGCTGCCTGGTAGATGCAGCAAATGCAATTGACAGTGACGATAAAGAAATTGAGTTCACCTTTGCTCAAGAATCCACTGATGTGAATCATGTTTGTGCTGTTTGTTCAGTGAACAGCCATGAAACCACGAAACGAATTTAAACAGCCTGAAAAAGCTATCGAAGGATGATGACCCATTTGTGAATGCCATAGAAAAAAAGAGATGTCCGACACAAATGTGTCCACGAAATAAAGGTCTAGAGAAGAAACCTGAAACTAACAAGTCCAAAGATAAATGTGGTAGGTGTGGTTACGATAAGACCCACAAGAAAAGTCCAGCAATGGGACAACAGTGTGGACTCTGTAAGACGATGAATCATTATGCAAAGTTCTGCAGATCAAAAGAAGTCCACAATCTTGAAGACGTAGAGGACTCCGGTCCAGAAGAAGAAGAAAGTGAGAAGGAATTACCCCTCTTTGTGTTCTCATTGGAATCAAGCAGTGTGAAGGAAGATGCGCAGTTCTATGAAACTGCTGAAAAAGAAGGTGCTCAGGTGCGACTTCAGCTGGATAGTGGTGCAAAAGCAAGTGACATGTCAGCAAAGGTCTACAGCAACCTCAGACGTGGATCCCCACCACCCCTGAAAAGACAAGCACAGCATTGATTTCCTTTTCCAAGCACAAACTGAAACCTAACGGCGAAGTTGTGCTGACTACGAGATACAAAGATCAGGTGGAAGACGTACGATTTTTCGTCGTGTCTGGGATTGAATCGGTGCTTAATGGACACAAATGCATTAAACTTGGCTTTCTGAAGAAAGTACATCAACTCACATGCAAGAAACCTGGCGCAAAGGTGGAGCTGGATGATTTCCCAGAGCTCTCCACGGCATTGGGATGTATGCCTGGCACTTATCACATACAAATGGCCAACACTTTCAGCATTTTAGACACCAAGAGTTAACCTGGGATCAGGCTCTATTTTCGTTCCGCTTTGTAAATAACATTCTGGCGGGAAAGGTGACACGAAAAGAGAGCCTCATACAAGCCTTCTACAAAACGTCTTCCGTCCATTTCTTTGATTGGCGTTTGCCAAATCAGCCAACCAAAATTACTTCCGTTGAATGCTTCTTTTAGTATGCAAATTTTTCACACGTGGGAAAAATGCAGATTTGCTACTTTAAAAAGTCAGCACAGTCACATTTAACTTCTTGCGAGATTAAAGGAGATCTTGCTGGTTTTTTGTGTTATAGTAGAAGGTAAAAAGTTTTCAAAAAGACAATGTTCTCGTTTGAATATTTGTTTCTTATTTTTTAAGGGGAGGATGTGATATTGAATGTATTGCGAGAGAGACATTCCCCTCCCTAGCCATTCATTTGTTGTGTCACATGACTTACCTGGGAATAAACATGCGTTCACTGTCAGCCATCCTGACTAGTTTATTATCTTACAATATTCACTCCATAGAGTGGCTGCCAAATCAAGTCCACTTGGAGTTTCTGTGAAGCATTCAAAGCAGTCAATAATGCATCTGACTTTGGGACATATCTTTCTGAAACAAAATGGAAGAGTCTTCTTGACCTGCTGTCAACTTGGCCACACAATTAAGACTGACAGTTCCTTTGAGTCTTGAGATAAGCTTAATCCAAGTGATAAAAATGCTACTGACAATGCTTGCTAACACATGGAATCTGAACCCCAAATCAATAGTTAAAAGAACTAGTCTAAGTTTCATTGGAGTCAACAAAAACTCCTGCTTGAGGTTAAGCTTCCTTTAAGTCCCACGTCTTCCTTTAGCAAAACAAGTTGCCAACTCGAAAGGAGAGGGAGTTTGAGGTGCTTCTTTCGTTCTCTGCTTTCCACCCAGCCAATATTGTATAGACCGTACCTTTTCACTCAGATAATCGAATACAAACTGGAATGTTTCAGGTGAGGACAGACCTCCTGTGTACACCCTATTTAAAATGTCAGTTCTTTTGTTAGCTGTTCAAACTGCATAGGAATTTAAACGGAGTAGTCCATATCGATTTCCATTTCTTCATCAGTTTCCTCACTATCATCATCACACTCTTCGAGGTTGGGGAACAAGCATCTTGAAGGACCAGCTTCTTGCAACTTGTTTGCCTTTCTTTTCTTAGGCAACTTTTTTTGGAGGTAATTGGAGACAGTCATAAAAATCGACAGATAATCCATTTAAGGGTTTTCAGGAGTTCTTCTTCCCAGAGGAAAATGATTGGAACAGATGAAAGTACCACTAACACCAGGGGAAGGATTGAATACATCACATCATGTCTTCACTACTTGCATTCACCATATTTCAGTGAGTTTTGGATTGACAAGCCAATTATTATTGTGAAACAATAAATTGTTCACATGGGATCTAACATACCGTAAGCATGATCAGCATATCTTTTGTCATTATCGCAAAATCATACCGCACAACGAGCGTGTTTTGGCTTAACAGATTATTCAGCTATGTTGCCATTTGCCTGGCCACACGCTCGCCCCAATAGTTTTACACCCATGGAAAAATGGCACCATTAACCTTGAAAGGGTCTATTAATTTTATCACCTGTTTTCCTCCTGAAATACCATGTGGCCTCGCTTTTATGCCATCAATTCTAAAGCGCGTGCAAAGATGGAGAGCAGCGTGAATGAGCTCTATTCTGCTCATCATTTTCATCGATATGCATGCATGTATGATATGCATATCACGTGTGATGATATTTACACTTTTGACAGTTTGTTCAAATGAAGTTAGCTAGTATCTAGGGTTATAGCAAGACATAAAAGAGATTAAAAATAGTAACTCCAATTTGTAAAACTCTACAAGTACAAACTGCATAATCATTCTGATTGGCTTGTACGTCTCCAACAGCCTACAGAGAAAAGCTGAGTTATAAATATGCCAATAAAATGCAATGTGTACTTGTTGAGAAAACATGCCCAAAAAACATCTTATATTATTTTAGAACAGAATACTGGCAAGGTTTTAATAAACAGTAATATAAGACAATCCCACTCTCTACAGCTGTCTGATCTATGTCATATGTTTGTTGACTCAGGGCTCTGCCTCTTGATACAAACTACAATAGTCTTCAGATAAAAATGCCATCTTTATAGCATGTTTTGTCACACATGTATCCAACAGCAAAAGGTTTTTTCACGTTTTAGCTAACTAAAGAAGACGTCCCTGCTTGATCAAAAAGTATAACTGCAAACTTTAAGCAAGTTCTCAACTGCAGAATAATTGGCCTATGTGCCTTAAACTAGAACAAGAAAGGAAAGGAGTTTGCACATGCATGCAAGACAAGGTGGTTATAACAGAATCCTGCTCCTTTTAGGTAACTCAAAATCTCCTTTTTTTGCCCTGCCTGGTACATGAATGCTAGTTTTTCGGAGACTGGAAGAAAAAATGATGCTACAAAATAACCAGAGTGGGCAGCAAAGTAAAGTTGATTGCAAGAGGAAAATGCAATGATTTGTACAATGTTGCTTTCAAAAGACTGTTTGCATTCTCAAACAATGAAATATGATTACTGGTAATATCCTGTAAAAACATCTGATTCACTACTTGTATTTCTTGTGGCATCAGTAAAGTAAAAAATGTACAGAAAACAAGTCTCACATGGCAATGAAGAACAGCTAATTGTTAAATGAACATGGAACTAGTATCTTCTTGTATCCCGTCTTCGTCCCGACCTAGACAAACAAAAACAAAAATGTTTAAGAGCTAGACAGGAGAAACAGAATTCCCTTTTTAGGGAGGATAGGACAGCTTTCAAATACAGGCAGGGCAGTGTTTGCTGACCACGATTTATTATAAAAGACTTCAACCAGCGTTCAAAGAAAGTAGTGTCCGATAGTTTGGGGCTAGTGGATTTTGCTATTGGGCAAGTGAATTTTGTTCTCAACTTGCCCGACGGGTAAGTAAAGTTTTTTGCGAAATTCAAATTACAGAAGAACTGTGAAACCAATACTGCTCATAAAAAAGTTTTCAGTTGCAGCTACTTCAAATGACGTTTGGGCTAGTACATGCTAGTTTCAGCTTGCCCGAATGGCAAGCTGTAAAACTGACTTTCTTTGCTCCCTGCTTCAACTAACTAACTTTTCAACAAAAGAAGTTAATTACCCAGCGGTTTTCTGTGGTCCTTTTACAAAAGCCCAGTCAACAGAAATCTTCTGCCCAAGGAGATCTGCCCCATTAAGAGCATCCATTGCCGCCTGTGCTTCCTTGTATGTTTCGTATTCCACAAGTGCATAACCCTGTAAAGTACATGTAGGAATTGTTGAATCATTACTTCAAAACAGTCTATATTTCTAGTTTATTTAATGATATAAACAAGACATACTCTTGTACATGCATTGATGCATGATCTTTCAGTTTTATGAACAAAAAGCGGTGAAGGAGCACCGTGGACATTCTTTTCTGCATAAGACAAGAAAAGCACAGAGGGAAGCATGTTGTTGTAACATAAGCTAGGTGCAAAAATCCAAACATTTTTGGGGTCAATTTTCTTGTTTCTAGAGAATCCAAAACTGCACAAACCTGACCCAGTTACACATCACATTACACAAAAATAACATTCTCTTTTATAAATAAATAAATAAATAATGATTTGGAAGTAGCACATCCACAAAGTTCTTCTTCGTCTACTTGATTCCTGATCAAATATTGGAATTTGGAAATGTTGATTTTTGAGGACAGGGGAAAACCGGAGTACCCAGAGAAAAACCTCTCAGAGCAAAGGAGATGACCAACAACAAACTCAACCCACATACGGCATCATCACCAGGATGTGAACCCAGGCCACATTGGTGGGAGGCGAGTGCTCTCATCCAATGCTCCTTTATATGGTTACCATGAAACTCAAAACACCATTGACACAAGAAATGTAGTGAAATTTTAAACAACAATAGAGTCACCCAAGGGACAGAGCCAGATGTCACAGTCATAGTCGTAGGTGTCTCATTCTGATCCAAGAGCGGCAATCCTTTTGCAGCAAAACACATCAGGAGCTGGGACCAGTTGCAGGAAAGCTCACAAGCATGATTGCTACCACGTTTGTAACCATTGGAAATAGTTGAAATGATATTTAAAATATCAGAGCCTGCACAGAAATTTGGAAATCCGCAACTCATGCACTTCTTATTTGGGAAAGACTTACCTTTAAGAAACCAGTTC
>CALNXK010000103.1:287500-340000 GCA_942486035.1 Porites lobata
GTTCGCGGTCCCTTAGAGGGGGGAAAGCGAAAGGAACGCAAAAAATGCAAGGAAGGTAAAAAATGCAAGGAAATGTGCAATAGTTTTTTGCAGTATTGCCCAGCCCCTCTACTGGTTGGTAGCTCTCCGATAGAAAAGATTTCCTATTGCAAGCTGTTAGGGGTTCACTTGTCGGATAACTTAACATGGAACGAGCATGTCACTCATATTGTAAAGAAAGGGAGTAAGCGGTTATATGCAATACGCGCCCTTAAGAAGTGCAGACTAACTGATAGGCAGCTTATTCTTGTCCATTGTAGTATCATCAGGTCTGTTTTAGAGTATGTGAGTCCCGCTTGGGCTGGCCTCACGCAATACTTCAGTGATCAAATTGAATGAATACAAAAGAGGGCGCTAAAAATTATTTTTCCTTCTCTGTGCTATGAGGACGCGCTGAAGAAATCAGGCTTAATTTTGCTGCGCCAGAGGAGGGAGGATGTGTGCATAACATTTCTCAAGTGAAGTTACTCTTCTTCCGACCTGCTACGAAGCTTAGTGCCGCGAGTTGCGCACACAAGACCGTATGCCCTTAGAACAGGAGAATCTGTTTCTGTGCCTGCCTCCTCAAGAACTAACAGATTTGGAAATTTTTGCACCATCAAATACCAGAATCACGTTTAAAATAGCGAAATGTGATATGTCTTAACATTAACAGTTATATTTGCGTGTCATAATTCCGAGGTATTTGTATGTAATTAATGACCCGCCTTGTAATTCAGTTTATGCTGCAAATAGGTTGAATAAACGATCATTATTATTATCATTATTATAAAAGACCTCAGACATCTGAGAATCAGGCTACACTTCAGTTTGGACACTAACTAAAATGTTAACTGTGCTAACTACTGGCCAAAGTTAAACTTAAGCACTTGAGTAGAAGGAAGCAAAAGACAAAAAGTACAAATGCAGTGTTGTTTTGGTGAAGAGGTATGTACAGGGGTAAAGAAAAACCTTGAATATTACCTATACACTTGCAACCTACTACGACCTGAAAGCACTGAATGATATACTACTGTATTACTGCAGTATATTCTCTGGTTATTTCATAGACATATTTTAAGAATCCAGTTTACTGGAAGTTTCCTATGACTAACAGATTAAAAGTACTGAAGATGCCTTTTTACCATGTTAGGCTCCACTGGGAGTGAATTCATACAGGTTTATTCACAAATTCCAGTGAGACAAAGACCTGTTTACAACTTTTTCTATTGTTTATTCTCAAATTTCTGGAACCTTCCGGCCACTAATTGTGAATATTTTACTTCAGGTCCAGAGTAACCTTGCATCAATGCATCATAATTTGGTGTTTGTTATTAAGAGGTAATATTAAATACAAAAATGGACTATTTGCCGGTAGTCAGTTCACTCCTTTTAAAAAAATCAAAATAAAGTTGTTTGTTTCAGTCATCACTATCTTCTGCATTGTCATTTGATGTGTAAAGTGATTGATTTCTCCTCTTGAGCTTCAAGACCTTCTTCTGAGGCTCTAACTTTGGACAATCTTCAGGAAATTCCTCTGTCATCACACTGTCAGATCCCTTATCATCACAGTGAGAACTATCACTTGCAAATAATGCATTCTCTGTACCCAGTATACAAGAATTTGAAGGCTTTGGAAGTTCAAGATGAGATCTTTTGATTTGACCTGATTGAGCTGTATCACTGATGCCTATGTTACTTTCACTAACATCCTTGTTATCATCATCCTCAACATCATCGTCACTGTCAATTCCAATTTCATCGGGATTTCTGGATGATGCAGCAATAGGTGCACAAACATTATCATCATCACTAAGATCAATTTCTTCAGGATTTTTGTATGTTTCAGCAGCTTTCTTCTCAGAATAACAAAGATTCTTGATTCCAAGCATAGAACAATAGGTTTCGGTTTGAGGATTAATCACAGGCAGAACTTGCTCCATGTTAATTCTCTTTGGGTGGCTTGGATTAAAAGGTGCTGTAGTAATCTTGAAATTCTCAGGAATGTTAGGTGGATTGCCAAACACTTTTCCGACTTCTGCCACTACTTTTTCATCAGGTGTAAACCTTGACAGCTGTTCAGGATTTGGAAGGACAGTGAAGTGTGAAGTCATGTTGCTGAGAGGGTCTGTAAGCTTTGAAATCGCAAGCCACTCAGGATCATAACACAGTTGTAAAGGAGCTTTTGTTGGACCCAAATCGATCACTTGTAAAAACTCACGTCTTGGGAGGCACTTATCTAATGCAAGGAACTTTGTGAATTTACGACCATCTTTAGAATCATGAGGTACCAATGCTGGAAATTTGGTGTGCATGTGGGCAGCAAACCAGTACGTAGGCCTTAACAGTGTGAGAAGTTCTCCAGCTGGCGGACTTCCCAGTGTATTTGACTCAATTTCTGACCTTAAATATTCTTTATACCTGTATAATTCCTGTACGTTTCCATGGTGATATACGCCTAGTGGCCAGTCATGTGACAAAAATATATCAATGGGCTGAGAAAGAATTTTCAATTTGAAAACATCCAAACTTCTGACATGATAAGCACTGCGGACTGTAGAATTATTATATGGTGGCCTCTCAAAATGTCCCTTGTTATAATCGTGGCCCTTATATATACCGGAAAGACCTGCAATTCGGATGCCACCAAAATTCACAACTCCAGCATACCCCAGGTAGTAGATATTGGGGGCTACCCATCCGCCGTAAGGAAGTTCCCATAAGTGATTTGAGGCCTCATGATTTCCTCCAATAAAGATCGTAAGTAAAGGAGCTTTCTTTTCACCGGAGTAATACTTGTAGAACGTCTCCATGTGCCGGTACTTCAGTGGAACAGCCATGCAGCAGAGGTCGTTCTCATTCCGAACGGCCTGAAAGTCTCCGCAGCAAAGAAGCAAGTCAACTTTGATGTTTTCTTTTCTTTCCAAGTGCTCCAAGGTTTCATAAATCTTGTCAAGTTCACCATGGCAGCAGCCTTCAACAGCGATTTTCATGATGAATGATTTTGAGACCAAAATTATCGCAATTTTCCTGATTACACACTCATGGACCTCACGGGCACTGCATAAAACTAACGTGAGCCTGCACTACTAGGTCAGTGATTTCAATACATCTACGCATGCGTTCTTTTGCTGGCAAGAAAATCCAGAATGGCGCAGGTTAGTGACGAAATTGTGCAAGTTATGTCACGAGAATCGTTCCTCTTTCCTTGTCTACTTAACTAAACTCTTTCAAGCTTACCAGTAACACTTCTTCTTTGGTTTTTTTCTTGAAACAGATGCTACTTGGAAGATACGTGTGTCAGAATTGTCGTAACTTTGCACGTGTTGCTATGTTTGACACACGTGCAAATCGATATTTCCTAGGTGCTTCGTTTGTTCCTGACAGATTTCGACTAGTAGAATGCAACTCACAGCAGGTAAAAGCTCGTTTAATGTCGTCTTACTGGTCTGTCTCTTCGTAACTCGCTGTCCCTGTGACGTAGGTGCACATTTGAGAGAGCGGGGGAAATGGAGGCTAATTATAAGTCACTAGGATCACTGAAGAAGGTTCAGTGATCATTGCTGCGAGCAATGATCGCAGACATCATTGTGCGGCGAACAATCACTGATCATTTTCTCCCTATCATGTGTTCGTTTTGTACCATATTGTCATGCAGATCACTGGAATTTTTTTAAGTGATTACAGTAGTCATGCAGTCAGGCTTAGGCCCATTTCAAACGTCGTGCTACTTCCATGCCAAACTCAGTTGATTGAATTATACTCGACTTTAGCACGGTGCCGTGTAGCATGGCAAACCTTTGCGTGCTACACGGCAGTAGCTCAACTTGGTTTCAAACGTCGTGTTACCGCCTTGCCGAACTCAATTCATAAATTAAAAATACATTAGAATATATTTAAAAAGCTGCTAAACCTTTTCTTGATTTTTGAGTTTTGTTTTCAGCAGCAGCCGTTCTATTTGACTGAATTGGACGTCTGAAACTAAGTCGAGCCAGCTTAGCATGGCAGTAGCAGGACGTTTGAAACAGGCCTAAGACAGCTGATAGCCGTTTGGCTGAGCTGCAGAATACCATCAAACCTTATTAGGCAGCCTTCTGTTAAGTAGTCAGTCCCTATTAGCAGTCACAGATCAAATTCAAAGAATTTGCCTTCCATTCCTAAATTTAACCTCTATTAAGACAGTGGTCACTACTGTTAATTGGAGGCAGTCAGTGCAGTCCATTGATTATTACCGGTATTAATTCAAAATATTTCTCCATTTCTAATTGACTAAAATCTCACACATAATTCATCATAACAAGCTTCTGTCCGCCAAATTTGGAAGAATTTTAGGATATGTGAAAAAAAATGATGTCAGTTGTGTGGCAAAATGCCAGATTATTGAACAGTTAACCAAGAAGACCTAGGAATGAGGACGACTTGTTTTGGTTGTGAGTACGAAGTGGCAGAATATTTCACTCTTTTCATGAAGAAGGAATATACAAAGTACTGGTTAAAAACATAGCAAGAACGATGAGAAGACAACTTGACGGACAACATCTGCTATTTGGAGAATATGTGCAGTACTGAACAACCCCTTAGCTCCTAAACTTGCTGATAAACGGGCAATTTAAGATAAACTTAGCATCGATGGAGGTGAGCATGTTTTAGCTTAATTTAAACTAGGAATTATTTTGAATGAATAATCAAACAATCACAACCTCCTGTTCATGAAGGACTTTGAAATTTTCCCACCCCGCAGAAAAATGTTCTTTTTCCAAGCGTTAAGGAAAAGCTGAAATTTAAGCCTTTTTTCAAGCCCTGATAAGCCTTGCAACTTGCACTGAAGGAGGCAAAGATAACTTCCAAACCGTGGAGGCATTTTGACCTGCAAGCAAAATAATACTTTTCTGTAGTTAACTGTGCTGTAGTAGAGTAGTTCACAGCTTCTTTTTTGTTCTTTTCTCCATAGACTGATTAGACTTCTTCTGAATTTAATAAGTCATTTATCTTATTCACTTGTTTATTGTTTGTACTGCAGGTCAGATGGTTTGCTTACAGAAGACCAAATGAACAACCGGGCTTGATAGGAAGATTTATAGAAAATATAAAGGAGGGCTTTGAAAGAAATAAAGAAATGCAGGTATGTGTTCCTTGACCGATAACTTATTTTTCTTTTCTTTTCCCTAGCGAAGTGATTTTCACAAGCACATAATTATTTATTTCAACATGTTGATTCCTCTGCATTTTAGGAAAACATAAAGAAATTTCAACAAGAAGCTAAAAAATACGAGCAATCTGAAACACTCTCAAGTAAAGTCAGAATTGCTAACAAAATAAAGGTAAGGTTTCAGCTTGCTGTAAGTGGTTTTAAAATAGGTTCCACTTTCAAAAGATGCATCCAGGGGATTCAAATATCAAAATTTAATTTTCTTGATATGAGATACTGGCAGTATGTAACTATTTTTTTCCACATCTCTCATTTGCATAATTTACTCCTGTCTTTCTTTGGACTTACAATCGTCATTTTGTTTTCCACAGGACAGCATGTCATCTGTTTCAATGAGGACTTCTGCTGTTGTTAAAAGTTTCTCTGGAGCCTTTTCTACAAAAGTGTCAAAGGTACTGTAGATTGTGTGCAGTGATGTTGTGTCTCAAATACTTACAAAACTATTGCCAGTTCCAAATTTTATTGGTGTTGTTTTTCATCAGGCATATGAAGAGGCAACAACAAGTGAAGCTTTTAAGAAAGGCAGAGCTGTTTCTGAAGAAGTATGTTTTTAACCTTTACAAAAAAAATTCTTTTTGCAAAATCGTAACAATCAAGTCTTGGACAAAAGTTATGCCGAGGAGATTTCATATGAATGGTAACAACGTAGGATTTCATCCACAGATTTAAAAGTTGGATTGCCAAATCTTGCCTTAATGTAGTGCTCGTAGTTATATGATCAACCTTAACTGTTGAGAGAAAACCTACAAATTCATAATTGACCAGGATTCAAACCCTGACCTTTGCAATGAGTGGACACTGTCAAAGCTCTTTCTAAATAAGCTGAGCAATCAAACTGGAGAGCTGTTCAAATTATTTGTGAATTTATAATGGTTCCGATTGTGAGAATGGAATGACAATAACATGCAAATTATGTTAACCCATTCGCCCCTGAACTGCTCGTAACCGCCCGTGCGGATCCAAGTCCTTTCAACCCTTTGTGACGTCATCAGTTTTAATGGTCAAAGACAACTTTGTCCGCTAACTTGTGCAGAGTGAAGAGATCTTTCAAACCATACCTGAATGAGCACAATTCAGTCAAGGACACCGGAGAAAGAGGCAAAAAACCATGTGACATTGACCTGAAAATCTCCATGAAAATCTTGTTTCATTGCTCACCTACCTTTCCTTTCACCTAATCCTAAGATCCTAAAAGCTTTCCTAAAAACTCTTCCCACCAAAACGAAGCCTACTAAATGCCCAGCCAGAGAAAAAAAAATGAGGCAAGAAAAGCGAAAAAAGAGGGGAGGAGAGAAAGCGAAAAGTGAAAGTCAAGACTGCTGTGTCACTTTTAAACCCAAACACTATCTCAAAATTTTGCTTTCTGCGCATGCCTGAACTTTGCAAGCTGATATTTTGCATCTGGATCAGACGACCGCAAAGTGTAGCACCTGTAAACCGGTTTGTGGTAAGTTTTAGCTCTTTATAGCACAACAGTGACCAGAAAACCACTCGACTAGCTTC
Source organism: Porites lobata (assembly GCA_942486035.1). Taxonomy (NCBI): domain Eukaryota; kingdom Metazoa; phylum Cnidaria; class Anthozoa; order Scleractinia; family Poritidae; genus Porites; species Porites lobata. The sequence continues at coordinate 294,231 of CALNXK010000103.1, forward strand.
AAAACATGTTTTTCGGCAAAATCTCCAGGAGCGAATGGGTTAAGTAACTGTATTTATGTTACAGTTCAAAATTACAACTGTATATTCAGGTGAAATTTTTTTAACTTAGGTTGATTCTCTATTTCCTCTGTCTCCTAGCCCTAATAAGTCTCGCTTGCTTTACAGTGTACAATGTAGCTGCGAGACTCAAAATATGCAAGCGTTATTTTTTTTTTTGCATGTTTGTGCACCAAAAGGGATCATGGTCCCAGGCATTCCTAGCGGAAACCATAGAAACTGGGGATAAGAATTACGGCATGACACAAACCATGCATAGAAAGCTTAGGAAAGATTAATGCAAAAAATAATCAATGCAAGCTTTTCCGGAACTGGTCAGCCCACAAATTCTATCCCTTGAAAGCTTTGATTACTCTGGAACAAGTGATAACCTCAGTGGCTGAAAAAAGAAGAATCTTAATGTAAAACTTTGATGGTGAGGCTCACTGGTCGGGTGTCATAAACTTTCATTGTATGCAAAAGTCTTGTGTTGAGCATGCAGTTTACTTTTGGCAATGATTGAAATCATGCACCATAATCATCACTTTTCTGCTCTTTATCAAGGATACAATTTCTCTCAAATCAAGGCCCTTGATTTTCAAGTATTTACACACACATAATTCAAAAACAAATCGTTGAATACAATATAAAAAATAATATGCTGAAAGGTTACCAGTCAGTTCAATACAAGTTTATTCCATCTAGTTGTAAATAGTTTTACAAACTTGGCTTAAAGAATGAAGAATATTCACCCAAAGTGCTTATCTTTTTCACACGCAAACTATACTTAAAGAGATTGAAATTTTAATGCTCAAGTTTTTATCAAAATAAATTGTATCGAAATGACCAGTTGCCTCCTGTAGAATGCTCGAGACACTTGATAAAGTAGGAAGTGAAAATCTTTTAGGGAGGAAATCCTGTTTCGTGTAGAATTAATCGCCTCCTTATTTCTTATCTAATCTCCAAGCAAGCGAGACTGGCTTGTTTTAAGAGCATTCTTGTTATTCAGGAATTAGGGCTAAGAGACAAAGGATAAAGAGAGTCAACCTATTCTCGGTTTTCACTGTCACGCAATCAAAAATAAAATTGCAAACCATTCGATACAGAAAGTCCCGAATCTTGGAAATAAAAGAAGATAAATAAGCAAAAGACCTTGCCAAGAATCAGGTCTGTGCGATATTTCATATGCGAGATATCAGGAAAAACGTTTTACCCAAATTTATAAAGCTTTGTATGGAGGCGCCATGTTTGTGTCCCTTTGAGGGGCACAAATATGGCCGCCGGAAACCAACAGAAACATCTGTTTTTAGTTTTCCTACTAATGCGTTAATTCATCGCTTAAAAAAAACTCATAAACTATTAAAGTGATATTTATTCTGAGAGAAGGAATGTTTAGATAGCAAAATCTTCCAAAACTGGTAATGTTTTTAACCCACAGAAGAGCAGTCCCGGCCGCCAGCTAAATGCCGCGTCACATAAAAAGCCTAGAAATTCAAACGTCCTCTATCGCAAAAACGAAGAACCCTTTAAGAACCAAACCTCTGTTTAAATAAAGGTGTTTAGGTGCTGTAATACCCTCATGAAACTCAGAATCTCAGAAGAATCGATAGTTTCTTAGTTTGAATTTTGATGACGTCATGTGAAAACCGAGAATAGGTTTAAAAATTGTAACCTGAATATAATATTTACATGTACATCCACATAAACAAGTGTGAATGGGGAATGAAACAGAAGCAGTAAATTGCCTCATTAATCTAACTGGCATGTTTCTTTTTTTTGTTGTTGTTTCCTTGAAGCTTGCTAAGTCTGCAAAGGAGGCTGCCTCAAAGGTTCAAGAGCAAAGTGAAGTCATTGGAAAAACAGATACTTTTAAGGCTATGTCGGCAGTAAGTGATTATAGGCCTTTAAGCTCCAATATCCACAGGGCTTCCAATAAACACTGATGGCAGACGAAACACATCGGCAATTGCTCAGAGCAGTTGGCTACTTTTTTCTAGAAAGAACTGAGAAGCAGCTAGTTTGAATAACGTGGTAAATAAAAAAGGATCATAAAATCTAAATGAAATGGTTTTACATTATCCTTTAGTCATGTTATGGGGAAGTACGCCCCCATACCCCCTCCCCCATAGAAAAAGGGGACTAATGACCCCTTGTTGATACAGTTGGATACTCTTTTCATACATGCCTACATCAGTTTTTATTAAAACCCCTGTATCCACGTACAATTTCTCTAGACTGAGCTCCATCCATTTTCTTAAAGACCTAGTTGGCAGAATTTGTTTAAAGATCAAACCATTTCCCCATGATAGGTGATCATTCGCATTAATTCTTGTATTCTTCTCTCTTGATTATGATTTGATATTGTTATATAAGAAAATTGATGTTGTGACTCGCTATTAAAAGGGGTACAGAGGATAGTAGAATGCTTTGATGATTAGCATACATTGTATGTGCTACTTACATTGTATCTGCTACTTATATTTCTTTAATATTGTATTTTAGTGCATGATAGAGTTTAAATTCTATTTCCTTAAAATCCACAGGGCTTTCAAACAGTTAAGAAGGAAGTTCTCGATGAAACACTTGAACAATCCAAACCTTACAGGACCCCAGGTAAGCAAAGTGTGACAACTGCTGATAGAGTTTTGTATTTAAGAGGTTACAGTGTACTCGAATTCATGTAAGTCAGCTAAATGTGGTGATTGTTGGGCTGTCATTAATAGCCACGAGCCAGGAGTCACTCAACCTCTTCATTCTGTCTGGGATATGTGCTGTAAGGCCACAGTCATCATGTATGTTGTCACTCAACCCTGAGCTTTGGCCTGTTCTTTACCCCATATTAGACCCAACTCGTTGAGCTCTTTCATTGACTATTCCAGGGTTTTCAGTAAGGTTTTAAGTGGGTGGCAAAAGCCTTGGAGTAGGCGGAGAAGGAAAAAACATGCGAGTTACTAGGGGGCTCCTGGAAAAATTTATAAATCTTGGCCTCTCAGAGTGCATTTCCAGCTTTCTGGAGCAAAAATTAGAGTGTTTGAACAGAACACAGGAGAAATCATTAAATTTTGATTTTTTGGAGGGTAACTTCCAAAGAAAAGTTGGCAGTGAGTTCATGTGAAATAGCTGGCAAATTTCGGTGGCTGCCAGGTCTTATTGAGAACCCTGCTGTTCTCAGCTAGGTGGTTTTTGGCCTGCCTGGTTTTTTGCCAGTGATGACATTGCTGCAAGAAATATTATAGTGTACATAGGAGCAAAACTTAAGGAATATCCATGTAGCATTATCACTATAATTTGATTTTCTAAGTGGCTGGGTCAGTGGTGGAAGAGCTTCAAGGAACTAACTGAAGTGTTAACTGCAAGAATAACTTTCTTATTTATTAACTGGATTTTTATCTACAATATTATTGTTATAGCAATACTAACACTGACATCAGCTATAGATTTTAAAGTGCCAACCAGACATACATTGGTACTTGAAAACATTGGTACATTGTACATTGGTACATTGGTACTTTAAACAAAATATTCTATTGTTTCACTCATTAGAAATTTGAAATATTTAATAATATTTGTAAACAGTGAAATCTTCTATAGTGATGTTGTTCTTGTTTTTGGAATGTTTTAGAAAAGCTTAGAAGGAGAACTGGAGAAGAAGGTGAAATGGCTAAGAAGGAGAGAAGAATCGATGCCAATGAGTATGTGTGGTTGTCTTTCATAGTAAATTATTTCTTTTTGTCATATTTTATTATGGGGATGGAATTTGCACTCTTTGTGTCTTTCAACATGTTAAACTAGCTGGCATTAAGCATAGATTTCGAGATTTTCTGCTTCATGCTGAGTGTATAAATGTATGTTGCAGTTCAAAGTTTTCATATATCATGTTTTCGCCCCAGAGTTCACCTGTTATTTCGTTGGTGTTTACATCATCAGGGTTGTCATTAAGAGCTGGGGGCCGGGGATTTTCCCCGGCTACTAATAGAGTGGCCCCCGGCTACTTTTATTGGAAAATAGAAGAAAAATAGAACCAAAAGAAATCCCTAGCCGTTTGATTCCCCGCCTACTTGTTGTATTTACCCGTCAACTTGAAATCTTAGTGACAACCCTGCATCATAATAAAAATAATATATTTTTTTGTGTATGTTGTTTATTATTTTTTTCAGAGATGCTACAGGGATGGTACTCCACAGAGACTCTAAATGGTATCAACAATGGCAAGAGTTTAAAGACAACAATCCTGTAGTGACTGGTAAAGATAATTATAGCATTTACAACCTTACTCTTTTCTTATGTACCTGCAATGATCATGACCGACAAAAAGGTAGTTTTGCAAAAAAATTTTTGCAGCTTGTTTACATCCCACATAAAGCAGGAAATGAGGTGTTTTCACTTTGAAGTCATACAGTGACAGCAAAGAAATGTACAAAGAAGTGCGCAGCAACTGCAAAGTTGTTGTTAAATGTATTGCTTTTTTGATGTGCTAGTTGCCATTACTGTTGTCAGCCTGTTGCGTAAAGTTATTCATGTAATTGAGTTTATAAGCAGTTATTATTGACCCACTTAATAATATTTTACAGGTCTTTTCAATCTGAAAACGAAATATGATGAAAGTGACAATGTGGTGGTGCGAGCGTCAAGAGTAGTAACAGACAAGCTACAAGATATTTTTAGTAAGTCAGTGTTAATAATACTACAGTGAATTTCATACAGTCATACACAAGTACATCAACAAGACCAACTGTAAAATGACTCTTAGACAAAGTGGCACTTTTCATGATCATTATACTACAAAGGGCCTGAAGAAAAAATTGACTTTTCATGCTTGCCAGTACATACATGCAAACTTGAAAATTGTCTAACACAAATAAAAAGGTTCAAAAAAATTAGTAAGACAAGTAAAAAGAAAAGAAAAAGTGGAAGGGAAATTAGTGATAGCCGAAAAAAAGCAATCGCTTTTGTATCGATCTCTGCTTTAACTGCATTCAGATAAGTTTTCAATCCCAAGTGCAGTGTTTTTTTTGCAATTTTGCCACACAAACATGCGAAGGCTGTGACTGCTGCTTGTTCAACAGGGTCCTACACATGTATGTCCAAGAGGTGACTACCTCACCGTACAAAGAAAAAAGTAAATTAATTTATTCAAATCACCTGTGATTAAAACCATGTGGAAGGCGGGGTATGCTGAGTTTGTTTATCTTAAACTATCGCAACCTGCATCTAATTTCTATGTGTAACAATCACTGCAAATCGCTGCTATAGTGATTTCTGAGGGGCTTACTCTCGGAATTTTGGGGTTGGGGTGTGCCATGGGACTATAAAACTTTTGGCTTACATGTACCAGTATATTGGTCCATATTCAGCCACAATTTTACTTCCCTATTGTAGGCATGTAAAAGGAAAAGCGCACCCTATCCAACACTAACTGAGAATCAATATACCACTAATCAACTTCCCCAAAATGATTTTCTATAACTATCAGTCCAAGATTGTGTGATTTTAATTATTTTTTTAGCTGATGTGTTCTCACAATCTGATACTGCCAAGACAATGGCTGAAATCACAAGAATAGACCCACAATTTAACAAAGATAGCTTTCTCAAAGAATGTGAATTTGAAATAATCCCAGCCGTTTTAGAGGTAAGGTCGTGCTTGAGCTTAACAGTACTTGCTGTTCATAGGTGCTTCTATATCAACCAGACTTAACTGTTGTAGTACAGTATACACAGCCTTATGATAGAACTGAAGCCTTTGTCCACAATCATTGCCACAGCAATCTCTGCGATCACTAAAATCATGGATAATAGGAAAAGAGTTTATATTTATTTGTCAATTATAATCTCTGCACTTGTTAAACTTCTTTTATGTTATGATAGTGATCACATAGCCTCCCACACAGGCATTTTTAGTGGAGCTCGTACTTCATCCCTCCCCACAAACGCCTGTTCAACCGAGAACAACATTCCTTTCCCAAGCGTAGCCAATCACATTGTTCTTTCCAAATTCTGGAATTCTTGATGGCAGGGTAACCCAACAATTACTCAATCTGCATGAAACAATGAGAAAGCTTTATGACCTCTAATAAATGTTAGACTCAGAGATTTACTCAGTTTGATTAAATTAGAGTACCCCATGCCCTGCATAACCTTAGTGATGGAAAGAAAAGAAGGAAAAAGGTAACTCTTGGGTCACTGTTGATAGGTCACTTACCACACGAATAAAACAGTGGGAAAGGAATGTTGTCGGTTGAGCAGGCATTTGTGGGGAGGGACGCAATATTGGCTCCCGTAAAAATGCCCGCGTGGGAGGCTAGTGATCACAATGATCATGATGAAAACACAACCTGCTGACAGACCCTTTCTGTCACTTGCTCAATTTTGGCATTCTCAAGAAAAGACTCTGCATAAATTGTGTAATAAGTTCTTTGATGAGCATGTGCTGCTTGTTGGTGGGAGGCTTACAGTACTTTGCGAAACGAAACGAAACGAAACGAAATGGTACTTTGCGAAATGGTACTTTGCGAAACGGTACTTTGCGAAATGGTACTTTGCGAAATGGTACTTTGCGAAACGGTACTTTGCGAAACGGTTACAACACAATGCTTCATCACACCTTATCTAGAGTACCTAGAATTCCACTGAAAGCTGAAGATTTGTAAAGATAAACCTGGAGCAAATTTCCTCGTTAAGTCTGTTTCCTAAGAGCAGCATGTATTACCAGACGCCATCTTGGATTTAGGTGACTTGAATGTTGTGTATGAACCATTTTAGTGTCCTCTGTGTAACACGTGTAAATTTTGCGGGCGCATCTTTCACACGCAAACATGTAAAAAGAGCGTTTCACAGCGTTTTTCTTGTAATTTTGTTTCTTAGTTACTATGAGTACGTACCATATATGAATTACAATTAAAGCAAATCAAACAAAAAAAATTGATTTTGGTAATTTGCTAAATGATACCTTGCGAAATGTTTGTCCTTCTTTCGTCACGCGAGGCATTGCGTGACAAATTTTCCCGCGCTTTGGGGTCATGCATGTGACACCGGCGTCTGCCCATGTGCTAGCAAACATTATTTACAACAGTGTTCTTCAGCGCTTCTTATTTTGAAGCCCAGCATGGCTTTCAAGATACCTCTTCTCGATTCCTTATCACTCACGAAGGGTTACTTTCACGATATTCCTAATTTTCGATGGGCCGATGTCACAGACAAGGACGAAATAGGGAAGGGAAGTTTCGGGTCCGTGATGAAGGGAAACTACATTCCGGAGAAGAAAACCGTGGTGGTAAAGCGATTTTTCGGCGAGGGAGACTCAAATCTGAAGATCGTAGCAAAGGAGGCGAAGATGTTGCAAAATCTACGGCATCCTAAAGTCGCAGAGTTTGTTGCTGTTTGTCCTAAACCGGTGGCTATAATGATGGAATATGAATGTTTTGATTTCTTTCCATTCGGTCTTGATGTTCAGGTTTCAGATCTACTCGATTTGTTGCACTGCCTGGATCGAATACAAACTGTGGAAGCCTTTAAACACTTTTTACCTCTTTTTCCCAAGGCAGAGTTTGATATCGCTGAGGGACTTGAATTCTTGCATTCAAGGAACGTGGTACACCGCGACTTAAAACCAGGGAATGTCCTGGTCAGTAACAAGCACTACACGCGACCGGAAGTCGAGAAACATCAATTTGAAGATTTGTTCTTTGTTGAGCCAGTGGTCTGCAAACTAACTGATTTTGGTGAAAGTCGCTCACAGTTACTTCAAACTTCTGCATTAATTCATGCGAAGACGTCCAACATTGAGCGTGGGACAAAACCATATATGGCTCCTGAAATAGTCGTGGAGAGCCAAAAATTAGCGTCAGCAACCCTGGAGGACATGAAGGCAATCGATGTTTGGGCCCTCGGGATGACTTTGTTCAGCATCTTAAATCCTGACACCAGTTTTCCCTTTGAAATTGAATTGAAATCAACCTTTCCCACCACCCCTGATGGACCTGCCAAATGTAAGCGGGCTCTATGGGTACGCTTTGAATACAGTCATGTCTTTGTGTACTAACCACCCTGGAGAAGTTCACAACTAGGGGCAGCTATTGTCTCATAGACGCGAAACATCATGAGGTTACCGCTATGAGCCTATGAGCCTTGTCGCTAGCCACGAGGTTACAAACTGTGCAACTAACATGCGTTTTTTTGTTGTCACTAATGACAACAAGATAAGTAATAATTTACGAGGGTGTGTGAAAAACGTTTGATTGGCGTAAGGAGGCCCCATATCAGCACACGGTTCAGCACTACACGGAATGTTACACCCTGTGAACTAAAAGCGAACTAATGTTTAAAAGGCTAAGAAACTCAAGTCAGCAATTTAAAATGAAATTGTTCACATTTATTGGCCTAAATTTTGCACAAAGGTTTGTTAAAGAAAACCAAATCCAAATTTCGAAAAACATACAGTTAAGTTTTGGATCTAACTTATCCAACATAATTGAAGCAAATTAAAACATGCAATCTATGTGCCAATTTATCTTTAAACAAACAAAAAAGCGTCTATGGGCCACAGAAAGAAGAATTGTTACGGTTTTACTAAATTTGTCATTGTTCCATTTGTTGTCATTGTTACTGTTAATGCTTTTGTTTGATTTGCTTTAATTGTAATTCATATATGGTAATCATAGTAATTAAAAAATAAATTTACAAGAAAAACGCTCTGAAACGCTCTTTTTACATGTCTGCGTGTGAAAGATGCGCCCGCAAAATTAACACGTGTTACGAAGACAACACTAAAATAGTTCATACACAACGTTCCAAGTCACCTAAATCCAAGATGGCGTCTGCTAATACATTGCTCTTTGGAAACAAATCTTAAGCTTTCAGTAGCATTCTAGGTACTAGAGATAAGGTGTGATGAAGCATTCTAGGCTACTAATTTTCAGGATTTGGTCGTCAACGCGAAAAATTTAGGCGCATTGGCGCTTGTGTAACCGTTTCGCAAAGTACCGTTTCGCAAAGTACCGTTTCGCAAAGTACCATTTCGCAAAGTACCGTTTCGCAAAGTACCGTTTCGCAAAGTACCATTTCGCAAAGTACCGTTTCGTTTCGTTTCGTTTCGTTTCGCAAAGTACTGTAAGCCTTGGTGGGATGCATTTTCAACCCCAGGTTTACTAGACGTGCGCTTGGCATAGTGGGAAAATCAGTTTGATAATGGAGAACAAGATTGTCTTCTACAAGCTTTCAGCCCAACCATTTCTGGTATCGTTTGGGTGGACAAGCAATACAACTTTATGATTGGTTGATGGTACTCAAGGCAACCATTAACCAATCACGTTTATCCACCCAAACAATCCCAGAAATCATTGCACCAAAAGCTTGTACCCTTTTCCCTTATAGTTTCTGGAGTGGGAAATTTTGTATTATTGTTTTTTAATTAAAATAATGTTTTTACTTTTCTTTATTAGGCATTTCTAAAAGGTGACCTGGATATTTTAAAAGATTGGTGCCATGAACCTGTAAGTCCATAAAACTGCATTTTTGCGGAATCCTTTTCCTTCAATTTTTGTTATTGAGCTAATTTATTTTGTTCCAGGCTTACAATGTACTTGCAGCCCAAATTGAGCAAACTCGGCAGCTTGGACAAAAACTTGAGGCAAAGATCCTTGATGTCAGAGAGGTTGATGTAAGTTAGTTACTAAGGTTAAAGACAATAATCGAACATAAATTTTTCTTAATTTTACTTTATCATTCATGCCCATTGTTTCTGCTTGTCCTTACTACATGTAATCACAAATATAATAATTAATAAAATTTTTCTTTTTACATAAAATGCAATATTATTATTTTAATTCCTGTACAGTGTATGCTAAACTTAACAAGAATCTTTTGATAGGACCATAGTGTATGTTTAGATATCACAAGATAATAAGTGCTACCCTCATGAAATTGAAATACATATTATTGATTTATTTTTTTTTCTTAGCAGTATCTCTTTCATTGGTAATAATGAAACAGACATCACATTGCATTTCCAAAGGTGCCTGAAACTCTATAGCCTTCAATGGGCCTTACCTAAAAAACCCAGAATGGTGATGACCACTTACTTTAATAGTATTGTTACATTAATATTTTTTACATTTGGTTATTATCTTGCTGCACTTAAAGTTAAAATAATATATCCAAACTCGCCATGAAACTTTTAGTCACAAAGATACCCTAACCTGTAATACAGAATGACAGAATGGTATCTTATAGTGTACTTCCTGTTTTGTGTATAACATTGCAGGTGGCAATGGCCAAGGTTATGGAACAAGGGCCTGTTTTAGTACTCACTTTTATGGTACAACAGATTATGATCCTTAGAGATGCAGTCGGTAATATAATTGAGGGTGGAGAAGTGAGTATTTGCACTCTTGTTAACATTATTATGATTAGTCACTCTAACTTGTATTGTTCCTAATTAAAGGGGCTCGGCTTGAATGAAACATCACAGTGAATATTATTATAACCATTTTGATCTGTGGAGGAACACTTAAGGAATAAAGGATCACTACTTGTGCATATCTTATAATACGCCTTGTCCTCCCCTTCCCTAGCCTGCGTGCAGACGATAACTAAACTCTGATTAGTACCGTCTGCGAAGCAGCGCAGAGATCCTTGTTCTGGACCCCCAACGGACTCAACGAATTACCGGAAGTGCGTTCCGAATTCCCCTTCAACCTGATTGGCGATCACGACAAACAAAACAAAGGCCTTTTTTAACTGGCCAGTCGTGGCGCGTACTCAAATCTGGGTACACAGCTGGAAGTCCAGAACAAGGATTTCGGCGATGTTTCGCAGACGGAGTTAACCAGAGTTTAATTTCGTCTGCGCGCAGGCTACCCCTTCCCTCACTGGAAAATAAATTCATAACCTCTTGGTATTACAGTTATCCCAAGAGAAATTGAACTTTGGAGAGCAAACGAGGTGTTTTATGGGAAATGCACAAGTGGCAATTAGCAACTAACTAGGATAGCTGGCTCAAAATATTGAAGCAAATTAAAACAGGCTCCATATGGGTAAACCTTTCCCAACTGTTTTCTTCCTTCCCAATAATTTTTTGTACTTACCGGTAGATCTGCTTGGAAAGTCATTGTTTTGCTGCAGTGATTTTGGTAATACATTTGCCTTGACAATATCACACTAATATGATTGTTATTATAATGATTATGATGCTGATGATGATGATGAAGGAAAATTATTCATAACTGAACCTCTGTGGGATTTCATTATTTTGTTTTATTCTTGTAGAAGACAGAGCCAGCCTTTTTTATTTTTCATAGAGTTTAGAAGTACCCATTATTGATAAAAATAGGCAAAATCAAAAACAGAAAGATTGGCAAATTTCTGGCAACCAATAATTTCTTTGTTAATTTATTTATTTGTATGGTTACAGTGCTTTTCTTCTGTGTTAATAGTGGCTTGAACAATTGAGTTTAAAATTTTCAGGATTTAATCTCTCTCATATTTTGGGCAATTTTTAACTGCCATTTTTTGTGTCTGCAGGATAATATTGAAAATGTTAGCTATGTGTGGGCACTGTGTAGAGATCAGAGCATACTGGATCACCGGTCAGCATGGAGAGTGCTTGAATTTGGGATTCAAAACAGCAGCGCATGGCTTTGATAAACCTTTACGCTGGTTCTTAATAGTGGCACAAGCATAAACACAAGTCTAGATTCAAGAATGTTCACACTTGGGTTACATACATTACCAGGAGACATTTGCAGGAGCAGAATTGTGAAATTTAAGAAACTCTTATGTTGGCAATACAGGGCACCCAGACTCGCAACAGCCTAGGTACTGAAAGCCAAATTATAAGGATTTGTATGGAAATTTATTGTAAAGTAGACAAGTATACATAAACAGCCATGAAAGTGTGCATACCTCATAAAGAAGAAGACCTTGTCTTCTAGAACTGCTTAGTAGCTAGGTGAGAAACCAAAACATCAAACCTTGCTAAAATAGCATTTACAGGGCCTAAACAGTAAGAAAACATCACAGACACAACTCTTTATGAGGTATGTGCACTTTATTGGCTGTTTATGTGCATTGTAACCATTTTATCGATTTTACGATAATTCACATACAAATCCTTATTATTAGGCTACTAGTAGGCCATTGTGAGTCTGGCCCCCCTGTCAAGTGTGTTGGCAACAAAAAATAAAGTCATCATCCTGGTTGCTATTGGTTATACCTGTGTCCATCATGTTCTCATGTGAAATAACATTGTCTTAAGCATAAGCAAAAGAAGAACAGATACTTAAAAGGTTCTTATACTAAATGCTTTTGTAATGGCTGCCCTTGCTTGGGTGCAGTTTCTCACTTTTGTACTTGTGATTACACCTGTGTCTCTATTAAGGACTGGGCTTTATGGAGAAACCAATTTCGCTGTATTAACTCAAGCTGTTCGGTTGGTTTGCTCAAAGACACACAGAAGCCACACTCCCTTTTAGAAGAATGTCTGTTTTAACCAGATAAATAGTAAGGAACTGCAGCATGGCATGAACTGACATCTCCTACATCTGGATTTCTACTAGAATGAACAGATTATTAATTTTATTTATGTAAGAAACAGGAGAGAACTGAACAATAGCAATGATCAAGGAGTCTTTTGTACATGTCTATTGTCAGGATGTAGAACACCCGTACATGCCAATTGAATAACACACCAGTCTAAGTAAACCCTGACCCCCCTCACCCTGGGATATAGGTGGGGATTGGTTCTGAACAAATGCCCCACCATGTGGAGAATATTGTTATGGAAGATACTGGGAGCAGGAATTGCCCCACCCCCTGGGGCAACTAAAAATGTTTCCAATGCGAGTTGTTTTCCCTCACGAAATGAAAATTTCACAAAGCAATTGAGTTCATAATTAACGTCAGTTTAAAAGCAACAACTTGCAAGGGATGACAGGCCGCACATCTTCACCGGTGTGAAACCTTTGGAAAACCTTTTACATATTGCTCCAGTGAGGAGAACTTTTTCAGAGATTTTAAACTTTAAAATTTGAACGATGATATAGCTTCTATATAGCAGACCAAGATGAAAAAAATTTCATCGAGTCCTGACCAAAGCCCCACATCCCCGCAGACACCCACCAACTTGGGACTCAAAGAGCTGCCAATAACGGACCAAATCTTGACCAAATCCCTTCCAAAGCCCCACATATCCCGGTGTGGGGGCTTACTTTGAATGGTGCATAATGCTGTTAACTATTTAACACAGCTGATTTAAATAGTCAAAATAAAGTTATGGTTTGACTTGCAATCTCTACAGTCTTTGCTGGGCCTCGCAGTGAAAGAGAACCTTAAAAAATTGACGCTTGAGCCGCCTCTATTTTTAAGGTTCTTTCACTTTTGGTTGTTTGTCCGTGATCTTTGATATGAAGGAACTGGAGAGCCTTCTATTGAATGTGGTGGAAGTTAGATGACTTAAATAGTAATCGTTGTGTTTTAGGCGTTCACGGCTTTCTCAGTTTTACAGGTATTTCATCGGCGTATTTAGTTACATGTAATTAATAAATAAGCAACATCTATACAACTAGCAAGTCCCCGGCCTTCTTTTCCTGAATTTCGGGTATTCGCCCCTGGATTTAACTTGGATTTGAACTTTTCTCGCCTTTGAAAAGAAGTGATTGTTTGTTGGAGTGACTGATGTCAGCATACGGAGCTGTTTCATTTGTTTAAATGTTTCTTACCTTGTTTGCGCACATAATAAGCCATGTGCCTGTCTATCATACCTTTGGCGGTTTAAAGCTCAAATATTCCAGTCAGTCGGCCAGCTTTTCCTAGAATTTTAGGGTAGATTTCGATGACAATCCGCCATCTTGGTTCTCAATGGCTGTTCAAATAAATTGGATACACTTTGTGTACCATCTATGACCAAGCTACCTGCCGCTTAGGCAAAAATCGCAGGCTTGTGTGATGGCGCAATCTGAATTTGAATTTTAGTCCAATCAGCTTGCAGGAATTCTTGCACGTCACAGATGACGTAATTGGTTGATATATAAAGACACGCCATCACGCGAAGACGTCAGTTTTTCAGTGACTTTGAACAGTGCCTGAAGGACTTACGTTGCTGTGATTCAGAAAGTTTATCTAAACCAAACAAAGTTGTTCTATAATGGGTTGCAATTTATCTAAAATGCAACTACCGCGCCTGAATATGAAGAAGAGGGTAAGAACAACTTACAAGGACGAAATTTTTTGTAATAAATAGTGAAAGTAGCGGATAATTTGCGCAATTAACTTTGTCGTTTGATTGCGAAGGAAAACCGTTTACATAGATATGCGTCAACACCGGGGGGGATCGAAGACGCGCTAGTTGTTAACATGCGCAAATGACATATTGGGCACACTAGATTATTAGCAATGGTCATTTTAATTTAAGTCATTGAAAAAACTGCAAAAGCTAAGCAAGAGGGGGAAAAAACCAATTTTGGCGAAGCGCGAAAACGATCTTTCACGTTAAACTTGTCGCTGTAAATACAACTTTGGTTGCTCGTTATTAAATCGCCGAAAAACATTCAAAACTGCCAGTGCTATGATCGATCGCTGATAATTAATGATCGGGTTAAACAACGTGTGCTGTGTAGAACTTTATTTTGAGGGGAAAATGAATGTTTCTTAAAAAGTGAAACAAAAAAGCTGCGGAAATTGCCAAAGAGAATTGCCAAAAAAATGGCGACATCAGAAAATGAGAGTGTAGAATTTGCATGGCCTTTCAGAATACCCCTTGCCAATCGGCTGCCTGTGGCTTTCGTCTCTTAACGAGTTCAATCTTATTTCTCGCTATTTTAACTTTGTTAGGCCACCAAGGCAAAGGCTTGGTCTGAGGAAGAGACTGAGATTCGATCCAGTCCTACCTGTGAGCATAAACAACTGCCACAGATAACAACTGCCCAGACCTCCTATGCCCAGCCAACAAGTCATGAAGACTTTTCATTACTGGCTTTCATGGCAGGAAAAGTTCCTGATCATGACTGGGTTTACGTGAGTCAAAGAGAACAATCAAAACCCAGGGCCCGAACTTTAGCTGCGCGTGGACGTTCTAAAGTCCCGTTCGCAAGCGGCTTTGGAGAACATTTTTCTCCCTTAATATTTATGACTGAGAACCTTTCAGAGTGGGTGGACCCATATGATAGAGAACTTCTTACTAAGAATCTTAAAGAATGCTTGGGATATCAAGGTCTCAATGCAAATGGGTTTCACCTGCTCACGTTGTCTCCAAGACCTTTCTTAGAGATGAGAACTAACTATCAGCTTCCTCTCTATGTTGTCTCTATGGTGAGGGTATCGGTCTTGGAACACTTTTTACGGTGGGTATAAGTGAAAGGTATTGCTCTCTAGCCTGGGACCAGGTTCTGCAGTAGGGAGAAAGGGAATTAAAAAATGCTCGCCGAATTTTTTTGCCTTTTTGCTTTTTCAACCCCGATTTTTTCTTTTTTCCCTACTGCAGAGCCTAGTGCTAGGCTAGTTACTCTCACGGTGCCTCACTCCAACCTTGCCCCAGTTTTTCATGAGAGGATACCACCGAGGTTAGCCACCAGGTAAACCGCTATCCAGTGGATGAGCATTTTTTTTTAGAAAAACCAATCGCTTTATCCACTGGATTATCGAACGGATAGCCACCCTTAAGGCCGAGGGATTTTGCTCCCGGAGCGTGCTCCAGGGACACGCTCCGGGAGCAAAGCTCCTCCGTGTGTACCAACGATCTCATGGGTATACTTTATCCTCGGGAGCAGAATTTCCACCCTACAAAATGCTCCATGATATTTAACCGGTTAAATATTTGGGAGCAAGCTCCCAGAGCAAATTGAGCGAACTTGAAAACGCTCCCTCATGTGTACTGACACGTGCAAAATGAGCCTGGAGCATGCTCTGGGATCAAAACCCCTAGTGTGTATCGGCCTTTATGAACAACTGGGCCGGGCGTACAAAGATCGGAGATCGGATTTGAGAGTCTTGGGGTCTGCTTGATATGCCGGTAAATGTAACATGATGTATCTAATGGATTGGTTTTATTTCATTTTAAACTTCAGATATATCCCGGGTGCTATCCAGTCAAAGGTGAATGACACTCCCTTTGTTCTCGTGATTCGGGATATTTGTAACCAATCAGGGCGTTCTTCGTCTTGTTCCGTATTAGTTCTCAGAATCCTGCAGAGATTGCAGAGAAGGTAAAAATTATCTCACTTCATTATCGAATGCGTGCCAGCTAAGTCGATCTTTATAACTGCCAAATTCGTTGTATCGTGCTGCGTATTTTGGATCTTCGAAGGATTTTGCGTTTTTATGTTCCTTCAACGATCTGAGCGGACCTCTTAGCAAACAGATGTTTTAGGTTTACTTGAACGAGTTCAAAAGACCATGGTTTGTGATTAGTCATTTGGTGAATTTCGATCCGTTTTGTTTGTTTCTGCGTTTCAAGGTTCGTTGCTTGTGATCGTCCAGTTTCGGGCAATAATCGAACAGATTGCTTCGAAGATGTTTCGTGGTCTTTCCTATTCTTGTCTCTTGCAAGAATAAAGCAGTCTACATCCTATCCTCGACAGTTTCCACTCACCATCGCGATTTCCTTCGCTATTTTTGAGCATTCTATAGAGTCATTCTCAGTTTGCGAGCCAAGCTGGGCGAGTGTGCAATAACCTCGCCCCACTCAAATGATCGACGGAATAGAAAAACCCAAAATCCCTTCGAAGTTTGCAAAGCGTGCAGTGCAATACAACGAATTTGGCCGTAAATATTGATTTCCTTTGTATCTTTTTAAATGAATATTGTAAATTAAGATTTAAATTAACGTACATGCACACTAATCTATATATAAAAAAAAATAGATAACAATATGCTATGGTCTAAGAGTATACGTCATGACGGAAAATTGTTTTCCATTCAGTGTCATGCACTGAATACATACGCAGCTGATGTTGCGGCATGTAACAATGTTGGACGATGAAGTGGGACAGACAGTTGGATCGTCGGTCCTTAAAAACAACTACAGAGCTCCTTTTAAAATCGTTATACTTCTTAGACAATTCAATTTACATTACAGTGATCAGGGTATTGTAAATTCAGGGTACTTCAAAATGGTATCATTTTTTTTTTACAGGTTTAGAGGACAATTGACTAAAATTGTCATCTACTGCGCCGCTGGCGAGCTGCACAAGTATCTGTTTAAAACTCGATTGCGGCTCCACCCTAGCAGGTAGGCAAACAAAACGTTTCATCTTAAAACACTTGTTCACCGTACATTGTTGCCAAGTCCCTGTACAACATCTTTCCAGGCCTTCTCGGTCAATTCATTTCGGTGACGTATCCGAGAACACTCTCTCAGACCACGTGACCTAAAAAGCATAAGGACTAGACAACGATCAAGGCAAATGAGCTTCTATTCGACTTTTAAGTTATAATACTATAGTGAGCTATTAACCAATTTATAATGCTAATAGGACTGAGTGGAGTCCAATGTGATTAACAAATCGGACTCCCGCTACACTCGTATGTTCCCAGACTAAATTGGACGACACGAATTTCCGAGAAAAAAAATGCATTCTTTTTTTTGTGAAAGAGCTTTTAACACCAATTATCCTAAATTAGAGAAAATATCACTGGCAGAGACTCTATCTAATGTTATAAATTCGACGATTTTGGAAAATCCCCAGTTTGGAAAGGTAAGAGGTCGTTGCTATGGTTATTTTGATAAATTCTGTGATTGGTGGACTTCTCTGAGTACACATTTAAAATACGATTGGCTGATCATGATGAAACTGTCCGATTAGAGCCAATTGTCTGATTATTGTCCGATTACAACCCCACACAATGATTAGTGATCATGAGAAATAAAGCAGTTAATGCACCATATCACATTTAAGGAAATTGTAATAGTTATAATTAAACCTGAATTTGTCGATTGTTAACTAAGACTTTATCCTGCTCGCAGGCTGAAAAAACTGAAAAGGAACTTGAGCTAGTGACTTATTTGCTAAAACTGTACTCTTTATTTAATTTGAAAATGCCAAAATATAGACGACCGAGATGTCGATCTTCTAACGAGTAGTGCCCAGATATCTGTTTTAACAAAAATGAGTAAATAATAACAACATTCAGTTTGGCAACGTGGAAGACTGATCACTGATGTGATGTCTGAAAATCCGTGCATTTGCAACTTTGAAAATAATCCTTACATTCAGGATTTACGTTTTCCAAATCTAACCACCCGCCCCCTTTTCCCTTTCTACCAGTTCCCTACCCATTTGGTCACCTGCTACGCAGGCTAATTTTTATATGATTGCCACATTTTCAATTTGCGCGTAGAAAATTAAGGCAAACCTAGTTGTCTGAAGGCCGATTGGCGCTAACCCGAGGTTAAAGTTTAATCCAGGTTTCTTTTTCTTTCATTCAAAAGCATCTTCTCTATTCTTTTCAGAGCATCCAACCATAAAATTAATGTAGACAAAAAGAAGCTTTCACATCTTAATTCAAATTCGTACTAGCCCTTGGTTATCAATATCCCTGAGCAACCCGGCCCTGTGATTTCTTATATTTTTCTTTCCTTCTTTTTTAGGCGCGCTACCAGAACTTTTGAACAGAAATTAGTTTTTGCCAACCAATTTACCCCTCGAAAGCTGAGACACGCCACAGGTCAGTAAGTATATTTAACAATTATTCCGCAAATGCACGTTGGATATGACTTGGCTATAATCATCCCATATCCGACAAGCGCGAGTGGAATAATCGTTTTATTAAAAACGCCTACAAAATATCGAGAATTTTTCCCGACTTTATTTGAAAAATAACGGATTTTCAGCTTGTTTTTAATTTTGAGTAGACGAGTGCAGTCACCATATTTGGAGAGCATGATATAATGGCTCATATACCATGATGGCTAAGCCAATCAGAGCTTTAGAACTGCATTATCCAATAACTCAGTTTTTAATAATAGTAGATAGGCTTCGTAATCAGGTGTCCAGACGAAAATCTTACTTAAGCAGAATCAAGATCTAAAAGTCAACCTTTTTATGGATAGCATATAGCATACAAGCAAGACATTCTCCCGCAAGGCGTCAACAAAAGCAATTAAACTACGTCAGTTCTAAGGACGCGTTAGTGCTTCGGCTCGTCTTACAATCCTGAAGAAAGTATACTTGAGTATCATGCCTAGCCCCATGAGGAAATGCTGGGAATTGAATGTTAAAAGGTTAAGAGTTCCAGAAGAAAAATAACCAACGATTTATTCTTTTTCCGTTTTGCAGGTTTTAGAGGCGTCCCAGCAGCATAAAAACTGTTTAATGAAATTTTAATTGAGAACTGTTGCTTCGAAGAGACACCTATATACTTATGTTCATCTGGCATTTCTAAGAAAAAGGAACATTTTCATTATTGTTTTGAAGAGACACTTCAAGCTTGCCCTCCTCTGAAACTCAGTTTAAGCAAAAAATTGTGATCTATTGTCAGTCAGAAGACATTTTTCCATTCACAATTGCCACTGCACTTTAATTCAGCTTTGTTGCTTTTTGAAGAGAGAACTGTCTTTGCTTACATTCATCTGGCAATTCTAGGAAAAAGGAGAACATTTAATGTGATAATAGTTACCGTACTAAGTTAACTTAAATATATATTTTTTCTAAGGATATTAGCTTGTATCGTCAGAACATTTTAGTTGTTATTAGCTACAGTTGATAGCCAACGCAACTGCACTGTCACGAGCTGGCTAACATTCTTACTTGAAGTTTATAACACGTAACTGTAGTTACCTCTGGATGCAATAAGGGGCCGACCATTTGACTTTTGAGGGGGGTATGGGTGATTTGAGAAGAAATATCCTGCGGACTGATTTCGAGGAAAATAATTCTTGTAAGGAAATACCTGGGGGGGAAAATTTCCTACACCGAAAACAAAATATCTTTCATGGCTTATAATCCTGGGGAAAAAATCTTACACCTTGTATAATGGGGAAAAATTCTTTTACCAGGGGTTTGGAGGAAGAACAGTTCTTACCCAAACCAAATCACCTTTACGTCCCCCTCCTCCCCCCCTTCAAAGGTCAAATGGTCGGCCCCCAAGAAATCTTCTATTGGTCATAGAATAAGTTCAAGTATTTTTAATAACGTCGACAAAAGAGACGGAACGTCTTAGGTGAAATACAATTAACCAATCTTATCTGATTTGTTTATGAGTTTTGTAATGCCCGGGAACCATTGAACTTAAAAATGAAACAAAAATGTACGTACAGAACGGGTTTTATCAATTCCGTTCAAAAAGAGGATCATAGATGCCTGTGGACCTCTTTTGGAAAGAAACGGGTAAGATTGGAAAGGGTGAAGAACCATTTACACGTAAATCTTATTCCAGCCGTTCGTCACTTTCCATTGACATCAAAAGATTTATTCTATTCGCGCCCTTTCGTTACATTAATAGGTCTTTGCTCTTTGCTGGTTAATGTATGTAGTCTAAACTATTTAGATCAATATATAAATAAATCATTTGTGCACAGTAAATTCGTCTGCCTGTTCTTTTGATCTCGTTCAGTGTTGTTGTTGTTGACTTAAGCTGTCGGGCTACTCAAACTCTGTGAAGCTTTTCAGGTTCCTTCCTTCCTTGGATAGACAATTGATAAAAAGCACTGTAGCGGATCCAAGGCTCCCCCCTTTTGTAGGCCTAACTTCAACTGTGGCAGATTCAGATCTAAGTAGGTGGAAGTCCCCACTCGTCCGTCCCCACTCGTCTTTTCCTGGCCTGGAAAATAATTTTTCTTAGCCCTTGCGGGTTTCAGGTTGGCTAGCATATCCCTGGTGTTCAGATTGTAGAGACAGCGCAAAGAGATGCGACAAGGAAAAACAGCGATAGGGCGGGGTAGGCCTCGTTGCTGCCATTTGCCTTAAAACATCAGGAAACACTGGGAAATTGTTCCTGGTACAGTAAAATATCCATGTGTCGCATCAAAATGAAATATCCATTTATTGCTAAAGATTGCTTAAAAACACAAACGAGTAAATGAACTGCTGTCTTTCTACAAACTCGCTTATAGACGCAATAAGCACTCGATCGTGTTACGTAAAAAATACAAGCTACGAAACTGAGCTGACAACGGCTTTAGATAATTTTCAACTTTAACGCGCTTCTTTCTTGATCTGTTTATGTTCCATCGCCCACGCGTTTGCGGAAGGTTACCAAGGTTACAAATCCATTTTCGGTTTTCACGCTACTTTCGACCGCGAAATCCGGCAAATCTAGGATCAAAACATTCGTTTTTGGATTCCCGAAACGAACAAAACAAGAAAGATATTTGTCTATAATGTGACTGTGCGGTCAGTCCTGTAAAGTAAGTAGCAACACTTCTCAATATACTTTAATTGCGAAGTTTAACAGTTTAAGAAGTAGCAATTAATTAACAAATATTGGACAAGGTTTAGCAAAATATCGTGATTTGTCAGTGGCAAACTGATCAATTACTTGCCAAAGCCGAGGGCTGAGGCAAATAAATGATCTGAGAGACACTGACAAATCACGATATTTTGGATAACCGAGTTTAATAGTTGTTTCATCATTCGATCACCGAGTTTGTGTTTTAATAAATATCTTTGGGAAGCGAAGTGATCCACCTTTTTTCACGCAAGAAAGATCGCAAGATTGAGAAAGGCGTAGTTTCGTTTACGCTTTCGGCTTATTCACCATTTTCACATAGACCATAATGCACCTTGTCAACCCCCAAAATTTTGCATAGCCGTTGTCCTCTATTCTCTTGGGACGACTGTAATACCTAGGAGAAACTAGAAACAATCGTGATGCAAAATTTGGGGAGGGGAGGGGGGTAAACAAGATGTATTATGGTCTGTGTGAAAATGGTGACTGGTGCTTTAAAGTGATAGTCAAAAGTAGTATGATAGGGACCGAATTAACCCCTCTTTTGCGGATTTAATTAACTTTTGGGTGAGTTACATCGAATACCTTGGAAGCTTAGTAATTTTCTTCGTGCATCCCATTATAATTACTGATAGCAACTGGTCAGGTTGGTTGAGACTACCGTATTTAATTCCCTAACGCCGCGGCATCTATGAAATTTTAGCGATTCCAAAGCGGCGTTTATTCGAGGACGGCGTTTATTTCGAAATCACTGTTTTTCACTGGCAACAGTTATTGTAAATCGTTTGTAAATATTATGTGATTTGGAGGTTCCAATGTCTCCCTTATTTTGCTGAGATAGAATAGTAAATGTCTGGATGGTGTAAATTACCAAGTTGTACTGAGGTTTTTCTTATCATGCTTATTATCCTCGAGTAAACGCTGCATTCTTCTGATTAGATGCGGCGTTTATTCGAAGGCGGTGTTTGATCGAATAAATAAGGTAACCAGTTGCGTGTTGGAGGTAATCCTGCCTTTCTGCCCTATATTTAAGTGTAAAAATATAGTTTTTGGTTCTTAATAGACCAGTCGAAACAATATGAAGCCTTAGCAGAAGTAAATAAGTTTTGCTGAAAAGTCAGTTTGAGTGCAGAGAAAAACTGCTGCAAGTAAAATTGGTAATGGCGTCATTTCGTTGCTATAACAACTCCGATGTCATTGTAACCCCGATCAGAACAAATGTTCATCTTTATCTAATACAGCTGTAGTGGTAATTTTTCCAAATGTTTGTTAATAGCGGCGTAGTTTATACTCAAATTTCGTAGGTATTGACCCTGAAAAACCCTATCGGGCAGTTGAATTCATCTGTCTGGGTCTTCATTTTCTTTTTCTGTTTTTAACTCACCCTTTTTCTTCACTCTCCCTTTTTTGTCCACGGCTACTAAACCTGAATTAAACTTTGCCGAAACATTTGGCTTCCTTTTGCCTTTCTTAATGTAATAATTTTTAGATCTTAAAACTATTTAAATGACTTCGCATAATTTGTTCAAGTTTCATTTTAAAGTCTATCGTTTTGCCTCAATACAAAGCAGGCCATAACTCTGATTCTCTTATTCTCTCCCAATCACTTGTCGAGTACCTCAGGGATCCATTCTTGGACCTCCGTTGTTTTTGCTATATATTAATGATTTACCAAACACTTCGAAACTGCTCACTGTTTTCACTTATTTGCTGATGACACTAATATATATTTTTCACCAAAAATCCTTAATGATCTTGAACTAATCTTAAATCAAGAGCTCCATGCAGTGGCTGAGTGGATGAAATCTAATAGACGAGCTCTCAGTATTTTGAAAACTAATTTTGTTCTTTTTCATTCTAAGAGACTTAAACCATACAAGTCATTAAATCTAAAAATTGATGGTGTGAACATCCAAGAAGTTTCCTCTGTCAAATACTTAGGTGTCACTTTTGACTCAAACTTGACTTGGAAAAATCAGGTTAATGAACTCTGCTTAAAACTATCGAAAACTGTAGGTATATTTTCCAAATTAAGGTACTATGTTAATGTTGATATACTTATTATGCTTTACTATTCCCTAATTTACCCCTTGCTTTCTTATGGTATTCAAGTTTGGGGCTCACATACCCAACCTACCTAAAACCAGTAACTACTTTGCAAAAACGAGTCATCAGAATAATGACTTTTTACGACCCTAGATCTCATTCTGAGCCATTGCTGAAGTCTCTCAGACTTCTAAAATTCTGTGATATAATTCATCTTGAAATTCTCTCTTTTGTTTATCAGTAGTACAATAAACTAAGCCATTCTTGTCTTGTTAATTATTTTAACACAGTATCTTCAATTCGTTCATATAATACACGTCAATCAAAGAGTGATTATCTGTTTGTAAAATCTGTTCATACCACTCAATACGGCATTCGTTCGCTCAGTTACACTGGTCCAAAACTTTGGAATTCTTTATCTATTAATTGATGTTAAGAAAACCAAGCCGTTTTTCAGTTTTCGTCAATATATCAAGAATTCTGTGATTGATGGTTATAATACTATTATTGATTCCTAATGTTTTACGATTAAATTATCTTAACTACTATTTAATTAATGAAGTAATACTTTTTTATCTAAAACAACTATTTTGTATCTATATTCCTTCTACTCATATTCTTGTTTGGGTCACCTACTCTGTTAGTTCCACGAACTATTTAGGTGTCCCAAACTCTGCACAATGAACCTACAATTGAAATCCTCTTTCCCTTCACAATCTCTCGATTTTATACTTTAAATCACTAATTTGTATTAATCATAATTATTCTGTGTGAGTTTAAATAAAAATTGACTTGACTTGACTTGACTTGATTTGACTTAAATATTAGAACGCTAATTGCCAGGAAGCTCAAGGAAATCACTTGGCTTGTAAGTAATAGGCTCCCTTAATTAATTATTATAAAAGGAAGTATGATCAGAAGTATACAAGTCAAATCAATGACAGAGCTACTTAACAGTAAACATTATAATTGTACATAATATGTATGTTACCTCTTTTCTTAAGCATCAGGGGCGGATCTAGGGGGAGGGTGCAGGGGTGCCCCCCCCCGAGATGACCTGCGGTTTTATAATAGAACTGGTATTCTGCAAAAAAAGAAAACTGTGTGGTTTATTGGTGTTGAAGCAGAGCAAGAGACGAGTGCACCCCCTCCTAAAAAAAATCCTGAATCCGCCCCTGAGCATGGCGACGTTACGATGACGCCGAAACGTCAACTTTTTACCCTTTTTTTTACTTGTTTTTGCTTCAGTAAATCACTTGTCATTCATTTTTAAAATCTAGCCGGATCCTCCCTGTGGTTAGTAGTGGAAGGTATATACTGAGTACCAGAAACGCTTCCTAAACGTGCTTCAGGGGAATATTGAAAAAAATGCAAGAGCCATAATGGCTCTTGAAAAATGTCGTATCTCTGTCATGATGCCAGCACGCAATGTTTATACTTTTCGGTCTTTTCGGCTATTCTAAGAAACTGACTGTCTGGAAACTACAAAGAAATGATTTTCCATTCGACAGTTTTTTGTTTTTCAGTTTCTTATACATGACTTTTAAACATGCCATTAGTGTTTTCGATTTTCCGTTAGCCTGCTCATGTCGAAAATGTCTTATTCGTCTCCTTACCGGTCGTTTTGCTATAATTAAGTCGCGCTTCGATATAAGTTTATTCAGGAGAAGGCCAGGTAAAAAGTTTCGCGTTACGTTGGAGGAACATTCACACCATATGTTTTTCTCGTTCACGCTCTTATGACTTTAAAAATGATCAAATTTTTGAGTGCAGTTTTTACTGCTTAAGTTTGTATCGAAACGATCGGTTTACGGTTTCCATTCGTCATATTCCGGCATAGTGTTTCAGTCTTTTTGTGGCGAATTTACATTCTTGTGGATTATAACCTATCTTATGGCATAAGAAACGACTTTCGATCGGTTTTATGGCTTGTTTTTTTGTTTTTATGGCTTGTTAAGGCCTTAAGTTTTGCCAGTGTCTGGATTAAATATAAGTATATAAATCATAGTCTGCTGAGTTTGACCCATTTTGCTCATCAGTTATGTCAAATTGGCGTGCAGCATTCCAATTCTTTCGCAGATTTTCCGCGAGCAACTATCGCCCCTGGATTTTTGAAATTATCGCCGTAAGTTTCAATCTGCTGCCCCTCAGCTTTCGACTGACATTCGTTGGGTTCCACTGACTTGCTCTTGCTCGAATTCGTTGTTTCGAAGACCTCAGGTATATTTTCGAACTCGAAGAATTTGCGAAAGAAGAATATGGTCAAACTTCCTCTGTAGCCAACATCCAAGGCTAACAAAACGCTGTCTATTTCACGGAACTCGCTTTGACGATTTATCTCTCTTGCGACCAAAAATGAATCGTACAAAAATAATGCAAGCATTCGCAAACCGTACGAGAATAAAGTTATTCGATACAAGATGATCAGCTTTTCACTTCTTCCTCCCTGCGGAAAATGTTCAAAAAACCAATCCCTTACCGTAGAAAGTTGCACAAAGCTAAGAGCACAAGCTAACATTGTAGTCGAAGCGAACTCTAAGAGCACCGAAAAGCCAAGCACAACAAGAACAGGATTGTTTTCGTTAATACCCGGAATAACAGCTATAAGAACGTTCGTTATGATACGTGCACCCCACAAAGCCGTCCACATCCAAAAATGAGCCTGTTTTACAAGAGCCCTGAGAAAGTTTTTGAACTTGAAATCTTTCCATCTATAGATGAGGAAGATCAGAAAGCAAGAAACAATAGTCTCCACGAAAGTGCTTGTAGTATTAAGGCTGTCAATAGCTCTCTGCGAAAGTCCCAGCCAGCCTTCGCATCGTTCGATACTGCTTCCTGCTCTAATAATGCAAATGACGCTGGTAACGAAGAAAGTGACAGTGAAAAATGTCCTCAAAAGCAAGAGAACAACTGTACAGATCACTGCAGCAGCTAAGCGGCGGTTCTTCTCCATTGATTTGCTTTAGTGCTGTTGGTGTCCGAATGAGTGGCGATCAGTAGAGCGCATGTTGATGTTTAAATTAATAGGCCACTTCCGAGTTCCAAAAACCCTCACTTTCAAAATAAGGCCAAGTGCACAACCTTTCTTGTGAAAGTGAGATTTATTTGCATGAGAATGAAAAATCATCTCCATTCGCCACTGATGATGCACCTTATTTGCCCCCAAAATTTGCATAACCTTTGTTTTTCATTTCTCCTGGGTATTACAGCCCCCCAAGAGAAATTGAAAACAATGCTTATGCAAAATTTTTTTTCGGGGGGGGGGGCAAATAAGGTGCATTATGGGAGATGTGCAAGTGACGAAAGGCTGAGCACCTAACCTCGCTTTGATACAGAGGCCCGGGGGAACTCGAAAATGGCCTATGGCCTATGTCCTGGGGCCTGTTTCTCAAAAGTCCCGTTAACTTTTCGAGCCCGGAAAGTTGCTTTGTGTTTGCCGCGTTTGCATCCAGGATCAAAGTTTCAGCAATTTTGAAAATAATACTAGTTATAGCTATCGCTATGTATGAACGAGCAAAGATTTTACCTATATGCGCGCGCTGTTTAATTTGTTTAGAAATGTCATGAATTACCGTAATTTACGAAAAATAGTTTGTCCTCAATTCGATTGCATTAGCGAAAATTACCTTGAAAATAGTGAACTAAACTGTTCTACATCGCAAAAAATTTTGAAATCCCGGCTTTAGATAACATATTTTTCGAGATATTAGAGAGTCTTAGATCCGAGTTTACCGCGAATCTCTAACCGCGGTTTGCAGTTACCTGTTTGCGGTTCGACGTTCAAACATAGTTCGATTTAGATTGCCGGTGGATTAGATTACGGCCGCCATTTTGAATCAGCAGCCATGAATGCCACTTGTTTTCAAGATCCAATAGGATTTATCAAATTTAGCATTTCGCCAGAATTTGTGCCTCTGTTAATGGATAAAGACTTGCTTCACAAGATTTTGGTATCATTACGCGGGATAAAACAAGAATTATACGCTAAAAGCTTTCAGGTAAATGACATACGTGAAAACCTACCTCCCCACGTTGAAAACGCACGTCGTAAACCTCAAACGTGACGCGAAAAACTTGTCACGTGACCTCCAGCGGTAAGAGGTTCGCGGTAAACTCGGATCTAAAACTCTCTATTGAGTCTGTACACTCAACACAAACCTCGTCTGAACTGTGAACTGTGACCTGCTAGTTTTTCGCTTTTTATTTTGTTCTTTTTTCTTACAGGTAAAAATTAAAACTGCTATATTTGGCTATGAATACTGTTTCTGGTTCTGTGCCAGTCATAAGGCAACTCCTTCAACTGGTTTGTTTTGTACATACCCATGCAGCAAGCCGTGCATCTAGTGAAAGAGCAGAAAGAGACCGGAGAGGTACAAACAGCTCAGTTGAAGAAGTGACTGACTTTTTTTGGTTGGTTATTAACCTAGCAGTAATCGTAGATTATAGTGCGTCGCCTTAGGGCCTTAAGCACCAGATTTCTGCTAGCAGCGATATGATAGAATATGCCGTTTGGACATCAGGCATCTCAAAAGCTCCAGGAATAGTGGCCAGGGTAGCCACTCATCAGAAAGTTGAAGTTTCAATGAGAGAATTTTTAAAGCCTATTTCCACTCTAAGTTTACGTGCGTTTAGGGTCTGAAATTCAACGCTCCAAAAAGAATCAATGGAAAGAGGCTCTGCTAGGATCTTAATTATCTGCATGTAAAATGACTGTTGTTCTTTTTTTCTGACGACAAACGATGAGCAGAACTGAACAATGAATTATACGCGAAACTAATTATTTAACCGCGCTTGACTGTGACGTCATGAACCATAAAACAGCAAACAAAAGTACGTACCGAAGACAGTCTGTTTTTGTGCACAAAAGTTGCTTTTTATTACCCTAAATGTGTCTATTTCGGAAGATTATATACTGATAGGGTCGGCAACAAAAACGTTAACTATGAAGATTATTATGAAAAATCCCAAAAATGTGGTTATTTATGCAACGAATGGCCGCCATTCATGAGTAACGCGAAAGAATATCACGCGATGCACGATGGGAAGGGTGTTACATCCTCCTTTGGTCGGCCCCTAAGAAATCCTCTATTGGTCATAGACTAAGTTCAAACATTTTTATTTACGTCGACAAAAAGAGACGGAACGGCTCGATCAGGTAAAATACAAGTAATTGGGAGTCAAGTAACGGAACTTTTCCGATTTGTTTATGCGTACTAGTTTTGTATTGCCCGTTCCTGGGCATTACATTCAACTTAAAAAGGAAACAAAAATGTAGGTACAGATCAGATTTCATCAATTCCTTTCCAAAAGAGAGTCATAGATGCCTATGGACCTCTTTCGGAGCGAAACAGGTAAAATTGAAACGGATGAACTTCCATCTACACGTAAATCTTATCCCAGTCGTTTCGTCACTTTTCGTTGACAACAAAACATTTGATCTACTCATGACCTTTCGTGCATTGCCGATAGGTGTTTGCTGGTTGATGTATGTAGTCGTTAAAGATTTAGATATATATAAATAAATCATTTGTACACAGTAAATTCGCCTGCCTGTTCATTCCAAATCTCCTTGTTGTTGTTGTTGTTGTTAATTGCTGTTTTTGCTACTCCAACTCCTTTAGATTCCTTCACATTTCTCTTCTCCACACAATTCTGGTACACTGTTCAGGTAACCGAGCTGCTTACTTGAATAGACAATTGAATAAAGCGGGTCCCCAATAGGGTTTTTCAATCCCGTAATCCCGACCCAAAATTTCGGGCAATCCCGTAATCCCGAGGGTTATTTTTGGCACCCCGCCTCCCAGCATACTTTCAATCCCGAATCTCGCCCCGATTTCGCTT
This sequence comes from Porites lobata, assembly GCA_942486035.1. NCBI lineage: Eukaryota > Metazoa > Cnidaria > Anthozoa > Scleractinia > Poritidae > Porites > Porites lobata. Next base: position 323,531 of record CALNXK010000103.1, read on the forward strand.
TTAAATCCCGAATCCCGAGCCTCAAATAAGGGAAATCCCGCATTCCGAAAAACTTATTGGAGACCCTCAATAAAGGCACTGTGGTGGATCCAAGGGCCCCTCTTTTAAAGGCCTGACTTTATCACCGGTGGCGTACTCATTTCTAAGAAAGTGGGAGGGGGAGCACTCATCCAGTACCTAAGATAATATGGCGGCCAATAAAAATGGAAATCAGTTGTTCTTCACATTAACATAAAAAAAAACTTAACTTAGCCTCGAAGTGTTCAGTTGCTCAAAGATTTGTTGCAGGCAAGAGCCATGCTCTTGTCGCAGGTCACTGATTTTATAGTCAATAAAATTACTTTTCTTCTTGGTTTTCTTTTATACTGCTAAACAGCTTCTGCTGAACTTTTTACAAGGAATCAGAGAGAATTAGAGTCACCCACTGCAAACGGCAAACGTGAATCTGTAATCGCACTAACTTGCGAGGTAGGCACAAAGGAGGGTGGGGGGGGAGGGAAAGGGAGAAAAGCGGGAAAGGGGAAAGGGAAGAGAGCCTTACCCTCTCTCCACAATTCCCCTCCCTTTTTCCCTATCCCCTACCCGTTTCGACGTCTACTACGCAGGCTATGTACCACGTGATCAAGTTTTCCCTTCACGTTTCTTTTACTCATGTTTACTGTTACTTACTTCCACAAAGAAATTACAAAAGTGAGCTGAGTTTGATCGTCCGGGTGAACGTACTCCTGAATAGGACTGTTGTTGTTGACAGTGACTGACGTTAGGACAACCTGTGCGGTAGTCATCTTCAGAGTCAAAGTGAGTTGTATCACGTCAGTTGATGGTATTATACTCTGGCTATTGACCTGACTGGTCGATTACGTCGCGATGTTATTTTTTATTGGTCGGCTGTCAGTTAAGTCGTGATGATATCGGCTATTAAGACTAGTAATGTAATTGGTGCGTTTCGATCCGTCTATTGTCGCTGATAAGCAGTCATCTATTGTTAGTCAAATTGTCAGTTCTCCAGTCGTTCGTGCTTGATCTCGTCAATAAGTCGTTTGTACGGTGCCGGTAACTGTTGGCCACGATTCAGTGGCGTTTTTTCTAAGTTAGTAAACCAGCGTTCTAAAGTAAGTCGTTGATAGCAGTTTGTAGAATACGTAATACATGTGGCAAAGTCCCAGTCGATTTGATGTCTCGTCTGTAAATAATGTTCAGCAATGTGATTGTTGATGTCACCATTCCTCGTCGCTCGAGTTTTAAGAAAAAGCAAATTTAATGTGGCAATAGTTACTACACTAAGTTAACATAAATATTTTCTCTACGGGTAACGGGCCTGGGTAACGGGTAAGAACTAGTAGCCTCTTGTTTACTGAAGCTCAGTTTAGGCACTGAAATGTCTCATCTAACCCTAGTCAGAATATTGTCACATTCACGGATGTTACTTGCCTGCGTCGAAGACGCTCCTAACCTTCTGCCGGCCTAGTGCGTCTGCGAATTAGTGCGTTAATTAGTGCACAATATCGTGTTCGAATCCCGCAGAGCCGCAAGGACATATGTCGGCCTCTCTGATTGGCTAGTTTCTTACGCAGTTTTGTGATAAGTCCGATTGGCTCGTGATAGTGTGAAACGTGACCCCAGAGACAGCTTGAACGGCAGAGGTTTTGCTTGCTCTCTTTTTGCGTATAGTTTATGCAGTGCATGGAGTATTGTACACTTTGACTGAGCAAAGTTTTGTTTGGCCGCTTCGATGCAATCAAGAGTTAATGCTTAATTATCAGCTGTTCCATGCATACGGGCATGCATATTGAGTAATTAGTTCCTGTGGTTTATGTTTCTGCAGATGTTTTCTGACAGGATTTGATCACATATGCAGTTTACCATCTTTTCTTTTACCTCTGTTTTAAGCCTTCAGCCTTTTTTATTGCGGCTCATAACCTTAGTTTCTTCGGTTTTCTCCGAAATGCCTGGACCTGAATAGCTACATGTGTGTAGTTTTTAGTTTTGACCGTGAATATCATGATTTCCTCATTCGCTAACTGTACATGTGGCAAACCGGTCAAGGTTTTCAAAATACTAAATGACCGGCAGTCCTGTCTTTTCTGTAAATTTCAGAAATCGAAAAATCCAGCTAACCTAAACTATCATATGTCGATTAATTAAGAAAAGTCAAGCTATTCTGAAACGCTTCATAGATCTCAAGTTTAGCGTTTGGTTTACGCTGGGCCCGGAAAACGAAACCATGTTTTGGGATACTTAAGAACTCAGTGTTCAGGTCGACTGCCGGTCAAGGTTTGCAAAACACTAAATGACTGGCAGTCCTATATTCTCAGTAATTTTCACAAATCGAAAAAATCCAACTAAACCAAATTATCATATTATGTCGAGATCCTGAACCAGCCGTTTGTGGGATTTCTATATCATGGTTTTTTTTGGGCGTGAGTCTTTTGATGTTCGAGACTATTTTCATGATCCTTTCGTTGGTGGGAAATTTTACTGACTTTTCCCTCTTGATGCACCATTTTATGATTAATTTCCCACAAAACCGGCTGGTTTGATCATAGTCCGGTGGCGTAGCTAGAAAATTATGCGATTTTTGATACAAGCGCCAAACTTTGTAGGAATATTTACATTCCCAGGGTCGTCATTTCCCGATATAGTGCCAAGCTTAATTTTCCAATTGCAGCTAGTTAGCATCAGCGAATGAAATTTTCAGACCCGAGATCCCCCGCGAAGTTATTTTTCTTGCTCTTTTTACAGGTTTAAAGTGCCCATAACGAAATTTCTTTATTTTTTCATCCAAATCTACACATCAAGAAATGACGTTTCCCGAACAATTTTTTTGATTCCGACTGAAAGCGCTTTTTTAATGATTTTTTTAAGTCTTCGAAATTTGCCGCCATTTTGTTCCACCATTCGCATTAGTCTCCTCTCGGTTGGACTGGAGCAGTGCGGTAGGTGCAAGAACTCTTATTCCTCTCAAGCCAAGTAATTTGGTTGTATCTTTCTCGATCGTGGAAAATATATCGTGGAAAATGCCTGAGAGATGTGTTGCAGCATGTTGCAAAAGGTAGCTGACCGTAAGAAGAATATTTCGATGCATGTTCTTTGGTGAGGAATGCCCGATAAAGAAGAAAAGAAGAAAGAGGTGGATCAATTTCGTGTTAAAGAGGAGAAAGATGTGGGTGCCGGGGAAGACGTTTTATTTCAAAATACAGGTACAACAATACAGATTTTTAAATCTGGATGCGAATTTTCATTGTTATTTTCCTCTCTTCATATATATAACTGCTGGCCATATTTCTGAATTTATCGGCACATGTTTTCTCTCTCAGTCGGTTCGGATGGTAAGAGTTTGTGCTTTCTCATTCTAAATATGCATGCGACTTGGTATAGCTAGAAAAAAAACTATTCTATTCATATAAAAGAGAAAACCGTCGGTTTAAAAAAAATGAAGTAAGAAATAGGTTAATTCGAAGACGAAGGAAAGGCAGGTCGCCCCCTCAAGCAATTGACTGGCATGGTTTCAATGTGTTATTTGCCAGAACGAAGGAAACAACTGAAACCCCTCAGTGTCCTGTTAACTGGAAACGGCACTACTCTTGCATGTGCTGGATACCTAATTTTTGAACAAGACTTAACTTCATTTTATAAGATAGGTTTATTTATACTTGAAGAAATTTTGAGTGTCCTATGGGACAGGAAATATCCTAGCCACACTCTTTCCAAAAGTCTTTGGTTCATCTAACTCGACGTTTCTCCTTGTCTTCCATGCCGTAACAGTGTGTGATACAGCTTCCTTCTCCGCTGGTCATAGAATTGCCATTAAAAGGAAGAATTGTTATTATTAAAATAATGAAGAAAAATAAGGGTAACCGTGCTTGTTTTTGCTGTTGCCCACCACCTGCATTTCTTGCGATTTTTGAGGGAGGATTGGGCCGAGTTTTAAAGCGGCATGTACGTGGAAGGTGGAAGAAAGCATTAAAAAATTCGACTTTATGGAATTTACCTCGAGATAAAGCAATTAGGACATAATGTGATAAAGATGAAGCTTAAATATCATGAAAGTAGTGGTTCAGCACAACATCCATTATATAAGGCCTCGGTGAGGAAGTTTAACTCAGCAACACCCGTACCGCTTACGTAAGGAACATTTCCAACACTTTGAGACTCATCTGAGCCAGAAAAAAAACCCGCTATGGAAAATTCCAATAACGTTTCCCTTCGATCAACGTCATTTTAATCAAGTTTCTGCAGAAGCTCTTTTTCATGGCGGCCATCCTGTTATGTGCAGCGAGGGATGCACAGTGGCAAAACTAGAGAATCACCTTAAGTTTATTCCGTAACGAAAATTTGAAATCTATTAGTTAACAAAGCTATGTGCAAAGCTATTAGTTGTATTACATTTTATAATCAAACAAACAGAAGGCACATTAATTTTATTCAGTCGTTGTAGTTTTAGTTTTCCTTTGCTTAGGGTTGCCATGGCAACGCATAGTTAAGGTTAAAAGGCGTGTTATAAACAAGATGTACGTGGTAAACAGGTTGGATGACTGAGTGAAATGATACTATGTCTTGATAAACTAGGACAAATAATTTAATGAATTGAATTCATTAAATTTTTATGAATTTTAATAAATTGTGGTTTCCATGGAAACCGACACAATTCCGACTTGGCACTATATCTGAAAATGTTTGTATTGGTGACTACTATCTGTGTGCCAAATTTCATGCTTGTATCTAAAAGTGCACAATTCACTTAAAATTTCTAGCTAAGCCGCCGGACTATCAGGATCTCGACATAATTATGATAGTTTGGTTTAGCTGGATTTTTTCGATTTGTGACCCACGATTATCCTCTAAGAATGACCCACGGTCTGTTGGTATGCCCGTCACATCGAACTGAGCAAAAAAGACGGAGGAAGGGGATTTTCGGTTTTGACTGCGCTAGAAATGAAACGGGAGTCAAAAAAAGAAAGAGGGGGGAGGGGGAGGGGAAGGAAAGAAACCTTTCCTTCCTTTCTTCCCCATCCCCTCCTCCCTCTTTTACTTGCCCCATTTTACGCGCGGTCTTTGACTCTTGTTCTTCGTTCTTTGCTCCGAACTTTAGGGGTTTGTTTACAACAAAGTTCATCAAAAGTCACGTGAAACTACAGGTGAAATCTGACGCTCAGAGGGTGAATTAGATGGACCTTAAACTCACAACAAAGGCATGCTAAGAACCCGGCCTAAAAACTTAAGAATCAGGGGCACACAACGACCGAAAGTTTCCAAATACGCCAGAAATGTCTCAAATGGTTTTCTCTATGCTTTGGCTGCCTGTTTGGTTAATTTGGAGTTGCCCTAAAAACTATTTATCTGTTCGGATGCCTTAGGGGAACTTTGGTCGTCACGAAAGTTTTACTGGTTGAAATTCGTAAGACAATGCGGGACCGAGATAAACAGAAAAAGCGATATTACAGATCCAGGAATCCTCTCGAGTGGGAAAAATATCGTGTCTTAAGAAACAAAGTTGTCAGTATGAGAAGAAAAGCTGTACAGGACCACTTCAAAACACTTTGTAAGGAGAAATACGCAGATCAAAGAAAATTCTGGAACACAATTACACCGTATATTAATTCACGTAAGAAAAAGAACAATAGCCGTATTGTTCGTAAGGAGAACGATCAGATAATGCGGGAGCCACGTGAAGTTGCAGAAACTTTGAACGATTTCTTCTCAAACATTGTTGGCACTGATAAAACAACTGAACGCATGAAGGATTTCACACATTTTCCACACGACTCCGCCAGCGGCCAGATCACCCTAAATTATACTAACCCCATAGAAGTGAAGGAAATCATGTGTAACATGAAAACAAATAAAGTCATTGGCCACGATCTTATTCCCGCGAGGGCAGTGAAAGATTCTGCTGAAGTGTTGTGTGAGCCGTACTGCACTCTTTTTAATTATATTCTGGACGTTGCAAAAATCCCTAAACAGTGGAAAAAGGGCGAAATAACTCCAGTGTATAAGAAAGACTGCAGCCTGTCCAAGGATAATTACAGACCTCTCACAATTCTTCCATCTTTGTCAAAAGTCTTTGAAACGCTCGTTCATTCAAGAGTCAGTCCCCGGTTCAGAAACATTCTCTGCAAGTTCGTGTTCGCTTATAGAAAGCATCACGGTTGTGATACGGCCCTGCTCAGTCTCACGGAGGAATGGCGAAAGGAGCTGGACGATCCGAAAATAATTGGCCTTGTGTCTATGGACTTGTCGAAGGCCTTCGACTCTCTACCACACGATCTCATTGTGAAGAAGTTCAAAAATATGGTGCTGACGAGAGAACTGCTAATATCATTGATGATTATTTCTCTGATCGCCAACAACGAGTGAAAGTAGCTGGAGAATATTCGCGCTGGAATTATATTTCCAGAGGGATTGCCCAAGGATCAATCCTGGGGCGTTTGATATTTAATATTTTCATCAACGATCTCCTGTTCATCGTGAAAAGATGTAAACTCTCTAGCTACGCAGACGACACGCAAATTTTCTTTGCTCATAATGATTATAGAGAAGTTGAGAGTGCTATAAACTCTGATCTCGAGCTTGTTGATAAATGGTATGATGAGAACGGTCTGAAAAGGAACAATTCTAAGTATCAAGCTATTGTGATGCGAAAATCTTACGCCACACTTGATTTCAAGTGTGAAAATTCCAGTATCCCAGTGACTAAAGAATTTGAGATGCTTGGCATAACGATAGATAACAAACTGAAGTTTGACAATCATGTTGCTAAAATATGTAGGAAAGTTTCACAGCAAATAGCTGTTCTTAAAAGAATGAAGAAAATGCTTCCCTTCGAAACAAGGCGCGACCTATATTTAGCATTTATCCTTCCTTACTTCAATTATTGCAGTGAAACCTGGGATTTTTGTAGTAAAAGTGCTGCAGACAAATTGGAAAGGTTAAATGAGCGCGCGATCAGGTTTGTTTTCAGGGATAAGTACACAAGCTACTTGGAACTTCTCAACGCATTAGGCCTCTCATCTTTAAAACAACAAAGATTAATTAAAATCACACTGTCTATTTTTAATGCCGCCCACAATTCTTTAGCGCCCAAAAGTATACAAGACCTGATAGTTCATAGAAAGAACGTTAGCTACAATTTAAGAGGTGTTTATATCCTCTCGCTACCCAAGTCAAAGTCTACTACATATGGCTTGAACTCAGTCCGTTATCTTGGTCCGAAACTCTGGAATTCAATTCCGAACATGTTTAGAAATATAACGAATTTTAGTCTTTTAAGGTGACTCGACCCAGTTTTTTTGAGGGGGTACCATCCTACTTTGAGGCTCTTTGGTATTCCCACCTTTACTTTTATCGTAAGTCTAACACATAGAATGGATAACATATAGATCAATCTACAATATAACAAAATTTTTGGCGATCGGAGTAAATGTCACGTGATTATAATGTCACGCCCCTTTGAGGTCTGAGTCGAAAATCTGCTGTTGCCGGCAGTTTTTCGTGAAAATCTCTCGGCTACACATAGTGCGCATTAGTGCCTTGCGCTAAACAGAGTTTCACCAAAATCGCAAAGACCCAATTCGAGAAATTCAACGGTTTCCAAATTTAGGTCATAATTTGTGCGAAAACGATAAGCAAACTTCACACAGATTATATCTAATAAACTATGAGATTCATCTCTTTATTTTGGGCATGGTTATGACAGATGGGTCCTTGCAAGTCAGCAAAACGCTTTAGGGCCTTGTAAATGCGCGCGATTTCGAGCAAAGCAAACATATAGAAGTTATAGTTTTCGCTATTTGTTGACGTTTGTCAGCGTTTAAGAGTCCTTCTCACGAAAAAAGCATTTTCTTAAAAATTCGTAGTTTTTTTTCCTTCAAATTTTTTCAGGGCCACAATTGATTAACTAACTACCCGGACTCTGAATTTCATGGTCATTGAAAATCTGTGACATTATCTTCTATAAGCCCAAACTTGAGTAAACATTGAAGATTTTTAGCGTTTTGGCTGAGTTTGTGCTTTGGGAGTTGTCTATTGTTTCTAGTCTGTCATTATACAGCATTCTTGTTCAGCACGCGTGCAATGACCGCGCTTGGCTGACTTCCGAATGCTCACCGAGATACGATAATTTTGGTACAGTGAGACAGGCCATCGCGTGATACATAGAGGTTTAATTAACAATTTTTAATCAATTCTCGTGCTTCTTGTGCCTTTGCAAAAAAATCAAGAAGTGCTACACACTAAATCTACTCACTATTAAAAAAATATAATTTTTTCATAGGTTTAATGCAAGCCAATAATTAAACCAACTTGTGACGGGAATATCTCGGTGAGCATTCGGAAGTCAGCCAAGCGTGGTCATTGCACGCGTGCTGAACAAGAATGTCACGTGATTATAATGCCACGCCCCTTTGACGTCTGAGTCAATGACCACGCTTGGCTGACTTCCGAATGCTCACCGAGATATTCCCGTCACGAGTTGGTTTAATTATTGGCTTGCATTAAACCTATGAAAAAATGATATTTTTGTAATAGTAAGTAGATTTAGTGTGTAGCACTTCTTGATTTTTTTGCAAAGGCACAAGAATTGATTAAAAATTGTTAGTTAAACCTCTATGTATCACGCGATGGCCTGTCTCACTGTACCAAAATTATCATATCTCGGTGAGCATTCGGAAGTCAGCCAAGCGTGGTCATTGCACGCGTGCTGAACAAGAATGCTGTATCATGACAGACTAGAAACAATAGACAACTCCCAAAGCACAAACTCAGCCAAAACGCTAAAAATCTTCAATGTTTACTCAAGTTTGGGCTTATAGAAGATAATGTCACAGTTTTTCAATGACCATGAAATTCAGAGTCCGGGTAGTTAGTTAATCAATTGTGGCCCTGAAAAAATTTGAAGGAAAAAAACTACGAATTTTTAAGAAAATGCTTTTTTCGTGAGAAGGACTCTTAAACGCTGACAAACGTCAACAAATAGCGAAAACTATAATTTCTATATGTTTGCTTTGCTCGAAATCGCGCCCATTTACAAGGCCCTAAAGCGTTTTGCTGAATTGCAAGACCCCATCTGTTATAACGATGCCCAAATATCATTTTCGCATAAATTATGACCTAAATTTGGAAACCGCTGAATTTCTCGAATTGGGTCTTTGAGATTTTGGTGAAACTCTCTTCAGCGCAAGGCACTAATGCGCACTATGTGTAGCCGAGAGATTTTCACAAAAAAATGGAGGCAACAGCAGATTTTCGACTCAGATCTCAAAGGGGCGTGGCATTATAACCACGTGACATTTACTCCGATCGCCAAAAATTTTATGTTATATTGTAGATTGATCTATATGTTACCCATTCTATGTGTTAGACTTACGATAAAAGTAAAGGTGGGGATACCAGAGAGCTTCAAAGTAGGATGGTACCCCCTCAAAAAAACTGGGTCGAGTCACCTTAAGCTCTTGATCTATATGAACTTGTTTGCGAAAATCCTATTCGTCTCTGCAAGGTCAAACTCCGCTTTTAACTGTTATTGTTTGCAATCAAAGTGCACTGCAGTCATCTGGACTGCAGCTTGTAGTCAGATCAGTCGACACACCTCTAGTCAACTAAATTATTTAGATATAGCAAGAATAGTACTCAGTTAACACAGGGGCACCCAACGAGAATATAGCTCAAAACCACTTAAACGTAGCATGTATTTTAGTGTTTTAAAATATGCCTATATATCTACCGTTTTTTTAGGGATCAAAACTTACCTTTTCCGAAATTTCAGCCAGAAAAAGAGCTCCCGAAAATTCCAGGTTACCTTTTTAGTGTGAAAATCCATTAAAAATGGGCAATTATACCATTTTTTAGATGTTCGAAAATCTTAGGAGAGGCAGGCAAGCAAGAAATTTTACAAAAAATGTTCCGAAAATTCTAGACCTCAAATCGTTTTCCAAACAGAGATTTTCCGAAAATTGACGTTGGGTGCCCCTGTTAACAGGTGTGACGTAAGGAACAGCAGCAGTAGGTGAAACAGGACCTTGTGGTTTCCAAGAGCGTTTATTCTTGTACACGTAGCGTAACTTAGCTCACAAAATGTAATCGGCGATATAATCAGCTCTAAAATCCGCGATTAAATGAGCAATGTAATCAGCTCTGAAATCCTCGATGTAATGAGCAATGTAATCGAAAAATCAGTTCAAAGCCACTTACTTATATATGATTTGAATAACCATGAAAACAAAAGAGTACAATGGATATGTAAACAGAACTCATTTAGAAGTAAATGAAAATCAAATAAAAGAGATAGCTATAGCTTGTTATTGTTGCTATTTTTAAAAAGTAAAAGTACTGGAACAAAAGCTAGCTACGCCGTTTGCTAGGTCAACAAAACAGCGTTTATGTACAGTGTATTTTACAATGAATGAAATTGTAAGGTCAGCTAGGGTCTGTTCAAACAGGAAGAAACGCAGACTAATTACTAGTGTCCTAGTTTTAAAGCAAAACAAAGGTATTTCGAATTTGCAAGTCAGCAAAACCTTTCACATTCCAAACTCATCTGTTGCCACTATTTAGTCAACAGACTAACGAACGTTATATTCGCATTACATGTACCTCGCTAAAATCCAATTGAAACGAGTTATATCTGTAAAAAGGTGCTAATGTGAACGGATGTCGTGCAAAATAAAAAGAAAGCTTAAATTAAATGTTAAACTAAAGTTAATAGCCATTATTCTGAAAGCTAATGATTTTTTCTAAAAGTCAACAATTGAAGCTAAACGAATCCGGTTGAAAAGAGTAAGTGGCAAATAGTTTTGACAGCTGTAACCACTGTTGGCTTTTTCTAGAATTGTTACCTAGCGAACACAAAGCAAATGGAACAAAGGACAATAAAATGGCACGAGCCTCTTTGCGGAGCTAAAACCTTTTTATTCAAATTCAGTATGAATTACTATAAAAACAACGTTAAAGCGAATATTCGAAAGCTATAGATGAAATTCGAGGCAAATAAACTGAATTCATGGAAGTCTCTCCTTACACAGGGCCGTAGCTAGGTTTTTTTGTGACGGGGGCATTATCGCGAGTGCCGAAGACACCGAGCCTTGTAGGGTGGTCTGGGGGTTTTCTCCCCCAGAAAATTTTCAAATTTGGAGGCTCTGAAACGCTATTGTCAGTACTTGTTATGAGGGATGTCTCCGAAAAATCGACCTCGAATAAGCGTGAAAAGGCAGGTATTTTCAGTGCTTACAAGAGTTTATTTCCGAGGTCCTGTTAATATTTGTAACACACCGTATATCCAAGCACTAGTACACTAAGCATTTCAAAATACTGCATGGTTTTCGGCTAACTAACCTGTAAAAGATGTCTCCAGTTTGATTTTCGTTCATAAACATCCTTTGGTGTTGGCATGTAGTTGGTTCCGCGATGAATGAGCATCATTGCGAGGCCGCTAAGGCGTTCTTCTGTCATTGAAGAACGTGTCCATAGCTTCAGACGGCGCAGAGCAGAGAGGGATCTTTCACAAGAAACACTAGTGTGGTGAGGACAATTGTAAGGCCTTTGCAGAGTGCTGGGAAGGTTTACAAGTTACTACAATCAAAATAACAAAAAAGAAAAAAGAAAACAAATCCATCGCACACTTGATTCCCACCCCACCCCGCTAGATACGGCTCTGGTAAAGCTACGGTAAAACGGGCATCAAAAATCATGGTGCAAAAATCATGTTGCACCATGACAAGTTGAACTTTATTTGCCGCATTGCTGTTTTGCATTTTTATATATACCACAAAAAAAACCTGCCTTGCAAAAATCTGATGGTTGCGTTCTTCAAAACAAAATTCCCGTGGCTGTAGGTATAGGAGACAAAAGTTTGTGGTCGCTAGTAAAGGTTCAAGGGCCCTAAAAGACATCTTCATAGTTGATGTTGCTGCGTCTTAAATAATAACACCCATTCAAGAAAATAGCCCTGGGATGAGGAAATGACGAAGTGCAACACTTCAGCAAATAATGGGACTATCACAGGAAGGAGATTATCAACGAAATAACCGTCGAAAATCTCAAGCGTTTTTCTAATGTTTTCTGAAAAACCAACGATAACTAGAACAGACAAAAAAACACATGGCCTGGATAACACTGTGTTTAAAACGTCAATTTTGACAGGTCACATATCAACATATTCATTTTTGTAGTCTATGAACAATACCTTACAGCTGTTTCGAACTTTAACGCGACCTGCCATGTTAAAAACGTCTTCGGCGCTTTCTAGCGGACCTCTTAGAAAACAGAAGTTTACTTCACCGGGTTCAAAAGGTCATGGTTTGTAACTCATTGGTGGATTTCGATCCGTTTTGTGTGTTCGCTTTAGTCGTGAACTTCAGAGTTCGCTTGTTTTTGAAACGCGCGCTAAGTTTTACCGCTCAGTGCCTTGTCGATCGGGAGGATTTGTGCTTTGATATTCTGTTATGTGATGTACACTTTCACGGTTTAGGTCTCAAGCTTTTTTTGCCTTCTTGATTCCCAAGGTGAAATTGTTCCAGAAGCAAGACAGATATGGGAGGGTAAAAACGAAGAAGTGCGTTCCCGCCAACATGCAATTTCTGCCCGCTCTTACCGCCGTTTTTTTTGACAAGCAAGGATTGAACGCTATAGAAACAGTTTGATGGACGTCCAACAAAAAACCCAAAATCCTGAAACGTTTTTGACAAAGCGAACACCCTGCCTGTTGCCGGGAATAAACCGCGTCAATTTATAGGGGCCTTCGTTTTTGGGTCTTCGCCCTTCGGTCTTCGTTTTGTACACCCTTAAGCGGAGATCCGGGTCTGCTTTCAATTCACTTGGTAAATAGATTTCCGGCAGAAAAGCGACTCGAAAAGTCTTGCATTTGATACAGTACGTGTATACCTGAATTACGCTGATTACGTATTTTCGAAACAAACAAACATTGTTGCATGTCCTATACGGAAGATTACTTCCCTTTCTCTTTTTTTCTTGGAATTATGTATTCATGTACTCTTCATGTAAGCCGGCACTCAACACCAGAGCCTTCACGACCAATTCGCGGCCACATACCATGCAGTGTAAATGGCATTATAGATTTTGAGAGCGGAAGTTAAATGCAACCCCGTTTCTCGCTGCCGAAGTGAAACCCCCATAACCAAATACCCACTGGATTGTCTCCCTTCTAATATAATATAACCAGACTGCCCCTTTAACACCTGCCCGTAAGGATAACCGTCCTAGACAATGAGACTCAGTCGAGTGTTCAAACGACTTTCCAAAGAATCGAGCTCCCGAGGCTTGTAAATCCAAAAGTATTCATACTTCCGCCACGCCTTGATGGAGACTCGCAATTTCAAGGGGGTGGTGGTGGGGGGGAGGGGGGAGGTGGGTATTAGCTGTGGTTACACTACAGACTTTCACCTAGGTGAAAGCGATTTACCTAGGGCAAATTCATCAAAAATCTCCAGAGGTAAATTCATCTCGGGTTTTGTTTTACCTACTAGGTGAAAAATTCTGGGAAGGTCACACTACTGATATCGGCTCCCAAGGTTTTCACTCCAGTTGAAGTTTTTGGAGCGTAAATTTAAGAAGGCAAGATGCGCAGGGATCTAGCTGATTAAAGAGACGTTTTTTCTTTTATCTCGCTGTTATTTCTCACGTTAATTCAACGTGCAAGGTGAAGAAAGGCGAAGACGTAGACGTCTCGTGCCCCCAGAATTTCTTTCACAGGGTGAGCTATGTCCGGTCCTGTCATCAAGACCTTCGCCGATGAGCGTCTACAGATCGTTTTCACTGTCACTCAACAAAAAATTAAATTGGAAACCGTCCAATGGAAAAAGCCAAGAAAATGAAATGTTATAAAAGACTAATATATAAACAATTTGTCGAAGTCTCAGGTCTTTGTGGCCCACAGGTTCTGAGTTATTTGCCGAAACGTTTCACGCACCTTTGTAGAGCTTTGTATGGAGACGCCAAATTGGTGCACCGTTTTGGTGCACCAATATGGCCGCCGGATATCAACAAAAACGTCTAGAGTTCACTTTTTCTATAAAAGCTCATTCCTTTCACTCGAGAACTAGCATACGTACGCATAAACATATCCTCTAATACTTGAAGTGGTTATACTGCTGAAAATCAAGAGGAGAGACTTTTTTTTCAACGAGACAGCATTCCTATTTTGGTGTCACGCACTGTGAAAACTTGGAAGTTCAATTTGCTGTATTTTCGAAATCAAACATGCTACGGAAATGGAAACTTGTACAAAGATTTACTTTTTGTTTATCTTCAACCTAGTGTAAATAAGAATTCGTAACTGAAACCTCGCTATTTTGACTTTACAATTTGATAACAGTCACAGTGAAACTCTATTGTTCTCGAGACATATCCAAGACCCAGACGATAACATTTCCCAGAGGTAAGTTACCTAGGGAAAAATAGGTCACACTTAAAAAATCAACTTTCCCTAGGTAAACTGTCAACAAGTCGAGTTTACCCAGGTAAAAAGTCTGTAGTGTGACCACAGCTATTATAATACCCAATCACCAACGTCATATGACAAGGGAATCAAAACAATGGGTATTTGGTTACTGGGTTTCACTTTGGCAGCGTGGCGAGAAACGCCGTTGTATGAAACTATTTGTCCCGTTCATTATGTCAGACTTTTTACACGGATACGAAACAGTCGACTTGACGGCCAAAAGATTGGAGAATGGGCAAGGTGTGGAAGTGAACATCGCCATCACTGGTGCATCGGGAACTGGAAAATCAAGCTTTATCAACACCATACGAGAGTAAGTGCACTTTACCAAAATCTATCGGACTTGTTAAGTCAGCCTTTTATATGTATCAGCACCGATAAATCTTCTCACACTCTGTTCCGTGTTAGGTCTTAAACTTTTGCTAGTCACTAGCATGCACTTAACAAATACGATTTAGGGACTCGCTCTGGGAGTATGTTTGGTTTTACTCAAAAGCACATGAAATAGACCAACTTTTCAAATACATGAGAGTTGTTTCTCCCCAAAATTCATCACAGCATAATACCAGTTTCCACTATAAGCAATATCTTCCAGGGTTGACCATGTTTGTCGGGTTCACTTTCTCTTTCGAACCGGAACCGAACAAAACCGAAAGTGTTGCTAAGGAAGTTTCACCGCGGGCGAAAAAAGTGACTGAAGTGAGCTCCCAGACGTATTAGGGAGCTTAAGCAAAGACGTTTTTGTCCGACGCACGTCAACCGGAAGTGAGCCTTTCTTCCTTTTTATATGCCTTGACGCTAACAAATCTGTATTGCTAAGTTTCTTTTCTCTTAAAAAGACGATTTACCCGAGTGTTTCAAACAAACCACTGCCCAGTGATACAAAAAGTCCACTTCCGGTTGACGTCCGTCGCTCAAAAACGCTGTTGCTTAAGCTCCCTATTCTTGGAGGGTTGGACTGCGACACTTTATAATTATAGCAGAGTTTTAGCAAATTTGGCGTGAGTTTAAGGTCCATCTAATGTTCCCGCGGTAATCAAGTGAATGTACCTTTTTCGAAGCACGTGGAACAGTATGTTTGTTCGATTCGATTTGTGCTAGCCTGCATTACAAGTAACTAATATGCTTCATATACATTGTATGAACTTCTTCACTCAACAACAACCTCTTGCAATATATACTGTAATTAATCCACGCATTTATTAGGACTTGGTAATAAATTTAGGGTTAAAATAATAAATACAACAAAACCCCAGACAAAAAACCTGCATTTTTCCCCTTAATAGTAATTAGCACAAATTTTGGCTATTTAGGTCATAAATAGGTTTGTGGCAAAAAATACATAATTTGTAGCTTTAAGAGTGTTTAGTGCATGATGTTCAGCTTATTCCTTATTGTAGTTGGAGTGATGAGGCACGTATGTCTACAAACAGGATCCTGAATGTTGACTTATTTGTCCAAGTGTACAGAATGTTTTTATAGATTTTAGAAAATAAAAACCTGTTTCAAATTCTGGGCTCAGCGGGTTCTTGTATAGAGGGGTCTAGCTGGCAAATTTTAGCCTAACACGTTCTTAAAAACCAGGTTCTTAGTCGCAGGTTTTTACTGTATGTAGGTAATTACAGTGAGTTTACAAAGTTTAAATTAAAGCATGTCTGTTACATTTGTTAACAAACGTAATTATGATGGCTTGTTTTCAAAGCTTAACTTAGTAGGAAACTGCATGTCACGCTCCAAAGTACTATTCATCAAGATGATCCAACTAAAGGTTTTAAAATTTTGTCTATAAACACCATAGAGCAAAGAATGTTAACCCAAACCATTAAAATTTCTGTTCATTTTTATGAGGGAGTAACTACCTTCAGAAAATTTGCTGTATCTTATACCTTGAAATGAGGATTCCTTTGCAGCTGGTTATCTTTCACCTAACACTTTTACGCCTAAACGTTTATAGACAGAAAATTTAGAAACGGAGCTGCCTGCCAGAGAAGCCATTTAAACGAAAGACACATTATCCA
>CALNXK010000103.1:345000-407500 GCA_942486035.1 Porites lobata
GCAAACCAGCGATCTCAACGTCAACAACACTGAATCAGACCATACCACTGCGATGTTTCACCAGTACCAGGACGCTATATTCTCTAGAGAACACGCTTCCGTCAAAACTTCGACCAAAATAATTTTTGATCTCTTACGGTGGCAAGAAACTGCAACGCTGTCACCGCCAAAAAACGCTGCCATCGCTCCTTTCATCTCAACAACTTTTCGCGGGCATTTTTGCCTCGGAGCCAGTGACATTGCCCGAAACAGATCACGAGTCATTTTTTGCAGAGCATGCGTAGACATTTTTCGCCGGTGAATCCCCATTCTCGTCCCCAGAGCCCGTCGCTTAAGCCGAGTGGCTCTGGGGAAGAGAATGGTGAATCCGTTTAAGGAGATTTGACTAATCAGCCAATTTCCCGCCAAACGTACTGGTGTGGCCAGTAGCGCCAAAATTGTGTTCGCTTGCCCCGGGCTTGCTCGACTTTTGGGATACGGTCATGGAGTTATAAAGAACAAGACGCTGTGGTTGACGGCGTGGTTGTACTAAGCGTACGTGAAGTTTGTTCTGTGTATGAGGGATATGTGGGTAGTGCAGTGGTATTGTGTATTTGAAGGGTTAGTTGAGACGTGTGAAGTAGTAGGCGTAGAGTTATATGTTGGAAGTGGTTGCTAAGATAATGGGTGTAGTTTGTGAGGTAGTTGCTGGGTTTCTACATAGGGTTTGTCTTTATTGGATGTCGGTAATAGAGTCAAACTCTGATAATAGTGGCACTGAGGTGTTGACAGAAAATGTCTATATCAAGTGACATGTTTTACAAACATGCTGTTTTCCATCAAATGAAGACTGTACACTGAAAAAATTTGACACAAATATTTACTTTTGCCAAAAATGTAAACTGATCTCTTATAAAGTAATCGATTACAAACACAACATATATAACAGGGACCTTTTCTTATTTTATTTTTAGACTGTTCAATGCAAAAATCTACACCCCGGTCTGCCTGTTTTCTTTTCTCCTTGTAACTAAATGTTTCTTTTTAAGAGGTTCCATCTCACAATACTCAAATGCCGGAACAATAACTGCCTTGTAATCTTTTTCGTTTCACTTCTTTCAATTTTGCATGAACATAATATGAAGTCTTTGACAATTTAACTTACTTTGTGTAATTTTACAAATTTCTTCGACTAATGACTGTATGCCTTTGACACTTTTAACAAGTTTTATTTCACCAAACTAACTTTCATCATATCCCACAAGACACGATAAATCCTTTACTCTACTTCCTTGCTGAACTACACAACTTATACAGCATGTTCCAATCCGCGACACAAATCTTGTCACATCATGACAATGTTTTGAAATGCACATCTTCAACACAGATTTGCTCTCAGCCAAATTGCAACATAGTACACCATTGCTTACAGCGCAAACAGTAAGGTTTATCTCAGCTCCACTGATAGTCTCACTTTCAGGAAGATCCACTGGCATATGTCATTTCACACCCATCACATTGTACAGTGTATTCCCATTACTAACAAGGACAGATAAAGTTGCTGAAGTCCAGTATCCACATGGATTAATAACAGAGTAACACATTGCATAAACTGCTTTATAAAATAACTCAAATAGTAGGTGCGCTCTGATTGGCCGAGAGGCGCGTTTGCATGAGAGTATGTAAACATGGTTGTGACGTCAATTTGTTTTGCTTTTCGCGCGCTAATCACGCAAGCACGAATTTGAAAAAGGTTTTGAGTTGAAAAATTCGTCGACAAGTTTATTTACCCATTTCCTCGTCGGCTGAAACTTGGAAAATCTTCAGAAACAGGCTGTGTCAATTTTTTTCGCTTCAGCTGACATTTTAAGAGAGAAAAACCCGTATTTTGGAAAGCATCTTTTTTGGAAAACAGGGACTGATTACGCGACAAGCTTCGTGTACAAGACTTCGCGACTGGTAAGAATTTCTCTTTTAATCAATGCTCTAAACAAGAGAGTTTTGCTTTTTTTTTCTCGGGAAAGTTATTTCATAAAAGCAATAGAAAAGTTTTTTTCCTGTGTTTGCATATCCTGATGTAAACACTCGAGGGGCTGGGAGAATTCTCGACCCATAACTGTCTCGAATTCTCCCAACCCCTCTCGTGTTTATATCAGGCTATGCAAACACGGAAAACGTTTTCTATTGCTTAAATAGCGCAACACTGTTTACAAGAACATTGATATAAACTATTAACATTCGATATACTACAGTATTCAATAACACTGCTTGAACAAAGATCAACTTCAAAGTTGGCAATATTTGCGCCTTTAAGCTCATATATATCCTCATTACTACATGAATGTAGACTCTGCAAATATTGTACTAATTTATGCATGGGTGGTATTTCCAACAACACACATGTAACTTGACTATGACTGTTACCATACATATCTTTAGCATCAATCAACACCAATAATTCCCACGGTTAAAATGAATGAGTTGTAGTTCAGAGCCAAGGGTGTTTCAAGTGGCATACAGAGTAGTGATACCCCTCAATTCTGGCATCACCATGCAAGTATAACTTTCACTGTATTCAAGCTGGAAAAATCGCTCAAACACTGTAACCATTTCTAGCAATTCTGTTAACATTAACATAGATTCTTGTAAGCAATGACAGACCAGAATATAACTAGTTACCAACAGTCATTATTTGATCTGAGATCTGCTTAATTCTTCATATCCTACGAAAGCCGAATTCATTAATTGCTTTATTATTCATTCAAAATAATTCCTAGTTTAAAAGCATAGCTGAAACATGCTTACCTGCATCGATGTTAAGTTCATCTTCGATACTGTACGTTTAGCCTTGTCCAGCTCCGCAAATATTCTCCAAATAGCAGATGTTGCCCTCCGAGTTGTCTTCTTGCTGTTTTTGCTATGTTTTTAGTTATTATTTCGCCTAGTTCCAGCTGTAGTTCTTACTCTTGAAACGACTGAAATGTACGCCATTTTTTTTTCACAACCAAAACAACTCAACCTCGTCCCCAGGTCTTCTCGGTTAACGGTGCCTTAACCTGTAGCGGGCTGCATTTTTGACGTCATTTCCTCGCTAAACACAAAATTCTTCCAAATTTGGTCATCGGTAACTGGTTATGGTGAATTATGCATGTGCTTTTAGC
The DNA here is from genome assembly GCA_942486035.1 of Porites lobata. NCBI lineage: Eukaryota > Metazoa > Cnidaria > Anthozoa > Scleractinia > Poritidae > Porites > Porites lobata. The sequence goes on from CALNXK010000103.1 coordinate 348,141, forward strand.
CAATCAGAATTCGGGAAATATTTTGAATGAAAAATATTCCTTCCTTTCTTACTGCAAAAGTGCAATAGGCACGCAATACGTGCTAACTTAAACAAGGCATGTAAACAAGCCAAGGAGGCGAATATCTGCCATACGAAAGTCTTGTACAAGGTAAGAGGCATGTGGGAAAGAAAGCTCTGCTGGCAGGGTACTTTATCCTACTTTTACGATCTCAAAAATTAAACTGAATCTTCAGTATTTTTACCTAATCTAAATTGGAAGTCTGAAGTCCAGGGATGAAATCTATCAAAAATATTTGGAATATTAACGTCGGGTTTTGGTCATAATAAGACTGAGCGATTTTGTTCCGAGATGTCAAGAGCGTATAAAGGAGATGTTGCGCAAACATTTTGGGACTTGCAGCCTAATAAGATTAAAAGAAAGAGTACAAATACATTTTGGATTCGGTGAATAAACTTAAAAGGAATTGGCTTATGCTTGGTCGGTACTAAAGAAGCTTTTAAATAGACTCACGTGCGTGTTTGCTCGTGAGGGTAAAAGTCACGTCGTGGGTAAAGTGGAGATAAGATTTGTGATTCAAACAATGTGTGTTGTCACGTTGATGGTTTTGCTGGGTAATTCATTGCAGTATGTACTCTTTTGGTACAGGTCACTTGGCTTTTCAAAACACGCGAACTTTAAAGCTCAAAAGCCGCCTTCACAATTACGTTTTTCGCTGCCATTACATTCAAGGAAGGTCAAGCGTACTCCCCAAGATTCTATTAATGAATCGATTATTTGAAATGAAGCCGTTAGTCGTTCCCCTAACTGGTGTCAAATTCAAAGCGGCATTTCTGCATGCGTAATGAGCAGTGAATATTTTACGAGAACTTCTCTGTATTTCGTCAGATTAAAAATCTTTGAATGGATTAAGTTTCTTAGAAGACATGTACATCAAATTCAGGAAAACTGAGCTAGTAGAAATTTCATAACTGCCTCGCGTGTGAATTCACGGCTCATAACGCATGCAAGAATGCAGAGATCAATCTGAAATCTACAACTAGCAACGGATTCAACTTTCGAATAATAAATTCAATAAATGGATTCTTTGGGGGTACACTTGACCTGGTTTGACTGTAATCGCCAATACGATCACAAGCAATGAATCTTGAAACACAGAAACTCACAAAACGGATCGAGATCCACCAATCACAAATCACAAACCAAGACCTTGTGAACTCAGTGAAGTAAACTTGCGTTTCCTAATAGGTCCGCTAACATGATTCGCGTCTGACATTTTTTTTTTAGAAAGACAATTTTAATTGCTTTTGTCCTAAGAGGTCATCTCAATTTGCTGGGTTTTTTTATTATTTTCATGTCCATTTTCTTGTCCTTATTTTGTGATTGGTTTATATTGTAAGGTGGAGTGGATAATCCTATGAGGGACGATTTGGATTTCGTTTGATCCGAAATTTTTCAAAACAGCAGGAAGAAGTGGTTTGGATAAAATTTGGCGACGCTGTTTCGAGGGACGTGTCGATATATTGTTAAAGTATGTTATCGCGCCTTAAACTTACAAAAATGCATACACACCGTTCGCGGTAGGCCCACACTAGAAAATGACACTGAGCGTTTTCGGAAGGGGCTGGTCCGCGAACTCAAAGAAAAACAAGCGAAATTGTCAAGACATTCAATCAACTACTCATAGACGAAATGACAAATCGGAATATCTGGAACGTACGTGTAAAATGGATAAGATCGGCCGAGTTTGAAGAGAGGAATGTGTATCAAGTTTGACATTCGAAAGATTTGTATAGCTGGTAATCAGTGTGACAACAGTGATTTGGATATTCACAAGGCAGAAGACAAGAAGCTGCCTGTGTTCATAAAAATGTGTTCCAATGAAGGACGAGACGATTGTCAACAATTGAAACCAAAGGGGAGTCATGCTTCTTTTGTAACTACTGTTATGGCTGTAACAATTCTTCTTATGCTATCAATTTTGTTTAGCACTGTACTTGTTTTTGTATTACGCTTTGTGTTTTATGTAACGCGGTACATGCACGATGCTCGGCGTCGGGATTTTGCGTTGTCAGCAAGTTTTGTTTCCGAATTAGAGTGTTTTGATGGCAGTGAGGTGACAGGAAAACAGGGGCACCCAACGAGAATATAGTTTAAAACCACTTAAACATAGCATTGTTAAACGTGTTTTAGTATTTAAACGGTTGATATGGGCATATTTTTATCCCCTATAAATTTTTCATCTGTTCGGATTTCCTAGCTGAAAGTCTAGTGATCCGAAAATTATAGGGACCAAAACTTACCTGTTCGAAAATTTCAGCCAGAAAAAAGGCTCCCGAAAATTCTAGGTGACCTTTTTAGGGTAAAAATCCGTTGAAGATGGGCAATTTTACCTTTTTTTAGATGTTCGAAAATCCTAGGAGAGGCAAGCAAACAAGAAATTTTACAACAAATGTTCCGAAAATTCTAGATCTCAAATAGTCTTCCGAACAGATATTTTCCCGAAAATTGTCGTTGGGTGCCCCTGAGGAAAAGGCAATGACTCAATTGTACAGAAGCAAAATTGTGTTGTAGAGGAAATAAAAGAAGCTGAATTGGCATCTCGCCGTGTGTGGGAAAATTACTCATAACAGAACTTACAATTCCGTTGGTTTAAATGAGGTTAGTCAATTCTCTAGATGCGGTCGTGCAAATAGCAGACTACCGATGAAGAAAATAAAATCTTTGTTACAGAAAACACGGAAAGTGAGAGTTTTTGTATGGAAGGGTATTCGGAAAAATACACCATTGTGGTCTAAAATTCATTGTTACGTTAAAAATACAAATGGTTTAGACTTAAAGAGGTAAAGAAGTGACTGTAACAGTGTGAGGTTTTTACTTTAAGGGCAACTCCAAAATTAGTTCGTAAACGAGGGGAGGTGTAGAGGCTAAGTTGAAGTTGAATCACCGGGTTAATTTGGGCTTGGTATTGATATCGAGAAGAATCCAGGCCCTTCAGTTTAAGTAGATGCTACAAAAACAATTCAGGCTCCATACTGTCAAGTAAACGTTGCAGTATTTGTGGAAAATGCTGGACAACAATATGTTGCAATGAGTCTGTGCGCTTTAATTTACAGTAAGATAAGAAGGATTACTTCAGCTGATATGATTCAAATAGTGATTGTTGGTAATCAGTTATATTCTAGTCCGTCACTGCTGGCAAGAAAATCTATGTTGATGTTAACATAATTGCCAAGAATGGTTACAGTGTTTGAGGGATTTTTCCAGCTTGAATACAGTGAAATTTATACTTCTAACATGCATGGTGATGCAAGAATTGAGGGGTATCATGTCCTATGTGGCAATTTGGCCGAAAGCAAGTCTGTGTTGAAGATGTGCTTTTCAAAACATTGTCGTGAAGTGACAGGATTTTTGTTGTGGACTGGAACATACTGTGTGAAACTGCAATAAGCGTAAAAGTCTCTTGGCCTTTATTAACAACACCACAAACCAAATTCGAATGCAGATTTATTGCAACCGACGTGCTTGGTACTTGAAATAAAATGCGTGGTACAAAGAGCTCGAGTGTGCATACAAACGGCGTGAGTTGAAACTAAAACGGTAAAAGAGCAAAAAAGTTACAAGTTGCGACTGAGGTAAATTAGAGTAAAGAAATAACAAAACTGCAAAACGCGGACTGTGAAGTACACTTACATTGTTTCGGCCAGAGAAAACTGCTGTGAAGCGGACTGCGAATAACGCGAAGAGACTTGCAAGAAACTAAACAGAACTGCGCTAAGCGCGGACCAAAATCAACTGCAAACACTGTACTGCAAAACTACGATATGAAAAGTACCCTAGAACCTGCGGAAAATAAAACTATAGAAACTTAGAAAGGTGCTAATGAAGATGAAACAGCAAAGAAACGCTAACGAGGGCGCGAAAACTGACAGAAAGGAATAAACACCTAATTAACGCAAAAAACACTAAACAAAAGGACGAAAAGAAGTATAAACTAATTGGCGTACGCAAAGAAAAAACAAATTACACAAGAACGAATAATAGAAAAAATGTTACACTTGGATCTTACACTGTGTGGTTCCCCAAAGAAGTAGAATAAAGGATTAATTTTCTCTGGTGGGATGTGATGACAGTTGTTTAGCTGCAATAAGGCATGTTAAAAGTATCGTACGTGCAATACAACCACGCCTAAATATACGCTCCCACAGCGTCTTGTCTATGTTTGGTGAAAATGGCTTAGTCTAAATGGATGTGGCATGGGTGACAGTGACCTTCCAATCTCTACCAAATTTGTGTACCTTTTATATACCGAAAAAGTGCTGTGAGAAGTTATAGCCGTTCATAGCTCAGGCTTAACCATTTTCAGATACGAGTAGGTAAAAGAAAGGAGGAAGGGTAGTTCATTGCAACTGTATGAGTCACGGTTAAGTTATTTTAATGATAAGGCTAGAATTAATTATTGTAAACCTCCTTCAGTTTACCAACATAGCGGCCCCTCGAGGCCTCGTCAAAACTGTCATTCCTGTATCCTTGAGACCAAAGAGAATTCGAGCTTTAGAATATACATTCAGTATTTAGGACACCATTCTAAGACAACATGCCAAAAATCAGCCAAATCGATGAGGTACAGTGTCTGGCCGAAGTTCGAATTTTACAGAAAATCACTCTTAAAGCAAATATAAACACAAACATCCTCTGCTCGGAAATAGCTTGCTAATCGAGATGGGCAGAAGAAAACATACAGTAATTTATAACTAGGAAGAAATTAAGTAGAGGTAAGGAAACGGAAGACAGATCTATATAAATGACACAAGAAGATGGACTGAAGTTATTACAATTTATACAACGTTACAAAATATACAAACTTATTTTACATTTCTTGTCATCTTGCTTAGTTTATTAACTAAAGTAAGTGTCTCAACGTAAGTATCCCTCCAATTCTAAAATACCAAATCAAATCAAATCAAATATTTATTATGTAAGAATACATAATAGGAAACGTCAGAGGTTATCACTATCGAGGAGGTTCCCTACATAAATATAAAGTAAATTTTACTCTAGCTAATGGCTTTCTTAATTTGAATGAATGGTTTGATCTTGTTTTACCACAACAATTAAATTCAAAATAATCATTACAGTTAAGGCCATTAAGACCATGAATAGCCTTGTAGCACTCTAGCAAAGATAGATAAGACCTCCTTGATTGAAGACTGGACCACCCAAGCATTGCCAGTCTTTCTTCGTACGGAGAGTCCCTAGATGACATCGGGAGAGCGTATCTCGAGGTCCTACGTTGGACTCGTTCAAGGGCGTCAATGTTCTTCTGTAAATAGGGTGACCAGAGAGGGACAGCATATTCCAGAATGGGTATAACCAAGGCCTTGTACAGACGAGAAAAGGCTTCCTTGTTCCCTGAACCAATATTCCTTTTAAGGAAACCCACAATCTTGTTGGCTATATTTACTACTTTCTGCGTTTGGGTGTTCCAGGATAGATTAGAGGTCAAGATCCGATGTACAGAGGCTTTTAATTTGTGTATAGGAAACACTCGGATACTTTGAGGAATACTGTTCCAAATTCTTGCACGAAATCTACAAAATGAATATTTAAATCATTTGTCCTAGAATATTTTATGTAAAATCTACTTGTGAAAGGTCAAGAAATAAGTTAGTTAGTTAACTTCAATAACACCAAAGACAATTTCACATGGGAGCCCGAGAACTGAAATAATTTGGGTTTTGGCGAATCTACTTCAAAATCAAAAGTCAAAATCTTCTACACATGCACACATTTCTCACGCTCTACGTAAATAAAAACAATTATACCCTTAATCCCAAAGTAATTTTAAAGGATCACACTTAAAATACCGTTATTTATCCGCTGGAAATTGTCAGTTTTCAAAAGCTTAAACATTTGTACCAAAAGGGGTTAATTTCATATATCTTAATAGTAAATAGAACTCATGTTCACATACGATATGTTTGTTCTCTAGACTTGATGACGATGATGATGGGGCAGCTCCAGTTGGTTTCCTCGAATGCACAAGGGAGCCCACTCCATACGATCACCCGACCAATAGCAACATAAAGTTCTGGGATTTACCTGGAATAGGGACTCCAGACTACCCTGACCTAGATACATACTGCAACAAAGTACAGCTGGAGAAGTACCACACGTACCTAATTTTCACAACCACTCGATTCACCGCGAACGACTTTAAATTGGCACAAAAAGTGAGATTGATGAATAAGAAATTTTTCTTAATTCGCACAAAAATTGATGAAAATGTTCAAGCTGAGAAAAGGAGAAAGCGAACGCAAAAATTCGACGAGGAAGCAATGCTAGCAAGAATCCGAGAAAACGTTTTTGTGTCTCTCGGTAACCTGCTGACTGACGATCAAGATATATTTTTGATCAGCAACCATGACCCCGACAAGTGGGAATTTGCTAGACTGACCCAGGCCATTCTAGATTCATTGACGAGATACCAGCGAGAAAGCATGACCTTTGCCCTCGGGAAAGTCATAACAAGGTCGTCAGAAGATATTTTTCAAAGAAAAGTCCATGTTCTTAGACAACGCATATGGAAGGTTGCTACAGCATCTGGTGCCGTTGCTGCCATTCCAGTACCGGGACTGTCCTTTGCTGTTGACGCTGCCCTAATACTGAGGGAACTCAGCTTGTACAGAAGTCAGCTTGGCCTTCCTGAAATCGGATCTGCCGAATTTGTCCAGCTACACTTCGCCACCAAAGAAAAAGTACTCAGTGTCACCCTTACCACTGCTGCACAGCTGAGCCCATATTTTGCATCTTATGCTGCTTCTACAGCCATCGAGGAATTCGCTCGTTATATTCCCTTTATTGGTGTGGCCATAGCCAGTGGTATCTCGTTCAGTGCTACGTATTATGCCCTGAGTAAGCTCTTAACAAATGTTGAAGAAGTTGCGAAGTTATTTCTAAAGGAGGCTGCAAATGTGGTTGATTGACTTGCGTAGAAGTGATTCACACAATCTAAGTTCTCAAACTCCTGATCTGGCATATGAACTTGCATTAGATATACGAAACTCTGATCTTATTCGTCTCTGCATGGTCAAATTCCCCTTTTAGCCGTTATTGTTTGCAATCAGAGCTGCACTGCAGTCATCTGCAGGCCTGCAACTTGTAGTCAGGTTAGTCGACATACCTCAACTAAATTAGTTAAATATAGCGACAATAGTCTGAATAGCACTCCGTAAAGCTACGGTAAAGCGGGCATCAAATATCATGTGCAATTTGTTTTGCAGCATTAATGATGTTATGCTTTTTATATATACCACCCACAACCCACGTATGGGAGTAGCCGTCATTATAGAGTTCAATTTTAACGCTCATTGTTATTTTCTAAATAATAGTTTAACCTAATAAGAACCTACATTTTTCCAAGTTAGCCTAAAGAGGTTCTTACTTAAATGATAATTAGGAAAAATTTAGGCTATTTTGGTTCTTAAATAGGTTCTGGGGGTCTTATTTTCTAAAGAAGAAAATACATTGTAGCTACGAGTGTTCAGCTCATTCCTTAGGCAAAATCTGCATACCGTTACATTGCAGTTGGAGTAATAAGGCACCTATGTCTCCAAAGAGGATCCTGAATGTTAAATTATCTTATTTGCCCAAGTATACAGAATTCTATTTTAGATTTTAGACATAAATAAGACCCTTTTTTAAATTTTGGGCTTAACCGGTTCCTGTATAGAGGGGGCCTTACTGGCAACTTTTAGCCTAAAAGGTTCTTAAAAACCACGTTCCAAGTCGCGGGTTTTTACTGTATTTTTGTTGCTTACCTAAATGTAGCTATTCTCTTAGTCACCTTATTTGGTCTTATTTACATCATTTGTTTTAAGCTGCATTTTTTCCTACAAATTTCCTTTAGCTCACAATACTTGTTGCGTAGGGGGTGGGGGACAGGGGGTGGTGGTGTGAGGGTGCTGGGCTGGCAGTTCGACAGTTGTTTTCGTTTTGCCGTGGTAACCCTGGAATTTGTAGGCAGTTGATTCACTCCCAAGTAGCCTTATTTGTTTTGGGGTAATTTTGAATTTCCTCAAATCTACTCTGCATTGTTGGCAACCAATATTTGCTCACTACGTTCAGTTGCCAATTCTCACCTGGTTTGTCTAATCAGAGTACCAGCCCTCAAATCAACAAATTTTCAAGCCTCCCCAATGATGTGTAGTTATCAATAGCCAGCTTATCATCTAGTCTCATTTCAGTAGCTTTTCTGTCAGATTCATTTACCTGGTTAACATCCATATATAAATCTGTGGCAGCATGTAACTTGTCTGTTGAACATTTTGCTGGAAAGTAAAAAGCAATAAAACTGATTTACTGTTACTGTTGCTGTCAGTTACTGAAGGAATGTTGTTGACAGTGATTGGCATTACAACAACCTGTGTCACAGTGTGTGGTAGTCATCTTCATGCAGAAAGTCAAAGTGAGATATATCAACTCCATATTGAGTTTAAAAACTCTGGTTTGACCTGATTGATCAATTAACTAATGATGTTTTTGGCTGTCTGTCAGTCATGCCGTCATGTTATTGGCTATGAAGACTCTGAAATGTCATTTGTGTGTTTCGACCCGTGTCCAGTCATGCATGTCATTGTCAGTTTTGCTTGAGCCCATTACCTTATTATATGAAATTAACGCTCCATGAAATTAACACGAATCGTTAAAATTCGCGTTACTTGAAGTAGCGTTAATTTTGTTGAGCTTTAATTTCCGCGACGTTAATTAAGTGCAGCGTTAATTTCCGTGCTCTTAATTTCCAGTATCTTAACCCCAATTTTGGAACCTTGTCCAGACATTCTTGACACCTAAAAAACATTAACTACAAGCTTTCTTTCTTTCCATTTACCTTTTATTTTTCATCTTTCACAAAAGCAAGGGCGAAGGTTTACAATATTTCGACTTCATCTTCATCGTTGTCGCTATCAGAAGTGATGTCAATATCTTCTCCTTTGATTTCGCGTAATTAATCGCGTTCATTTTTTTCCTTTATTATGAAATTCTACCTCCTCTTTCGCGTTAATTTTCTTTATTCGAAAGTCGTTTTCCATTAAATTCGCGTTAATTTAAGTCGTGTTAATTTCCAATACCTTAATTTCATGGAGGGTTAATTTCCTATAATAAGGTAATAAGTGGCGCAGGGGTATGTTGCAGAACATCAAACATGCCCCGAACGCCGACGTTCATGTTGACTGCAGATCATGCAGACTGCGTAGACTGAGTGTTACTTTTGTTTACTTGTACGTTAATTTTTCTTGCTTGACATAAACAAATTCAGTAGTTCACTAGATTCCTGCTTCTTTTTGTTACACCTCTTTGCACCAAATGTGTACCGGCCATGGCTAAATGAAATAACCACGGGCTCATGCTAAATATAACAATCAGTCTGCATTGGCCGCATAATTATCAATATTACTGAAATGCCGATGACTCTCTGAAGTTTAGTGTTTAGGAAACTGGGAAAATCGGGCTTCCAGTTTGTCGAGTTATAAGTGACCCTAAATATGGAACCTGATTCATTCACGTTACTAATCCTAATCACTGAACTTTAGAGTCGCATTCTGCATTCAGCGCTCCTTCAACATTCTGCAAAAATACCCCTGCCGGTCAATACATACTTTGTATCACCCCATGCAAGGGAATCTGGATTCCAGAATCCAGAAATTTCTTGCTTGGGGATCCAAAATCCTAGAGTTTGGATTCCTACTAACGATTGGAATCTGGAATCAAATATGGAACCTGATTCATTCACGTTACTAATCCTAATCACTGAACTTTAGAGTCGCATTCTGCATTCAGCGCCCCTTCAACATTCTGCAAAAATACCCCTGCCGGTCAATACATACTTTGTATCACCCCATGCAAGGGAATCTGGATTCCAGAATCCAGAAATTTCTTGCTTGGGGATGCAAAATCCTAGAGTTTGGATTCCTACTAACGATTGGAATCTGGAATCAAAGTTCCACTGACAAAGAATCCAGAATCTGGTACCTGAAATGCGGAATCCATGGTGTGGAAGCCACAATCAAAGATTGTCTTGCCTTACAAGGCTCTTACACTGATGGGGTGGTTTGTATGGTGCCAGCAGTAATAATCACTGGCACCATTGCATGAGGACCCGCATACGACTTTTTTTTGTACACCACAGGACTTTGGCGTTGTTAAGGACGCTAGGGTTTGAGTGACAAGCAATAAACTTCCTACTGCGAAAAGCAATTAGTTTCTTTGCCGTTTGATCTAATCATCAGTGGTATTATTCGATAAAGCGTCACTTTTTTCAACAAGATTAAGGCGGCATCTGGCGATAGAGTAATTGAGAAGAGATTACAATTTAACATAAGCCAGAGATTTGCGTTCTTAGCTCACGACTTATCCAGAATAATCGGGCTTGGCCCACGACTCAAGCGTTGTCTTTCTGGTCTTTTCCAGTATTCAGTAAAATGTAGCGTAGTTCCATATTGTATTGAATGTACGTATTGAAGGTCGCAGAACTCAAATAGAATCGGGCGAATGTTGCTTGATAAAAGTGTTGATTCAAAATCATTATTATGTAAAACCCGCACTCCTTGAACACACGGCATACTACTCCTCGTAAAGGAAAGATGGATGCCCTGAAAGCAGATTGCAATCATTGATCTCCGAGGTTTTGTGTAGGCAGATTCAACGAATTTCTTTGGCGTGAGCTTGCTAAACTGCAGTTTCCGCAGTGAATCGCATGTCACGCACGCGCTGGTGTGTTGTGTTCGTATTTTTATGGCATCTCTGTGATGGAATCTTGTACATTCAACGCACTATGGTTAAAAATTTAACCAAAACAATGGAAATAATAATTGACTTTTTCTTTATATGGAATTAGTGTGACATTATGATTTGACCTCTGATCGAATACATGTAAAGCCGGCATTGCATTCTTGAGGTGAACGTAAAAGACGGTGTGTGCGTCTTTCGATTTATGACATTACGAGAAGAAGACGGCTTTCCTATGCCTTCAAAATGTTTCTGAGCCTAACGATATTAGGACAAACGTGTAAGTGGTAACATTCCTCGGCAGTCTGGTAGGCATTTTGATGTTGAAAACGTTAGATCTTCTAATCCGACTGCATTTTTTTGGTGACTATTATGCATGATCTGCTGCTAATGATGTAAAGCGTGTGCAAAAGGGCTACATAAAAAATTTCCGTTATTTAATGACGACGGGTTGCGGAATACTATTGTTAGTAGATGAAGATGTCATAGTAGAGGCAGAAAACACAGAGACCAAGCGATCAAATGGATTCGGTCGAATAGTGAAATCGTCATCCCGCCAAAACGTGTCCAAAGCCCGCCAAAAATTACCAAATCTCGCCTCTTCCGCTATTCAACTCTTTATTCATTCAAGAAAAAGCTATGTATTGCAGGATTTTAGAAAATTAGGTATGGGAGTGGAAATCATTGTTAACATGTTTCAAGGGTGACTATTTTTTTAAAAAAAGACAAGGCGTGCGGCGAGTTTTATTGTAATGCCATGGTGTTCTTAACTCCTAAGTGCGATTTTTAAAGCAACAGAAACACTAGGTGGCACGCCCGTGATTCTGTGAGTTTAGATACCACGGCATTATGAAATCACTTGCGTACCAAGTGGAAATTTAAAGGTTAATAAGTTTTAGCTTGAGTAGGCGAGTTTTATTGTAATGCCATGGTGTTCTAAACTCGTAAGTGCGATTTTTAAAGCAACAGAAACACTAGGTGGCACGCCCGTGATTCTGTGAGTTTAGATACCACGGCATTATGAAATCACTTGCGTACCAAGTGGAAATTTAAAGGTTAATATGTTTTAGCTTGAGTAAGCGAGTTTTATTGTAATGCCATGGTGTTCTAAACTCCTAAGTGCGATTTTTAAAGCAACAGAAACACTAGGTGGCACGCCCGTGATTCTGTGAGTTTAGATACCGCGGCATTATGAAATCACTTGTGCATGAAGTGGAAATTTAAAGTTTAATATGTTTAAGCCTGAGTAAGCGAGTTTTATTGTAATGCCATGGTGTTCTAAACTCCTAAGTGCGATTTTTAAAGCAACAGAAACACTAGGTGGCACGCCCGTGATTCTGTGAGTTTAGATACCCCGGCATTATGAAATCACTTGTGCATGAAGTGGAAATTTAAAGTTTAATATGTTTAAGCTTGAGCAAGCGAGTTTTATTGTAATGCCATGGTGTTCTAAACTCCTAAGTGCGATTTTTATCATGCGACAGAAACACTAGGTGGCACGCCCGTGATTCTGTGAGTTAGACACCACGGTATTATGAAATCACTTGCGTACAAAGTGGAAATTTAAGGTTAATAAGATTTAGTTTGAGTAAGCGAGTTTTATTGTAATGCCATGGTGTTCTAAACTCCTAAGTGCGATTTTTAAAGCAACAGAAACACTAGGTGGCACGCCCGTGATTCTGTGAGTTTAGACACCACGGCATTATGAAATCACTTGCGCTCCAATCGGAAATTTAAAGGTTAATACGATTTAGCTTGAGTAAGCGAGTTTTATTGTAATGCCATGGTGTTCTAAACTCCTAAGTGCGATTTTTAAAGCAACAGAAACACTAGGTGGCGCGCCCGTGATTCTGTGAGTTTAGACACCTCGGCATTATGAAATCACTTGCGCTCCAAGTGGAAATTTAAAGGTTAATACGATTTAGCTTGAGTAAGCGAGTTTTATTGTAATTCCATGGTGTTCCAAACTCCTAAGTGCGATTTTTAAAGCAACAGAAACACTAGGTGGCACGCCCGTGATTCTGTGAGTTTAGACACCTCGGCATTATGAAATCACTTGCGTACCAAGTGGAAATTTAAAGGTTAATATGTTTTAGCTTGAGTAAGCGAGTTTTATTGTAATGCCATGGTGTTCTAAACTCCTAAGTGCGATTTTTAAAGCAACGGAAACACTAGGTGGCACGCCCGTGATTCTGTAAGTTTAGATACCACGGCATTATGAAATCACTTGCGTACCAAGTGGAAATTTAAAGGTTAATATGTTTTAGCTTGAGTAAGCGAGTTTTATTGTAATGCCATGGTGTTCTAAACTCCTAAGTGCGATTTTTAAAGCAACGGAAACACTAGGTGGCACGCCCGTGATTCTGTGAGTTTAGACACCTCGGCATTATGAATGAAATCACTTGCGTACCAAGTGGAAATTTAAAGGTTAATATGTTTTAGCTTGAGTAAGCGAGTTTTATTGTAATGCCATGGTGTTCTAAACTCCTTAGTACGATTTTTAAAGCAACAGAAACATTAGGTGGCACGCGCGTGATTCTGTGAGTTAGACACCAAGGTATTATGAAATCACTTGCGCAAAAAGTGGAAAATTAAGGGGCTTACAAGCTACAAAAGCTATATGTGTGTCTTAGAGTATTTTTTAATAGGAGATTTTCTTGTAGGAGACCCTCCGCCAGTTATATTTTTCGGCATTTATTAGTAAAAGATTTGTTTTCTCGTTACAAATAAAACACGCGTGGCAAAATTCCCATTTCCGGCACTTTTAGTACGTCCTAGAAACTGGAAAGCACAGTACGTAACCGTTTATTCGGAAGAAGGCTTTTCTTTTTCTTTTTGATATTTATTTAGAACAATAGTGTTGCGATCTGTTCGCGGAGAATCTTTGCTAATGCGGTTACATTTCGAAAACAATATTTTTGTGGTCTCGCGCGCGTCCTTTTGCTTTTAATCACCTGGAAACTTTGGTTTTACGTGGTAGTTAAAGAAAACGTTCTGGCGCGGCCCGCACACTGTAAATAAATTTAAGTAAAGTGGCCGAGTGTTCTGAAGTTGCTCTCTTTGAAAATTTTTAAAATAGAATCGAAGATGTATTTACTGTGAGGTTCCGGTTATCGTTTGGGGACAAAAGCATATTTTGATTGTGTTAATTGCTCCTGTCGGAATGAAATGTCATATGAATTAGCAAGATGACGTGCCAGTAAAAAGTTCCAGAGGTTTCTCATGGTTTCCGACCTTCGGTCCTGCACTATGTTGTCAACACTTCCTTTGTTTTATATTGCGCAATCGGTCAATTCAGATGACCGTCGTACACGTATCCAAGGCTTGCGGGTCATCATGGTAACAAGAATAATAATATAGGAATTGCAGAATCAATTTACCTTAACACAGGAGCAGCGACATAATTTACAAACGGGCGCCTTGTCTTCTGCTTTGTGAAAGTGGATATGAACAACTACCAATGTGATTGGAAAAGAACCTTAAAAAATTGACGCTTTACCAGCGTCAATTTTTCATAGTCTTTCATTTAGGTTGTTCATCCCTGAACTTTGTGATGAAGGAATCGGAGAGCACCCAGTTGTGGTGGAAGTTAGATGACTAAGAATAAAAATAAATCGTTGTATTTTAGGCGTTCACCGTTTTCTCAGTTTTAGAGTTATTTCATCGGCGGATTTGGTTACGCTCGATTTCGTTCAGTAATAAAATTTATACTTCCGAGTTGTATAGATATTGCATATTTAATATGCAATATCTATACAACTCGGAAGTCCCCGGCCTTCTCTTTCTGAATTTCGGACATTCGAACGCCCCTGGATTTAACTTGGTTTTCTCGCACTTGGAAAAGAAATCATTGTTTTGTGTGGGGGACCGAGCCCTCCTACAGCTTGTTTTATTTATGTACCATTTCTTGTTTAGATGTTTCTTTAAACCTCGTTTGCTCACATAATAGATCAAGTGACTGCCTTTTGCGGTTTCAAGCACAAATATTCCAGTCAGTCGGCGAGCTTTTCATAGAATCTCAGGGTGGATTCCAATGACGACAATCCGCCCTTTTGAATCTCAACGGCAATTCAAGTAAATGGATACACTTTATGCACCATCTATAACAAAGCTACCTGCCGCTGAGGCAAAAATCGCAGGCTTGTGCGATGGCGCAATCTGAATTTGAATTTTAATCCAATCAGCTTGTCAGAATTCTTCACGTCACAGATGACGTAATCGGTTGATATATAACGACACGCCATCGCGTGAAAACGTCAGTCTATCAGGGACTTTGAACAGTGCCTGAAGGACTTACGTTGCTGTGATTCTGAAAGTTTATCTAAACGAAACAAAATTGTTCTATAATGGGTTGCAGTTTATCTAAAATGCAACTTCCTCGCGTAAATATGAAGAAGAGGGTAAGAACAACTTACAGGGGCAAAATTTTTGTAATAAACAGTGAAAATAAAGGATTATTTGCGCAATTAACTTTGCCGCTTGATTGCGAAGGAAAATCGTTTATATAGATTTGCGTCAACACCTGGGGTGATCGAAGACGCGCCAGTTGCTAATGTATAACCCGCTCAAATACTAGTGCAGTAGAAAACGCTCATTTTGACTTTAACTCATTCTATGCACTTGCCCGAAAAAAGCTACTAAAGCTAAGCGGGAGGGGAAAAAACCTAATTTTAGCGAGGCGCGAAAACCGAAAGCGAAGCTCGAGATGGCTAAAAATATTAGAGAAGCGCATGCAAGAGAAAATTCATGGTTCATTAAGTCAGAGTGAACAAGAAGCACACAATATCAGCAGGCAATTAGGCTTTGTTCACACTACTAGTAACTACTAGTTGGTTTGCGCCAACAAAAAAGCCATAGGGCTTCTGTTCGCACATAAGACTGGTGATTTCTGCATGATTTTTGTAACGGAGCGAAGCTGCTCCGTGCCAATCTCTAAAGTGATGTCTCGCATAGCGCATAGGTGTTCCGACTATAACGGAATAGCTTTTCGTGGCGCCACGGAAAGCTATCCGATATATTCTGAACATAGCCTTAAACTCCTGATCAACCAGGTCGCTCGAGAACCTTATCGACTTTCACGATCTTTCACTTTTAACTTGTCACTGTAAATACAACTTTGGTTGCTCGTTATTAAATCGCCCAAAAGCGACCTTCAAAACTGCAGCCAGTGCTATGTTAGATCGCTGATAACTGATGATCGGGTTAGACAACGTAACTGTTGCCCTTTACAAATCATATGCCGTGTAGAACTTTATTTTGAGGCGTAAAGTGTTTGTTAAAAATTGAAAAAAAAGCTGCGAAAAAAAATCGCCAAAGAAAATCGCCAAAAAAAGTGGCGACATCAGAAAATAACAGTATAAATTTGCAAGGCCCTTCAAGGCTCCGTAAAGTTCACCTTCAGACGAAACTTTTAACTGCTCGAAAAAATGTTACAGCTGTTTAAAAATGCTGATGTCAACTGCCTGCCTGGCTCCGCTAGCCACCATGGTTATTTCAGGCGGCCAGTACTCTAATTTTGCTTTTAATATTTTCATTGTCTTAATTCATTGTTGAGTGAAGAGACAAAGACTGAAAGAAGCGAGTCGTATTTAAATGCGCGGAAGAGTGAATATAGACACTTACTGACTGTACAATTGACAACTATTTTTCGCCCCAGAATACCCCTTGCCAATCGGCTGCCTGTGGCTTTTGCCTCTTAATGAGTTGAATCTTATTTCTCGCTATTTTAACTTTGTTAGGCCACCAAGGCAAAGGTTGGTCTGAGGAAGAGACTGACATTCAATCCAGTCTTACTTGTGAGCATAAACAACTGCCATAGATAACTACTGCCCAGACCCCCTATGCCCAGCCAACAAGTCATGACGACTTTTCATTACTGGCTTTCATGGCAGGAAAAGTTCCTGATCATGACTGGGTTTACGTGAGTCAAAGAGAACAATCAAAACCCAGGGCCCGAACTTTGGCTGCGCGTGGACGTTCTCTTTGGAGAACATTTTTTTCCCTTAATATCTATGACTGAGAACCTTTCAGCGTGGGTGGACCCATATGATAGAGAACTTCTAACTAAGAATCTTAATGAATGCTTGGGATATCAAGGTCTCAATGCAAATGGGTTTCACCTGCTCACGTTGTCTCCAAGACCGTTCTTAGAGATGAGAACTAACTATCAGCTTCCTCTCTATGTTGTCTCTATGGTGAGGGTATCGGTCTTGGAACACTTTTTACGGTGGGTATAAGTGAAAGGTATTGCTCTCTAGCCTGGGGCCAGGTTCTGCAGTAGGGAGAAAGGAGATTAAAAAATGCTCGCCGAATTTTGTTTTGCTTCTTTGCTTTTTCATCCCCTATTTTTTCTTTTGTCCCTACTGCAGAGCCTAGTGCCAGGCTAGTTACTCTCACGGTGCCTCACTCCAACCTTACACCAGTTTTTCATGAGGGGATACCACCGAGGTTAGCCACCAGATAAACTGCTATCCAGTGGATGAGCATTAGAAAAACCAATCGCTTTATCCACTGGATTATCGAACGGATAGCCACCTTAAGGCCGAGGGATTTTGCTCCCGGAGCATGCTCCAGGGACACGCTCCGGGAGCAAAGCTCCTCCGTGTGTACCAACGATTTCATGGGTATACTTTTTCCTCGGGAGCAGAATTTCCACCCCACAAAATGCTCCATGATATTTAACCGGTTAAATATTTGGGAGCAAGCTCCCGGAGCAAATTGAGCGAACTTGAAAACGCTCCCTCATGTGTACTGACACGTGCAAAATGAGCCCGGAGCATGCTCCGGGAGCAAAACCCCTCGTGTGTATCGGCCTTTATGAACAACTGGGCCGGGCGTACAAAGATCGGAGATCGGATTTGAGAGTCTTGGGGTCTGCTGGATATGCCGGTAGATGTAACATGATGTATCTAATGGATTGGTTTTCTTTCATTTTAAACTTCAGATATATCCCCGGTGCTATCCAGTCAAAGGTGAATGACACTCCCTTTGTTCTCGTGATGCGGGATATTTGTAACCAATCAGGGCGTTCTTCGTCTTGTTCCGCATTAGTTCTCAGAATCCTGCAGAGATTGCAGAGAAGGTAAAAATTATCTCATTTCACTATCGAATGCGTGCCAGTTAAGTCGATCTTTATAACTGCCAAATTCGTTGTATCGAGCTGCGTATTTTGGAACTTCGAAGAATTTTGGGTTTTTATGTTCCTTCAATGATCTGAGCGGACCTCTTAGCAAACAGATGCTTTAGGTTTACTTGAACGAGTTCAAAAGACCATGGTTTGTGATTGGTGATTTGGTGAATTTCGATCCGTTTTGTTTGTTTCTGTGTTTCAAGGTTCGTTGCTTGTGATCGTCCAGTTTCGGGCAATAATCGACCAGATTGCTTCGAAGATGTTTCCTGGTCTTTCCTATTCTTGTCTCTTGCAAGAATAAAGCAGTCTACATCCTATCCTCGACAATTTCCACTCACCATCGCGATTTCCTTCGCTATTTTTGAGAATTCTATAGAGTCATTCTCAGTTTGCGGGTCAAGCTGGGCGAGTTCTTTGCATTGTGACGTGTCATTACTCCGCCCCACTCAAATGATTGGCGGAACAGAAAAACCCAAAATCCCTTGAAGTTTGCAAAAGCGCTCAGTGCAATACATCGAATTTGGCTGTAAATATTGATTTCCTTTGTATCTTTTTAAATGAATATTGTAAATTAAGATTTAAATTAAGGTACATGCACAATAATTTATCAAAAAAAATAGAGGACAATATGCTATGGTCTAAGAGTATACGTCATGATGGAAAATTGTTTTCCATTTGTCAATGCACTGAATACATGTACGCAGAATACGGTCCCAAAGCGATGTAACAATGTTGGATGAAGTGGGACAGACAGTTGGGTCGTCGGTCCTTAAAAAACATCTACAGAGCTCCTTTTCAAATCGTTATGCTTCTTAGACAATTCAATTTACATTACATTTAAAAAGTGTTCAGGGTATTGTAAATTAAAGGTACTTAAAAATAGTATCATTTTTTAACAGGTTTAGAGGACAATTGACCAAAATTGTCATCTACTGCGCCGCTGGTGAGCTGCACAAGTATCTGTTTAAAACTCGATTGCAGCTCCACCCTAGCAGGTAGGCAAACAAAACGTTTCACTATAAAGAACTTGTTCACCGTACATTGTTGTCAAGTCCCTGTACAACATCTTCCCAGGCCATCTCGGTCAATTCATTTCGGTGACGTATCCGAGAACTCTGTCTCAGACCACGTGACCTAAAAAAGCATAAGGACTAGGTAACAAACAATGCAATTGAGGTTCTATTCGACTTTTAAGTTATAATACGATAGTGAGCTATTAATCAATTTACAATGGTAATAGGACTGAGTAGAGTCCAATTCGCTATCGTGCTTAACAAATCGGACTCCTGCTTCAATCGTATGATTCCAGACCAAATCGGACTACACGAAGTCCTGTTACCAATTAATCACAACCATTACAATTTCCGAGAAAAAAAACAAATGCATTCTTTTTTTGTGAAAGAGTTTTTAATACCAATTATACCAAATTAGAGAAAATATCACTGGCAGAGACACTATCTAATGTTACAAATTCGTCCATTTTGGAAAAACCCCAGTTTGGTAGGGTAAGAGGTCGTTGCTATGGTTATTTTGATAAATTCTGTGATTGGTGGACTGCTCTGAGTACACTTAATATGATTGGCAGATCATGATCTAACTGTCCGATTTCAGCCAATTGTCTGATTATTGTCCGATTACAACCCTACACAATGATTAGTGATCATGAGAAATAAAGCAGTTAATGCACCAATCAAATTTAAGGAAATTGTAATAGTTATGATTAAACCTGAATTTGTCGACTGTCAACTAGACTTTATCCTGCTTGAAGGCTGGAAAAACTGAAAAGGAACTTGAGCAAGTGACTTATTTGCTACACACACTGTACTTTTTATTAATTTTAAAATGCCAAAATATAAACGGCCGAGAAGTCGATCTTCTAACGAGTAGTGTCCAGATATCTGTTTTAACAAAATGAGTAAATAATAACAACATTCAGTTTGGCAAGGTAGAAGACTGTTCACTGTGATGTCTGAAAATACGTGCACTGAAAATAATTCTTACATTCACGATTTACGTTTTCCAAATCTAATCCCCGCCCCCCGCCACCTTAATTTCCCTTTCTACCAATTCCCTACCCATTTGGTCACCTGCTACGCAGGCTAATCTTTATATGGCTGCCAGATCTTCCTTTTTGCGCGGAGAAAATTATGACAAACCTAGCTATTTGAAGGCTGATTAGTGCTAACCCGAGGTTAAAGTTTAATCCAGGTTTCTTTTTTTTTCATTCAAAAGCATCTTCTCCGACAATTTTCTCTATTCTTTTCAGAGCATCCAATCATAAAGTTGTAGACAAAAAGATTTTCGAATTTGCTATTTAAGCTTTCACATCTGAATTCAAATACGCACCAATCCTTGGTTATCAATATCCCTGAGCAGCCCGGCCCTGTGATTTTTGATATATTATTTTTTCCTCTTTTTCAGGCGCGCTACGAGAACTTTTGAACAGAAATTAGTTTTTGCCAACCAATTTACCCCTCGAAAGCTCAGAGATGCCACAGGTATAGTATGTTAGTAGATAAGCTTCGTCAGCAAGCGGGGCTAGCCAGTCGAAAATCTTACTGAGGCAAAATCAAGATAAAGAGCACCTTTTTGTTTCAACTTTTTTATGGATAGCATATAGCATATTACCAAGACATTTTTCTCCAAGGCATCAACAAAAGCAATTAAACTAAGTTTTTACAGAGGCGTTAATGATTCGGCTCGTCTTAGAGTCCTGAAAGAAGTATACTTGACATCAAGCCTCGTCCCATGAGGAAAGGCTAGGAGTTGAAAGTTGAAGGGTGAAGAGAACCAGGAGAGTAATAACCAACGATTTATTCTTTTTCCGTTTTGCAGGTTTTAGAGGGGTCCCAGCAGTATAAAAACTGTTTAATGAAATTTTAAATGAGGAATTGTTGCTTCGAAGAGACACTTATCTACTTACGTTTATCTGGCAATTCTAAGACAAAGGAACACTTTCAGTATTGTTTCGAAGAGACACTTGGAATTTTTTTTGCGTTTATGTGACAATTATTTTCAAGAAAAAGGACATTGAATAGTTAGTTATTTAATAGTTAGTGTACAAAGTTAACATAAAAAATTACTTTATGAGTAACAACTATCTTGCCCTCTACTGAAACTCAGTTTAAGCAAAAATTTTCTCATCTAGTGTTAGTTAGATCATTTTTACATTCACAGTTGCTACGGCGCTTTAATTCAGCATTGTTGATTTTTTGAAGAGAGACCTCTCTGCTCACGTTCATCTAGAAATTCTAAGAAAAACAAGAACATTTAATGTGATAATAGTTACTGTACTAAGTAAACATAACTTATATTTTTTAACTCTTTGGGTAATATATGTAGCTTGCTCGCCACTAAAACTCAGTTGAAGCAGAATCAGTCTCATCATCTAGCCTAATAGTATGGACAGAACATTTTAGTTGTTACTGGCTACAGTTGCTGTGATAGCCAACGCAACTGCACTGTCACGTGCTGGCTAAAATTCATACTTGAAGTTCACATGTGACTGTAGTTACCTCTGGATGCAATAAGGGGCCGACCATTTGACTTGTGAGGAGGGTATGGGTGGTTTCAGAAAAAAAATATCCTACAGACTGATTTCGAGGGAAAAATCATTCTTGCAAGGAAATACCTGAAGAAAAATTTCCTACACTGAAAAAAATATCTTTCATGGCTTATAATTCTGGAAAATCTTACACCGTTGTATATCAGGGAAAAAATTCCATCACCAGAGGTTTGGAGAAAATTGGAAAATTCTTCATACCCAAACCAAATCACACATACCCTCCCTCAAAAAACCGAAATGGTCGGCCCCTAAGAAATCCTCTATTGGTCATAGACTAAGTGCAATCATTTTTACTTACGTCGACAAAAAGAGACGAAACGGCTCTATCAGGTAAAATACACTGAGTAACGGATCTTGTCCGATTTGTTATGCGTATGAGCCTTTTTGTAATGCCCGTTCCGGGGCAATACATTAAACTTAAAAAGGAAACAAAAGTGTAGGTACAGAACAGATTTGATCAATTCCTTCCCAAAAGAGAATCATAGATGCCTATGCACCTCTTTTGGAGCGAAACGGGTAAAATTGAAAGGGATGAACTTCCATCTACACGTAAATCTGATCCCAGCCATTCATTACTTTTCATTGACATTAAGAGATTTGATCTACTCATGACCTTTCGGGCATTGCCGATAGGTCTTTGCTGGTTAATGTATGTAGTCGTTTAAGATTTAGATATATGTAAATAAATTAAATCATTTGTGCACAGTAAATTCGCCTGCCTGTTCATTTCAGATCTCGTTGTTGTTCTTTTTGTTAATTGCTGTTTTTTGCTACTCGAACTGTCGGCTAATACTTTGCGAAGCCTTTTAGGTTCCTTTACATTTCTCTTCCCCACACCATTCTTGTACACTGTTCAGGTAACCGAGCTGCTTACTTGAATAGACAATTAAATAAAGGCACTGTAGTGGATCCAAGGCCCCCCCTTTTACAGGCCTGACTATATCACCGGTGGCGTACTCATTTCTAAGAAAGTGGAAGGGGGAGCACTCATCCAGTACCTACGAAAAGATGAAGACCAATAAAAATGGAAATCAGTTGTTCTTCACATTAAGATAAAAAACTTAACTTAGCCTGATCAGTTGCTCAAAGATCTGTTGTAGGTTACCGAGTTTTTAGTCATTAACATTACTTTTCTTCGTGGTTTTCTTTTTTATACTGGTAAACAGCTTCTGCTAAACGTTTTACAAGGCATTAGAGAGATTTCAAGTCACATTTACTGCAAACGTGAACTTGTACCACTAGCCTGCGTGGCAGGCCCAAAAAGAGGTGGGGAAAGGGAGAGGGACAAATGCGCGAAAGGGAAAAAGGAAAGGACCCTTATCCTCTCTCCCCAATTCCCCTCACTTTTTCCCTTCCTCGCTATCCCCAACCCCTTTCGACGCCTGCTACGCAGGCTATATATACCACGTGACCAAGTTTCCCCTTTACTTTTCTTTTACTCATGTTTACTGTCACTTACGTCTACAAAGAAATTAGTAGTTAAACGCTAATTCTATCCATAAGAATTGTTTTGAACTGATTTTTCGGCTCATTTCCTATTCTAAGAAATTCTCAACTTGAATCTGACGTTGGCCTTTTGCCATAAGAGTAAATCTCTCTAACGCTTGTAATATAATCTGGAAACCATCTTCATAACTGTTTGTAATGTTAGCAAGAAAAACATTTTGTGTTACGTCAGCTAAATGTCCGATATTGATGACAGGTAACAACACATTAGAACGCAGACTTAGTTTACGACACTGTTTAGTAAGACGAAAATCTTGCTGAAGCAAAATCAAGATAAGGAGCACATTTTGTATTAACATTTTTAAATATAAGTATTATAGCAGAAAAATATTTTTCCCCAAGGCATAAACAGAAGGGAACTATAAGTTTTTACGGAGGCAAGTGCCTTGGCTCGTCTCGCACTCCTGAAAAAAGAATACTTGATATCACACCCAGCCCCTTTGAAGGAAGGTTAGGAATTGAAAAATTAAAGGACCAGAAGAGAACCAAGATTTATTTAGCTTTCGTCTTACAAGTTTTAGAGGCCTCCGAGCCGGATAAATTACTGTAATAACAATTTAATTCAGCATTGTTGCTTTGAACAGACACTTATCTACTTACGCTCAGTGGCATTTCTAAGAAAAAGGAACATTTTCATTATTGTTTTGAAGAGACAATTTAAATGTTTTTGCGTTTATGTGACAATTCTAAGAAAAAGGACATTTAATGTGACAATAGTTACTGTATTATGTAAACATAAATAATTAAACTACTGGTAAGCACTAATAGCCTCTTGTATACTGAAGCTCAGTTTAGGTACTGAAATGTCTCATCTAGCCTTAGTCTGAATATTGTCACATTCACGGATGTTACTAGTTGACAGCCAACGTTAGAACTCTGCACTGTCAAGTGCTAGCTAAAACTTTTACAAGTTCATAACATGAAACTGTAAAATACTACCAGGTTAAGAAATCTTCTATTCATAGACTAAATTCAGGCCCTTTTACTTGCCAAAAGAGATGGAACGGATCGGGTAAAGTACTAGTACGCGTACGGGTTCCAGACGAAATTTGTTTGTTCACATGCACGTACAGGTTTTTTTAATGCAATCGAGGAAAAAAGGCACGCTTTTAAAGAACCCTGCAGGGTCCAATTGCATAAAACCATTTTTATATAAGTGCTCACTTGAGTAGGTCACTTACGAATCCGTTATGGGTTCACTTACGGGTGTTGCATGGAACGCACTTGGCACTCTCGTTAGTTTCTGTTTCACTTTCTATTTTATGGGCTCACTTAAGGGCGCAAGTAACCTTGTTATATTAATGACCAACTCTTCTTTTTTTGTCTGGTTAACCAGGGAGGTGTAAAAGAAGTGTCTAGTCATTTCGAACACTCTTAGCCTCTGTTAACGAAGAGGGGAAGGCAGTTTTTACTTAGATAACGTTTATATCGATACTGAAGAAGGTGTTTCATCACTTAAAAAACAAAACAACCTATAAACTTCGACAGAAGCAAAAATATTTTTTGAAGTAATATCTGCACCGTTTCACATTTGAACCGCGCTTCTCAAGATCCTTCACTGAGAGTTAAACAATGAGATCAACTTATCAAGTCCGTCGACTTTCATTAAAATAAAGTTTGCATGCAGTCGTTATTTCACATCAATATCTACTGGAAATGTTTGTCGTTCTTCATTTTCTCAACGAAGACTTTAAAGTGTACATCAGAGGTTAAAAAAAGGCATTAGAACGAAATTCCGTAAAAAACACACTTTATCTTTTCACTTCTCAATTAAAGATCTCCTTAACTTTAGTGAAAACATTAGAGGATGTTAGCATGGACAACGAGTACGAGTTCTAGAACGAGATCAGCGATTTTGCGTACTGCGCATCCGTTCCCGCATCTGCACGTTTTCAAGTCGACCTGTCAAGTTGCACTACGACGAGTTCTCACCAAAAACTCCAAGAGGGTAGAACGACTGGGAAGAGCTTGTTTTCAAAGGTAAATTCCGATCGTTTAATGCAGTTTCTTTCCGTTTCTAGACTCTCTTTATCATCTTTAACATTCCTTATATTATGTTTTACGTAAAATACTGCTTTTGAAGTCGAGGAAAAGCAACCGAACGCGATATTTCCTACACAGAGTAAATTTGCATTTAGCCGGGAAAGTATATAAACTATAAACTCGAACTCGGTGTCATCGCGAACATAGAAAGCTGAGAAAACGACTTCGAGTACGAGTACGGCTTGAAGTCGTTCTCGTACTCGTACTCGTTGTTGATGCTAACATCCTCTATTAAGGATACGGGACCTACATAGGTTCCGTAAGTTTATATGCTATTTTACGGTGTTCGGCGGCTAATTTTTAATAGGCGCGACCCTGCACGCTGTTTAAATCGAAAATCTCAAATAACTCCCAGACTCGGTCGCATTTTGAGTTTAAACCTCAGCAGTGTTATACTCGTTAAAACCTTATAATAAACTGAAAATAAGGATAGGTTAAGGTGTTTCGATACAGTTTTTCAAAGGCCATACCGATATTTTTCAATCGCTTTAAAAGTGGTCGGTTTTTTCCTTGTACGATCGTTATAAAATTTTCACCAGTAAGTGGCTATGGATTGAAATTTGTGAAAATACACTTTTAAGTAAAATCGATATTACTATGACAACAATAAACAAAAAACTTTGAAACTGATAAAAGCCGAATTTTGTGTGATCTACACCAGCTACTGAAAATCCAACGTCAGGAACTTAAAGTTTGGTGTTAAGCAAACAATCTCCGTAAGAAGTAAAAAATTCTGTATGTCTGAATTCCACTAAAACAAAAATGCAGTTCAAACCTTAAATTTTCAATAGCCGTGATAGTTTATTTAAAAAAGAAGTTATAAATGACACAAATTATTCTTAAGTAGCGTCAGAATGCTACTTAATATCATATTTTAATGCTAGGAAATTTTGGCTTATTTTCGTTCTTGCGATCTTGAAAACTAACCCGTTTTCTCACCACCTGTTTAAGTGCAACTTCATTCAAAATTTGGACTTTTAGCGCTTTTTTTTATATCTCTGAAACGACTCAACCGAATCTTTTTTAAATCTCGTCACATAATCTTCATAATGTATATAATAATGTCTGAAACTTTCATTAAGATTGATTCACTGCAAAACTTGGAAATTTCAAGACAAACCTATCCTACGAACCGGTCAAAAATCAACGCCACAAAATTCACAGTTTTGACGCTATGCTAATTTTTCCAAATTAATGCGGACAATACATATATCCATGATTAGTACATTTCAGTGTGAGTATCGTCAATGTTTTACATTTAAAAGATGCGATAAATTCAAACTAAAATGTACTAGTCATAGAGGTATGTATAGTGCGCATTTTTTGGAAAAATTAGCATGACAGTTAATGTTGTAACGCACATTTTTGACAGGTTTGTGGGATAGGTATGTCTTGAAATTTCAAGGTGTTGCAGTGAATCAATCCAAATGAAGATACTATTAATGATGAACGACAGTCTTTGTTTCTTGAGCTTGGTGAGTGTTTCTGCGAAATTCATCGATACTGGTGGCAACAACTTGAGACTGAGAGCTCAGACTGAGAGAAGGACAACCAGTGCTGTGGATCTAGGCAAGCCCTCTTGTAAAAGGAACGGACGCGGGAGACCATCCTTCGATATACCACCAGCTATTTTGGAAGAATTGAAAGGGCTTGGGTTCACTTGGACTCGCATTGCTAAAATGTTAAATGTTTCTCGTTCTACGATTCACAGACGTGTGACAGATCATGGTCTTGAGGCCTTAGTAAGTTTTCAGACATAACTGATGCAGAACTTTATCATGTTATAGAAGACTATATTTCCCAGCATGGACCCACCACAGGTCAATCCTCCTACCTAATTGGGCACCTAAGATCCCTTGGACTACGAGTTCAACGTGACAGAGTAAGGTCAAGTCTAACAAGAGTGGATCCTAACAACACTGCATTGCGTTGGGCAGCGGTAGTATTAAGGCGTGTTTATAGTGTGCCCTGGCCTAATTCACTATGGCACATGGACGGCCACCGCTCGCTAATCCGAAATTTTGATTTCATCCTGAAGGTGGGCAATTGAGCCCCAAAGCACAGCATTAAATAGTTTAAACTTACTAATCTTGGTTGATGAGCCATCGCTGATAGAAATGAAAATACCAGTCAATTTTTTCCCGTTACACAAATCAAAGTATTTTGACATAGTTTTATAGGCTTTTTCCAGAAGGTACATGAAATTATGTTAGTTGTAACACAATCATTCATTAATTACTGGGCTACCTTTTTCTGGTTTAGTAAATCTTTATCTCATCTACTATTTTCCAAACGTTTTAATTTCTGAGCTTTCAAGCATTTGGCTGACCAACAGGGAAGAAATGAAATTACTTTATTTCATTATTACATAAATTACGTGTATGTAGAGGACTAGGTAGAGAGGACTGAAATGGACTGGGCCCGAGCCCTGAATCGTGGGATGATGCAACCGAATGTAATCTGAACGACTGAGTGTCGAGTGCAGTTAAGATGTTGAGTTTTTTTTTTTTTGTTGTCTTTGACCCGGATTGGGCTAACAATTTTGGCGACCCTGCCAGGACTTGTATTACAAGAAAAATGGAACCGCTTGTGTTGACCCAAGGAGGTAATTTGTGCTTGTTGTTCTTGCAACCACGTGCGCAAGCCGTTTACTGTTGACGAAATCAAAGTTGGACAAACCCTGCGAAGACCCTGTGGCAGTACTCGAGATGGTAGCGGAACTTCAGTTAGAAATTCAGTCTCTAGTTTTTTCGGGAAAGCGGGAATCACTGGTAAAGGTAGCGGAGTTTATTAACGTCGAACATGAAGACCAGTCCAAGCTAGAGGTAGCGAAGCTCGTCGTCGTTCAGAGATTGGAAGAGGAGATTGCAAAGTTGAAGGAAGTGGAAATTTTGCCTTATCTTACCGATGTAAGAAAACTACTATTAGAGGAGTCTTCTCCTGGCATTAAGGACGGAGGTAAGACAAAATCAATTCCTAGTGATACTAAACCTGGCACCGTATCAAGCGAAGAGTCAGTTCATAAACTGTTGACAACTAGTGCGCCACGTAGACAGTTTAAAATCAATGGACAGACCGGGGAGCCTGACCAAAAAGATAAAATTAGCTTCTCGTCACTGGCTCGTCAGATTCAAATTGGGTTAACACAAGGATATGTTGAAAGTGAAATTGTTGATGGTGTCATCCGTGCAATCACACCTGGATTAGTGCTTAGGACGTACCTTGAAACTTACAAGGATTTGACATTAGACCGATTGAAGAGAATTCTCCGCAGCCATTACGGTGTAAAAAACACACCGGAGTTGTATCAGACCCTAGCTTCTGTTGGGCAGAGCCAGAACGAATCTCCCCAAGCGTTCTTGATGAAAGCCTTAGACCTAAAGCAGCAGATACTATTTTCATCGAGTGATGAAAGTGATGACACGTATCTGCAATATGACTCTGAACGTATACAACGTCTCTTTTTACGCTCTGTGGAAACTGGTTTATAGGATGAAAGCATCCGTGCTAAGATACGTCTATTTCTTAAAGACCCGAATGTGGCTGATGAAGGTTTAATGCAGCAGATGGGTGTGGCTGTATCAGCAGAAAAGGAAAGGGATAAAAAGTTAAGAGGCAACAAACCCAGATCTCGGCAGTTGCATCAGTGTCAGATCCATCTAAAGGGAAGAAATCAAAACAGGAGCCATCACTGCAGAGTGATCTTATGGCAGCTATTAATGCTATCAAATCGGAGGTTGAAGCTTTGAAGGGAGAAGTCAGAAGGAAAGATGTTGATAAAATTGGTAGGGGACTGGAAAGAAGGAGACCACCGCGATGTTCAAGTTGTGTAGAGAAAAAAGAAGAGTACTGTAACCACTGCTTTAAATGTGGTAGTGACCCACACTTTGCTAGAAGGTGTCAAAAGTCGCTAAACGGGAGGCAACTGCCTCTGCGGGACGGGATGCAGTCGTAGATTCAGAAAAGTCTCACCATTGTAACCATTGCTTCAGAGTAGGAGGACCGGAGCAATTTAAGAGGTGTAAGCAATGTAAGAGTGTGTGTGTTGTATTGTTCTATGGAGTGCCAAAAGGCTCAGTGGCAGGAACATAAGTTGTTGTGTCAGGCTATTAGTCAATTGACTAATTCTGAGTCAAGGGAGTTTAAGGACCCAGCACGTGTTAGTCACTTAACTCCAACTGACCATGCAAAAGTGATTGATCTCATTGGTAAGAAGTGTATGGTGAAGTGTTTGGTCAATGTACTGTGAAGTTGACATGTTATGGGACACTGGTGCCCAGGTATCGATTATACCAGTCAAGTCGCTTCAAGAATACCTAAGACGTATAGCCATCAGACCGTTATCAGAGCTCCTTGAAACAAGTTTAAATCTGACAGCAGTGAATGGAACCCAGATCCCTTACATTGGATGGGTGGAAGTCAGGCTGAAATTAACCCAGTCAAGCAGTAACAGTATTCAAGAAGAACTAGTAGCACCTTTCTTAGTGACTTCAGAGAACTTAGACTGCCCAATTCTGTGGTACAATGCTATTGAGGAGTTAATGCACAATGATCAGAACCAAATTCCCACACTCTATGAGAGATTCCCGGGGAAGGACAAGGCAAAGCTAGATGCTCTTGTAAACTTTATTCAGAGTACAAGTTCAGATCATATATTTGTATTTTGTATTTTACTTTTTTACTCCATCCTATAGATAATACATTAGTTGTACAATATCAATTAGTACAAGGTTGATTAAACTACGTGTACATAATAAATAAAAAGAAAATGGAGAAGGGTACATTATAGTACATTATGGCCCTTTAACAAGATTGATTTTATTCTATTATAGCTTTGTTATTCATTAAAACACAAACACGCACGCACGCACACACGCACACAAGTCAATATTGAGCAAGATAATATTTTTTAAGTGCCTTTTTGAACAGGAGTTTCGATGATTTATTGCCAATATGCAGTCTAAAAACCAGCAAAAAAGACGTTGTTATCCCGAAGAAACACACAGTAAATGTTGATTGCCGTGCCAACACAGGTGCGGTAGAATAACTGACTCCAGTGCTATTCGTGCCAGAGACACTTGCAGAGTGGCCTGATGGTTTAGAAGTAACCGAGACCTTGCTAAATATTGAACCAGGAAAGACGTCAAGAGTGAAAGTTGTAGTATATAAAGGAACCAATCATGACATTGAACTTAGGAACCACACAATGCTGGGATGCCTTCAGGCAGTTAAATCTGTAACAGCAGCAAAAGTACGATTGACCGATAAAGAAGGACAAGGTACGAGTCACCTCCTGTTCCCAAGCAGCAAAGCGAGGGAGGGTTGAACCCTCTACCAGCAGTTGATCTGAGTGGCTTGAATCAATATCAAAGGACTTTAACTGAAGCAATGTTAAGGGAAGAGTACGAGTCTTTTGCATTCAGTGATGAAGATACTGGCTGTATCCCTGACCTGGAAATGGAGATCAACTTGAAAGACCACCAACCAGTCCAAACGAAGTACACTTCAGTTCCAAGGCCGTTGTACTCTGAGGTAAAACAGTATATTGAAGACCTACTGAACCAGAACTTTATTACTAAATCAAAGTCACCATGTTCATCCCCTGTAGTTTGTGTCCGTAAATAGAATGAGACACTGAGACTGTGCATTGATTATCGACAACTGAATCGCCGAACGATTGCTGACCGACACCCTATCCCTAGAGTCCAGGAAACCTTAGATTGTTTGGGTGGGAACACTTGGTTCACTGTGCTTGGCCAAGGAAAGGCATATCACCGGGGGTTTATGAGAAAAGAAAGTAGGGCAGCGACAGCATTTGTGACACCATGGGGGCTGTATGAGTGGGTCAGAATTCAGTTTGGATTGATGAATGCGCCCGCAAATTTCCAGAGGCTTATGGAACGGTGTCTGGGCGATTTGAGAGATAAGGTAGCCATCCCATACCTCGATGACATAATCGTGTTTAGTACAACGTTTGAAGCTCATGTTGAGCACCTGAGGGAAGTCCTGAGAAAGCTACGCCAGCATGGAGTAAAGCTGAAACCCCGTAAATGTAGTTTGTTTAAACGTGAGGTCCGTTTTCTTGGGAGGATGGTTACCGGATGGACCCTGAAAGTGTTAAGGCCGTTGAAAAACTGAAAGAAGCATTTCCCAAGACTGTTGATGAGGTCAGACAGCTGGCTGGAATATTGAGTTATTACCGACGATACATAAGAAATTTTGCAAAGATCGCAAAGCTTATTTACGACCTTCAGACCACCACGGTGAACACTGGGCAACTACCCTCCAAAACACTAGTCAGTTGGGGAAGTGCACAGCAAGCAGCCTTCGAAGAGCTAGAGGGACACCTCAGCAACCCACCCATAATGGCTTATCCAGATTTTTCTAAAGCATTCATTCTCCATACAGATGCAAGTACGGAAGGTCTCGGGGCGGTGTTGTACCAGAAACATGAGGCCTCTCAGCAGCTGAGAAGATCTATCACCTTCATGCCGACAAACTAGAGTTTCTTGCCCTAAAGTGGGCAATAACTGATCAGTTTCGCGATTACCTGTACTACTCTCCCAAGTTTACAGTCTTCACTGACAACAATCCATTGACGCACATTCTGACATCAGCAAAACTAAACGCTACAGGTCTGCGATGGGTGAAAGAACTTGCTGACTTCCACTTTGATGTTAGATACCGACCAGGGAAAGTGAATGCAGATGCGGATATACCTTGTCGCGCAGGCCGATCAGCTTCAAGAATACATGAGCGGTTGTTTGGAAATGGTTAGTCAGGATGTGTTAAATGCTGTGACTTCCTCGATTAATGAAAGCAATTCTACCGAAACTGCCTGGTTGTCATCTCTCACAGTGACACCTGTTATGTTGGAGGAAGAGCTTGGTAGTGTTTCAACCATATCCCCAAGTGACCTTTCAGCTGCCCAGCGGGAAGATACAACCATCTCTCGTGTTTTACACTTCATGCAGAACCGAAGACGCCCCACCTACCAGGAAAAGCAGCAAGAGACAGCGGTTGTACCACAGCTTTTACATGAATGGAATAGACTGTTTCTTTCAGAATATGGAATACTCTATCGTAAATCTGGACTTAGGAATCAAATAGTTTTGCCTAAGAAATACCGTAAGAGAGTGTACGAGGAACTGCATGAAAATATGGGACACTTAGGGGCAGACAGAGTAATCGAGCTGGCCAGAGAGCGCGTCTACTGGCCATTCATGAGGGCAGATATCACTCACTATTTCACAAACGTATGCCAGTGTTTGAAACAGCGGAAACCAGCAGTCCATGTTAATACTCCACTTCAGCCTATCATCTCTACTGGGCCCTTTTAGCGTGTCTCTATGGACTTTGTTCACCTAGAACCAAGCTCTGGTGGATACACATATATACTTTTGATCATGGACTAGTACACAAGATTTGCACAAGCATACGCTACGCGTGACAAGTCTGCCAAAACGTCTGCTGATAAGCTGTTCAATGATTTCATCATGAGGTTTGGATTCCCGGAGACTATTCATGCATCATGACCAAGGAGGAGAATTTGAAAACAAGCTTTTCTACAACCTGGAGAAACTGAGTGGAGTCAGACACTCAAGAACGACGCCGTATCACCCACAGGGCAACGGTCAGGTGGAGAGGTTCAATCGAACACTTCTATCCATGCTCCGAGCGTTACCTGAGAAACAGAAATCACGTTGGCGCGACCATCTCCATAAGGTAGTCCATGCTTACAACTGCACCCGGAACGACTCCACCGGATTTTCACCATTCTACCATGTTTGGCCTTAAGCCTCCAGAAGGCTATTCTACATACCCCGAATATGTTAAGAGATGGAGAGGAGCGATGACAGAAGCCTATGAACTGGCGTCTACTCATTCACGGAAGAGTGCAGAACTCGGTAAAGTACAATACTACAAGAGAGTTAGGCATACTACACTGTACGAAGGAGATCGCGTACTTGTAAGGAATCTGTCGGACCGGGTTGGACCGGGAAAGTTACGCCCCTATTGGGAACAGGAAATCTATGTCGTGACACAGAAAAGAAAGGACATGCCAGTGTACGAGGTCAGGCCAGAGAGTAGAGGTGGAAGGTCCAGAGTTCTTCACCGCATCCTCTTACTACCATGCTCTTACTTACCTGTTGAAGCTCCGATCAGTACAAGCAAAAGAACACAGAAAGGCCCTAGAAAAGTTACCAAACGGCAGCCTTCCACTGAAGGAACATCCAGCAATGCTGACGACGACATGCCGAACTTAATACCTCATCAATTTGAGGAACATTTTTAGTCTGCAGGTGCCAATGTTAGTTAAGGATATGAACATGCAGCGGTGCCAGCAGAACAGGACGCTGATCCTTTTTATGCTGATAACCAGACCAGGAGAAGGGGACCGAAGATAGCTGTGAACAGGTGGCTACTTTAAATGATGACCCTGATGCTGTGGATGAGGGACTCCCGACGCATTCACAACGAACGTACAGACCCCCACTTTTATGACTTATTATGTACCAGGACAGCCGTCCGTGGACCTACTGCGGATATTGCAGATATTGCCACCCTATAGAGTATCCTGGATGTTGCAGCCTGTGTGGAAACCCTGTTGTCAATGTTTTGTCTACATGTACCTTCCTGTGCAGTTTGGGCCGATGGCTCATGTACCTTACTGTTATTAACGAGTCTAGGAAAATTGGCTGTACCTGTGAACCTACAAGACCTTTAGCCACGTTATCTATTTATTATTTTTTCAGGACTTAAAAGTGTTTGTTGTCAGTTAAGTCAACTGCTTTGGCCTAGTTTCCAAAACAATACTTTCAACAGTTGTATGTCACTCATTATACATAGCCGTGTTTTTTTCGGAAAGCTCCTTGAATCGAGTTATATGCGATGATGTGCGATGATACTGCTTCAGAAGAGAAAGACTGGAGTAAACCTATTTATTGTTCTGGCCTGATCACCCAGACCAATTAGGTTAATTACGTTTAATGCAAGGAACTGATATTGTGATAGCATACGTTTCTGTACGATGTTGAGGACAGCAGTTTCTTTTAGAGGGGAAGAATGTAGAGGACTAAGTAGAGAGGACTGGAATGGACTGGGCCCGAGCCCTGAATCGTGGGATGATGCAATCGAATGTAATCTGAACGACTGAGTGTCTAGTGCAGTATAGATATTGAGTCTTACAGATTATTTGTCGTTTAGCTGTTGTCTTTGACCCGGATTGGGCTAACATGTACAAAGTGTTTTTCTTCCAATGGAAATAATAATACTTGAATTCATTTTCCTAATGATAAGATGAAGGCTGAAGAGCTAGGACATTAATCATTTTTAATAATATGTATATGAGGCAAAGATTTACTCGAGAACATGAAGATGATTTTTTCCTTTTTTTACATTTGTTAGCAAAATGGTTCATTCTTGCACATTACCATACTTAGGATGTTAATATCAATGTCAATCATGAGTCATGTTTTTATCAGTCATGTGATCTGTTATATAAAAGTTTACATCACTCCAATTAGAATTGGCTGGTATATACCCCGTTGGTTATAGTCATCAGACATTGTCTAACATAATGTCCAAATGAATTCTACACAACAGCTGCCTCAGTAGGTTATAGGAGTCTATATTTCTAACAACAACAACACAAAAAAAACCTGACTATATTAAAGTTACAACTGGAACATGTCTCTTGTAAGAATAAGGTATCAACTTGAATTCTGGTGTTTTGAATGCAAATTCTGTTTAGATAAAAATGCAACTAAACACAGTTAGAGTAGAATGACTGTGAATGAAGTCAGACTACATTACGGGAAAATGTTTTCTTGCTCTGGAAACGTATGCGATGTGAACATGAACAAAATAACGGTTTCAACTCAACATGTACTCATAAGCACGATATGGTAACTCCTGTGCATGGCTATCCTAAAATTTGCCATAGCCTTCAGCTCCATATTTAAGGCTAGTTAGACAGGCATTCTTAAAATCTGTATATGAAGCATGGCAAGTAGGCAAATATACTTTATGGAAGCAAGACTCTGATTCTAGGAGTGGTCCTTTAACAAAAGAGACCTTCCAAACCAACAACGAAAGATTTTTGTCGGCCCTGTAATAGGGCTCCCCTTTAAATTAGAGTACCCCATGCCCTGCATAACCTTAACGATGGAAAGAAATGAAGGAAAAAGGTAACTCTCGGGTCATGTTTTAACACCATCACAAGCCTACTCATTCTGGTATGGTTTGAAGGATCTCTTCACCCTGCACAAGTTAGTTGAGAAAGTTGTCCTTGACCATTAAAACTGACGACGTCACAAGTGGTAGAAGGGACGTGGATCATCATGGGCAGTTACAGGCGGTTCAGGGGCGAAAGGGTTAATAATTACCAGGCACGTTGTGGCTTTCAATATGTCGAGCAACCTTCAAGCAAGTGAAAAAATTATAGTCCAATTTAAGCTTAATAAACTCTGTATGCTTAAATAGTCTGACGCAGAGCGCAGATCACTGGCTTAAAATACGCACTTTCACGTTCTGTTTTCGATTTAAAAAGAATCCAAATAGTGCTTAAAAAAATCATCAAATTATTAATAAAGGAATACAAAATGCTTATCTCGTCTTTTACAAGTTGTTTAAGATTGGCGTCCATCTTGCCAGTCTCTTCGAGCACATGGTCGATGCTCAGTAGCCAAGTCCCCTATCCTAATACGGAAGATAGGTCACGTGCATCATCGAATACATTTTGCTCGAATCATCGAATGAATATTGCTTGAATTATCGAGTGAATTCTTCTCGAATCATCGAATGAATATTGCTTGAATTATCGAATGGATTTTGTTCAAATCATCGAATGAATATTTCTTGAATTATCAAATGAATTTTGTTCCAATCATTGAATGAATATTGCTAAAATAATCAAATGAATATTGCTTAAATTGTTTCATAAATGTAGGAGAGAATCGAATGCATATCAAGGAGAATTTATCGAATTTTGCTACAAGTTTATCGAATGTATTGAACAAAATCAAATATATTTGAATTTTATAGTCTATATGAGGACATTTTCAAACTCATATACGCGACATCGAATATTGACACATTTCGGCAACTATAGTCGTCTACTTACGTATCTAATTTAAACAGAATTTATTAACAGCAAAAGCGGGCTGTGCGAGCTATTACAAATTCAGAATATCGAGCACATACTGCTCCTCTATTTTCCAAATTGGAAATTTTAGATATTTTCCAAGTCAATACGCTGGATACTGCTTAATTTATGTTTCGCTACCACAATAATCTGCTGCCTCCACTCTTCCTTAATCTATTTATGACAAACAGACGAGTCCATAGATATGACACAAGAACAGCCAGTAATTATCGAGCGCATTCCTGTCGTACGAACATTAAGAAATTCACAATTCCTTACCAAGGACCTAGAATCTGGAACTGTCTTCCCGCATCCATTACAAACTTGTCAAGCTTTTCTATCTTAAGAACAAAGGGCTAGAATTTTTATTAAAATGGTTACTGAATTAGTTTAGCCGCACTCCTTCGCAGCCCTTATTTCTTATAGTATAAAACAGACCGAAAGAGCCGAACAGCTACAGCGCAATGGGAATTTCACCGAAGCTACGGCCGCAGAAATAAACCACGATCTTATCTGTGAGTTCATGCATTGAAGTGAGCGCAGTGTATCTATTTTGTTATAAACCTAACTTCACAGTATTAAAATCCTGTATAATATTGTCTAGATCTTCGATAATGGTTTTTTGTTTTGGTAGACATTTATTCTCTCACGTAAGTTTACAAGAAGATTTGCATACACTTAGCACACACTGCATGCAAATTAAGCTTATTTTATAGACACGCTTTCAGTTTCCGCACTGGGTTATGAAAAACATTGAAAAACAGGGGTTTTACCTCGGTGTGAGAACCGACGTGTGAACTTTTCCTTTGTTTCGCACCTTTTGTTTTTCTACGTTCTATTGTGTTGACTTCTTTATTTCCCCACCGAGTATGACCGAAAAAAGGCTTTTTCGAAGCGCGAAAATCACTCTTACTACAAATAACGCTTTCTGATTGGTCGAATCTCGTGACGCACCTGTTTTATTATTCGCACAAAACAACCTGGATATTTGGTTACAGGGTTCACTTTGGCAGCGTAGCGAGAAACGGCGTTGCATAAAACTATTTGTCCCTGTTCATCATGTCAGACTTTTTAAGCGAATGCGAAATAGTCGACTTGACGGAGGAGCTTAAAAAAGAAATCGAAGAGTCTGGCGTATCAAATATTGAAGAGTTCTTCCGAAAGAGTCTGGAGAATTGGCGGGGCGCCGAAGTGAACATCGCCATCACTGGTGAATCGGGATGTGGAAAATCAAGCTTTATCAACGCCATGCGAGAGTAAGTGCACTTAACCAAATCTATCGGACCTCTTAAGTCAGCCTTTTGTATGTATCGGCACCGATGAATCTTTTCATACTGTGTTCCGTTTTAAAAGGTCTTAAACTTTTGTTAGTCATAGCCATGCACTTAACAAATAAGATTTAGGGACTCGCTCTGGAAGTATGTTTGGTTTGACTCAAGAGAACCGATAGACCAACTTTTCAAATAGATGAGAGTTGTTTCTCTCCAAAATTCAGCACAGCAAAGTACCAGTTTCCATCATAAGCGTTTTCCGGGTTGACCCTGTTTATTGGTTTCACTATCTCTTTCAAGCCGGAACCGAACAAAACCGAAAGTGTTGCTAAGGAAGTTTCATCACAGGCGAAAAAAGTGAGCTCGCAGATGTTTTCATAGAGGATTCGACAGCGGCACTTTATAGCAGAGTTTTAGCAAATTTGGCCACATTCGTCAGTTCTTAGCATGTCTTTGTTGTGAGTTTAAGGTTCATCTAATGTCCATGTGGTAAACAAGTGAATGTAAGCTTCCGAAGCAGGTGGAACAATGTTGGTTCGATTCGATTTGTGCTACCCTGCGACGAAACTAAACTACGGTTTGAACATAAACTCACGGAGGTAAAAAATTACATCTGCGACGACGGTCTAACGCAGAAAGAAGGACTTTTAGACCTCGGTTGTTGCCTAGTATCACCCAACCAAAACATGCTAATAATAATCGTTTCTTTCCTTCAGCCCATAAGTCGCCTCTGAGAAGGTAGTCTCTCAGGTTGACTCAGTAACTAGCGGCAAATAGCTGCTAGTTGCTCTAGTCTCTTCTTACAGTTCTCTTTTCGCGAACAAGGGAAAGAAGACTGCTTTCTTAGAGGCTGGTCTCCAAATAGACATATGCCCCATTTACACCAACTAAACATGTTTAATTAAGCTAGGTTTAAAGAAATGGAAATCAGTAGCAGAAAGCTACAACACAGTCTTTTACACAGAATTCAAATCAACTTACAACGGAATCCATCAGGACTAACAACGGGGAAATTTTAATTTTCAGAGGACAAAAACCCTTTTACCAGAACATTTTGATCCATATAGCATTTTTTTTAACACTTTTCAAGGGCTATAGATATAACTAGGGTATCTAAAAGATAGTAATGCTGCGGCACATTCTGTTGATACTGGCATTAGTTAGGCAGTGGGACTTAAAAGAATCGAAAATGACATTGAATGTCCTATTAACATGTTGGAAAGTACTAGAATAATTACTATCAGTCTATAGAAAGAACTTGTGGGAACGTTGTTTAGAAAATGATCAAGTAGTTATCAACTCTGGTTTTCCCACAGTAAATTGTAGGAAATGATAGAAATTCAGATTGTTTATCCATATACCTTAAAATTCCGACAATAAGCCCCGGGGCTTATATTTTTCAAAGGCCCTTTTTGAGGGGCTTATTTTTGGAGGGGCTTATATTCGGAGGGGCTTATCTAAGGAGGGAAATTTGCGTTTCAAAATCGATAGGGCTAGCCTTACAGTTGGAAGTAAATTTATTGTTTTTCCTTTGTTTTACTTTGTATTTGAGGGCAATTTTCCAAGTACAAGCCCCCGGGGGGCTTATATTTGGAGGGGCGATTTAACGGTGGGTTTTTTGCGTTACCGGTTTGGGGGGCTTATATTTGGAGGGGCTTATTTTCGGAATTTTACGGTATTTAATATACGGTGTACTATCTTTTCTCTGGAAACACGATACTTTTCTTGCTGTTTATTGCACTTTATTAAGTAACAGTTATTTAGCTATACATTTATAGAAAACGACAACACAAAAAACGAAAAAAAAAAAAAAAAAAAAAAGAAAAAAGAAAGAAGGGAAAGAGAACTTGTTAGGACCCGAACCCGGCACCATCGGCTCGTTGCGACTACACCTAACCACTACACCACAGAGACTGCCTGCGTATTATCGGGAAAAGTCTTTAATTTAATGCATTTTCCATGAAACTTCCGCCGGCAAGATGATCGCCAGCCGCATTAATCGAGCTATTAACAGCAAAACAATGTAAACGCATATTCCATGGCAATGAATGAAAGAAAGAACATAATTATACCTTTCAAAACGCCGATACACGTCCTCGTCTGCAACGTAGGAGACAAAACATATGTTTTGTTATCTCGATTTCCGCTGTTATTTTGAAGCGAATGGTCAAAATCACATCCATTTTCGGCTCATACAGGTTCTTAAGAATAGCATGGCATGACATTTTCTCACTTTCACATCACCTTCTAGCAAGCTGAAATTTGTATATCCCCCGTGTTGGGGAGTCGAAGAGCAAATGCTCATCTCGTCAGGTTTAACACCTGGACGAGTCAAAGGCTCTTGAATTGAAATCCAATCCCAAGCTTAACCATCGAACTCATCTGAAAGACTCCTGCGTGTCTTAAATTTGGTAAGACCTCTAACCGTGCTGTAGAAAATTTGCTACAAAGATAACTCTGAGTCAGGGCAGCGAACGATGCGATTATTTGAGTTGTTCGTGGCGCAATGCACTCTGGTTAAATGCAATGCATTGTGTTAAAAAGTGTGGTTAAATGCAATGCATTGTGGTAAAAAGTGATGAATTCGAGAATTCGTCGCCCCTTTGTATATTTCCTTTAAATCCTGATTATGTTGCTGCTCGCTCCCTACCGTGTCGCTCCGCAGCAATTATTAGTAAAGGACTGTGTCCCGATTATGCGCACGCGCGAGCGTCATCTGTTATTCTCTCAGTTCATGGGACAATAGAACTGTCATATTGACTCGACAAGATTTCCTTCCGGACTGCACCGCCGACGGAGATTTGTTGTTTAGATTCGTGATATTTTAGGCTTTCGAAGAAGTCTTTCGTGTTATTTAAAATTTGGCTCGCGGCACGAAGACTCATCGCGATTTTATCGCTAGCAGGGCCGCCTCGCGACCCGAAAATCTCGTTCAGCTCGCTTTAAAAACAGCTTCTCGTGTCAGAGGTCAGTTGTTCCAAGTCCAGTAATAGGGAACTTAAGAACCACGACGACGAGAGGAAGTGAGTTACAGTGTACTGCGCAAGCGCAACCGGTAAATTTCGTCGTCGTGGTGTCGTCAACGACGCCAAACAAAGTAGAATCACGTCGTCCTGCAATCCACAAGCTTGGGCAAGTATAAATCCAGGATTTCAAGCGATTTTTGAAGTACTTGGCATTTTCTTATCCTCGTAAATCCAGGTATCGTTCCTTTTTTCTCCTAACAAGCGATGTTGATTGAAAATTCGACTAATGAGTTGTTTTTACTTCGAAGAATGACAACAGCTGTGGAGATCGAGCGAGCGAACTCGTAAGTGATAAATTTATTTGTACGTATTTAGGTAAGGCAAATCATATACTGTATCTTTAATATAGAGGAAACAAACTTTATATGGAAAACAGCTATCACATCAGAATGCCTCTTTTTCCAAATATAAACTCTGACAGACACTCGGACTCGGTTATCTCATTCAGGTTGAAAGTTGAATTATCCTCGTACGGAAAGCAGGTGTTTTTCCACTCGAAAAGGTCAGGCAACACAAAAAATTCTTCATCGTCAATGAAATTAGACCTACGGCTTAAAAAATAAGATCTTGCATTGTTTTAAAAGACGCCATTGAGAAAAACTTTGATGCCAACGAACATCACAGTTTTACATTTGTGTTTACATTCAGTGTCGTCGTCGTCGACCTACCGACCGACTGCATCTTAAGTTTCCTTTTTCCCGCCGAAACTGACGTTCTCGTTCCGGTCTTTTCCCAGTCAACAAGACATCGTCGTCGTGAAATTCGTCGTGGTTCTTACGTTTCCTAATATTTGCCTGATTTGCTCGCCCTCTAGCCTCAAACGTTTGAAAGATATAAATAAATGCAATCTCAACGCTATGAATCATCGCAAAGGTTAGTAAAAAATTATCATATTATGATTTCATTGCACTAGTTTTTGGAAACATGTGGCGTCTGTTTGTTTGATTTGTCGGCCGTAGGGAGGCTCATTTAAAAGTTTACTAGCGCATCGTTGCAAAACATTCTGCTTCACAAAGCTTAATTCCACAAAATCTCCTCTCTGGCATGAGCCACATCAACGTTTCAATGGTTTCTTTCTTACAGTCTTTATTGTTGCTGTTTCATTTCTGCGTGTTCCTTTCACAATTATCTGAGCTTGTATGGAAGCCCTGGCAGAAGTAATAAGCCTTCAATCGGCATCAAAGTGCTTCCCATCTTTTGGTTCTCCGGCCAACGGCAATAAAAGTAACGCCAAAAACTCCCGACTTCGCCGAAATCGAAACTTAACGCGAAAAATATATCATTGGTCTGAAATCCTGAGAAATTTTAGTGTAGTATTGAACTCGGCCAACCGCGATGCAAACGGATTTTTCAAGATTCTCTTACTCTCCTCGCATCTTTTGATTTCGCGACATCATGTCAATCTCGACCCAGAGCTCTTCTGCGCATGTAGAGAAGAGAGATCAGGACCTCTGGGAAACCCTGGTGCAAGATTGTCTCTGATTGGTTTCAGCAAAAAACAATAAAAGCGTTTCTGATAGGTCCATTCAAGTTTGCACGAGAGCGGTTGAACGTGCGGCGTGTCTGGCGTGTGAGCGGGTTTTTCCCTAGAAATGTTAAAGTCAACACAAGGATTCTTAGTTTCAGCGATTCCAAAACAACATTTGCAGGACTAATGAGGCAGAATTACTGGATTTTCCCATTTTCGAATAAAATAGCTTAGATAGCTACATATTGAAAATTGAACCAGAAAAGGATTTGAATGTGAAAAAAATTAAATAAAAATACACCGACATCTTTGCCAGCTATAATTTAAGAAGCATGACACACTACTGATTTTTCTTTGACTTCCAAGTTTAACGTATCTCTTAGTCACACGAAGTAGCCCAGTATGAATGAAAACTTGAGCATCTTGTCGTAAATTGCCCAAGAAAAAAAACATAAAAAGTAAATCGTTCCCTAAAGTGAAGCGTGTACAATGCGACTAGATATTTATAGTTGTCTTCTTTTCCTACGATATCGCATTTCAAAGCAGCTTCCATATTCATGAACAAACATAAATAAAAGGACGCTAAATTCATATTTTGGAAAGTTTTATTGGAATTTTGATACGTTTATCTCGACAAGCCATTCGGGTCTCACTTATCGCCTCGTGAATTAGTCCACAGAAATATTTAATCAACTGTCAAGCATACGCAAACTTCAAGTCTCAAATCTGTGATTGGGAACGTTTAACGATATTTTCTCAGCAGCTACCACAGAGAGCCTTGGATACCTGAAAATTCTTCAAGGCCGTAAGCTGAATTTCTTCAGTTCTAATACCGAAGCAGCACAAGGCTTTCGCGATGAAGTAGATATAAAAGAAGCAAAAAATTTTGGTTGGATTAAAGAGCATGCGCTGTGAGGCCCAAATAGCCAGATTTTGGCTACTCCGGCGCAGAGTTTCCCAGAGCTTACGCGCGCATTCCCAAACTCGTAAGCACTGGGTTCGAGAATGGACATCCTGTCCGAAATTCAAAGTTTGGTGCATGCGCAGTAACGGGATTCTGTTCCTGCAATAACACCAAAGACAATTTCAAAGGAATTGAGAAAACACAGGTAAAATCGTCATGCGTAAGTTTTCATTTTGTGAAATTTGAAGCTTTTGAAGTTTGCTTTCTCGGGCTCCCATAAGAACCTTTTCTTTCGCGTAATTTCACTGTCGGTTTTCACATGACGTCACCAAAATTCAACCTAAAAAACTATCGATCCTACCGGG
The DNA here is from genome assembly GCA_942486035.1 of Porites lobata. NCBI lineage: Eukaryota > Metazoa > Cnidaria > Anthozoa > Scleractinia > Poritidae > Porites > Porites lobata. The sequence continues at coordinate 391,352 of CALNXK010000103.1, forward strand.
ATTTTACTTTCACGATGCATTAGAACAGCTGAAAACTAACTTTCATACAAATTTTCGCTTCAAAAGGGTTCTTGGTTTTGTAATAGATGTACGCTTGAATTTCTAAGCTTTTGCGTGAACGGGCATTTACATGACGGCTAAGAGAGGTGTCATGTATGTTAAAAAAATGACTTATTTGAGGAAATTTTGCTATCTAAACAGTTCATGTATTAGAAAAAGTATTACTTTAATGTTTATGAGTTTCTCGAAGAATAAATTCACGCTTTTGTAGCAAAACTCGGTAACAGATGTTTCTGTTGGTTTCCGTCCGCCATGTTGGAGCTCATCCAGGTGAGCACCAGCATGGCGTCTCCATACAAATCTCTATAGGTTTGGGTAAAACGTTTCTTTGGATATCTCGTGTACGAAATATGCCTCTGACCTGAATCTAGGCGAGGGTCTTTGTATATGTACCTCCTTTCATTTCCCAGATTCTGGACTTTATCTATTGAACGGGTTTGATTTTTATTTTGATCTATTTTGAATGTCGTGACACTGAAAACCAGCAATAACTTATTACATTTATATCCCTCAAAAAGTGTAACAAAAAGGATGCAATATGCTTTAAATTATTCTGGTGCAAGGTTTTTGTCCACTGAAAAATTACTTAATTAAAATTACTCAATTTCGCAATGGATTCCGTTTTAAACACTTATTAGGTAATTGCAATAAATTTGCATTAGATAAAAGTACAGTAAGCATCCTCAATAAAGAAAACAAATTTAAACCTTGTTTAACTGAACAGCTTTTAAACATGTTTGACCCTTTGCGTCGGTTAATTTTTAGGGAAAATTGGACCAAATCCTTCTTTTTGAAACGTTTTTCTGCCAGATAGCATGGGAATGGCTAGAAAAGATTAAGGACACAATTTCCTGATAATTGGATGTAAATAAGCAGCTTTTTTGTTTTCTACGCAAGCGTATACTGTATTTGTGCGGTTAGCTTGCGACGAAACTAAACTCTGGTTTGAACATTAGCTCACCGAGGTAAAAAATTACGTCTGCGACGACGGTCGCTTATTAAATTTTCACCATTTTCAGCAAGTGTAGTATCATGTTTGTTTTGCAAAAAAACAATAAATGGTAATAACAAAATGTGAAGATGTAACAAAGCAAGATTTCTGTAATATACCCTGAAGAAAACTCCGTCTTCGGGGAAGTCTCTTATTAGTCCTTATTCAATTTCAATTTCAATGTCATTGTCACTCAAGTCAATAAGTGAATTCTCTGGTGCTGCCTCCTCGATGTCCGTAACCTAGGGTGGGAGGGGGAGGGGGTGGTCGCTTATTCGAGGTTGGGTGTTTATTGATTTTTTCTTCCTTCAGGATGGGCGCTAATTCTAGGTTGGGCGCCTATTTGAACAAATACGGGAAGCCAAAATTTGAACTTGGCGAATCTATGTCGATTATTTTTTTCTCGATCTCTTCTTTTTCTCTTTGACTTTCTTTTCATAGCCATTTCTGTTGGGCACTTTATCGCCTTTCCTTCGGTTGAAATTTTTATTGGCTTTCTTTCCAGCAAAGAAAAAAATTTAATCAGTAAAGAGTAGTAGGTAAATAGCAAAATTGGCAGGGTTCTATCTAGGATTTATCGTTTGGGGACGATGTCCCGCCGAAGGCCACGAGCTTCCAAGGGGGATCCGTTGGCATGCCCCCCGGATATTTTTTGAAATGAATATGCGCTGAGATGAAATCTGGTGCATTTTGAGACACGATTGTGTCCTTAGATAGGGAATACATGTGCACAGACCTCGTCGCCTTTGGATGATTTTTTCCGATATAGTTACTTACATACTGTAATGATAACGTTATTTTTGGGTGGGGGAGCTTCTACCCCTCTAATACCCTAGATAGGACCCTTATTGGCAGTGGATTTTTCCCCAAGTGTTGCTTGTTTTTTGGTTGTAACTCTGTCAGGATTAGACAAAATGTGCTAAATGAGGTACCAGTGGAAAGTTCTATCCTCACTGATTGGGCTAATTACCTTCTTAATAGCTTAAATGGAAAGCTTAATCGGTCCAGGGAGAATAATATGCATGGGTCCATATGATCCAAAACGACCAAAGTGGACCTCAAAGAGTTAAGCTTTGGTGCAGCGAATTTATGACCACATTGAGACAACAACTCAAACGCGGTGAATTCTAACAATGAAAACGGCTGTTGTTTTACTGACAAAGTAGACAAGGTTGACATAAAACTAGAAAGGAAAATACGATGAAAATTCTTAATTATATGCGACGAGAAATGCACTAGGCAAACAAATATACGAATACAAACGTAACTAGAAAATACAAAGGGCGAAATAATAAACCAAATGAAATAAAAAACGAAAAGAAAGACTAATAGCTTGTGAGCCTATTATAGATACCATCCTTAAAAAAAACAAAATTCATCGCCAAACAAGCGAACGAAACAATTGTGACCGCAGAGCTAACGATCATGCACAGGGAGGATAAAGGTTGGGCGATGAAACGAGCGCGTCCGAGCAAAAAGATGTTATGCAGTGGACTGGGATTAAATTATGGATCAAAGAGACGGCACGACGGCTTTCGGCTTATGAGTTTAAAGGGTTTCGTTAATCGTTTGTCTCACGATTGTCACATAGATTGTGATCGCGACGTTTCCACGGCGCACTGCAGGCCTTCATCAGTTTTCCAACTCATAACAACAACTTCTGCGAGTTCCTCTCAAGATCATGATGCCTTGTGAAAATACATCAAAGATTTCCAAAGTTCGCAAGACTTATCAAAACGTGACAGCCTTTTACTAAACCTACCAACAAGCTTCTCGGATTTCGCCAGCAAAACGTGCACTTTGTAACTAAAATCCAAACCATCCTTCTGGAATTCTTACGAACATTTCGTAAGCTAGCCAATTATGTGGGCTTGAAAAATCGTGGGTCTTTGTTCCGACTGATTGTCAAGAACGAATAAATGTACAAATATTGCACTGTCTTTTCTCTCTCAAACCATGCAAAAAAAACTAGACGAATGTGGCGTGTTTGTAACCAACCAATAAAAGCGTTTGCTTTTCTATGCCGCCCATTAAGAGAGCTTGGCACTTAATCACAACCCAAACTTCTTCGTCAAACTTTGTTTCTTGGATAGTATTAAGCTGTTCGTATATGGAGATAATATGAATGTACGTGAAAAGTTTAGAGAATGAGTGGCCCCTCGTTTGGACCGTTTATCTTATTGTGTTTAAAGAGAGGAAAACTCCACCAGGTTAACTTCGGTTTACACCACAGTTGCCGGATTTGCGAAGCATTGCACGACTCGCCATGGAACGTTGCAGGCACCCGCTTGGGGGAAAAGTTTGAAGTAGTACAACGCCACTATATCCCAATATATCCAGCTAATTTTTTGTAATGTTATGTAAAATGTATCCTCCTTTAACATATATAAAACTCACGGATGAGTAGTGTTAAGATTTTGCAAACGAAATGGCGAAAGACGATTAGGTCATATTTAGCGGCAGGATGAGGCAGTCAGCACTTTCAATTTGAACTTAAATTTTAGCATTATACGACCAACAAGTTTCACTTTAAGGCATACAGACATAAACATATGAAACTGTTTATTAATATTTATTAAGAATTTATCTATTGAACACTGTAGCCTGAAATTACGGAAAGAAAATAGGATTTCCGGTTTTCAAAAAGGAAAATTTCACCGGCCTTTAAGCGCACCGGAAGCGCGGAAAGAGCGCTCGTGCCAGTCCTACTCCTCATCACACATTACTTGAAGAGCGGGAAAAGGAGAAAATCCTTAAATAACAATGACCGAGACCAAATTGTATGAGCCCGCGAGACTGAGCAACCCACCCAAACCCTTGTTTTCACTAAAAACAGCTGGACGCCAAACTGGTTGATGTCATTGTTGTCTAAGGTCTTCCGAAGAGCGGAGCGCTCGTTTCATTGCCCAACCTTTATCCGCCCTGATCATGCAACTTAAACTAACGGCTTGCTCACCTGACCAAAAATGGCATGAAAATTTACCCTACCGCGCGGGCCGGGGTAGGCCAGCAGCTACAGAATGGGTGATAGTTTATTCTCTCACTTGGTACATAGTAGGCTATTTATACCGATCTTACCTCCACTCCTTTGAGTAATGGAGGACTGGCGGCCACTTTCATATGCAGAGGCAAGCGTTAATATAACGAGGGAGGGAAGGGCGGATTTGAAAATGACCAGAGGGAACGCTGTTCAGGCAAGATAAGACAGGCCACAGAAATCACACGAGCATATGCATACCGAACGACTTCTTGTTCGAATTGATAATTGATTCAACGTGGTAAATCCCTTTAGACCGCTGTAAATACTACCCCAACCTAAACCTATGCCCCTACGAGGAAAGAATTATGATAGAAGGCGCTTCTGGGGAGACGGCGCGAGACTAGGGAAAGCAATAATAAAGTCCTTAAGGGAGTCGTATCTGGAGTAAAGATCTGCCACCTCAGTCACAGCTGGAGAATCCTGGGCGAGAAGATCAGCAGGAGCACCCGCACTGTTGACGTTAGCCAGCTTGCGATTGTCCTCAGCTGTAGCGGGAGAGGACCATCCTACATGCGTCAAGAGGTCAGCCAAGGCGGAGCCAGAGAAGGCCAGTGTGAGGGCACACCCTGAGCGGAAGCTATGAAGAGTCTCCGCGGCGTCAGTACGGGCCTCTTTGAGATATAACTTTAATCGATGTTCAGCAGCAGCACTAGAGAGAGGCCTATTAACAAAGTGCCGTGTTTCGTCGGTAGGGCGAAATGAATAACCTTTAGTGAGACTAACACCCAATCTTCCTGCAAAGGTGACATACTCCTCTTTGGCTCTAACAGGACGAGGGGCGGACTTAGGGTGCCACCGCAGACCAAACAGGTTCGAAGCACCATCTCGGAGGGTTTTCCCCCAGATGCAATTAATGAGAAAACCACTGTAATCGGGGAAGCGCGCAGTTTCAGCCGTTATCACCTGCCAAGACCCCCTGCCCGGTCACCAGAGTAGAGTAAGGTCTTGAAAAAGGCCTTATCGCTAGCGGTAACAAACTGTTCCGAGGCGTTAAGGGTAGGCAAAGCAAGCCTCATCTTGAGGTGGTTAGAGAGCAGCAAAAGCTTATCGGAAAAAAAACGGAGCCTTCTTGGGAGTGACTCGCGCCTGAAACTGCTCACCGGTAACTTGCTTAAGATAGATCTGAGTCGTCAGTTGCAGGATTACCCAGGAGGAGGGTGCAATTCCAATCTCCTTGACGACCAGCTTCGGCAAAAATGGAGCGCAGTTTACCAACATAGGAATCTACGGTAGAATACGCTAGTCGACGAGGACATCCGCAGCAAAGAAATCCCTTTCTTACCAGTGTGGGGACAACCATTCTTGTAGGGCTGAGTCTTTAGCGTCCTTAAAAGCGACGGTCAGGAAATATCGACCATCGAGTGACAAGAGTTGAAAAATCTATTTCCTTCATTTTTTGTCCATAAATAGCTTTTAGGTAGATCAGTAATCTGATGTAAGTTGTTCTCGCAAAAAGCCTTTTATTTTCGAGAAAAGTAAGAATATCATTTTTCGTGGTCGGAGTCTCAAAATGGCCGTATTTTCAACTCGAAATTTGCTAATATCAACTCTCCTCGCGTTCGCAAAAAACTGAGCCGCAACGAGAAATTTGGGCACTTTCCATCAATAGAACAACTCTTCTTCTTTCATTGAAAGATACTTTCAAAGCAATATCGAAAGTTGTTGAACTGACATAATTAAAAAACGAAGAACAAGTTTTTACGGTGACAAGAACCTTAATTTAGTAGTTGTTTTCTGCGGCATTATTCTTCACGTGGTATGGCTCCAAATTTCCCAGTTCTCGTTTATTCACACATTTAGACATTCATCTAAAACATACCTGAGAATTGGCTTGGGTTCCTGAAGGCAGCCTCCAAACGAAAGCATCGAAGACCGGTATACATAGTGAAGAGTGACCAAAACCACTTATTTCACTGCTACAGGTTTCCTCGATCGTAAAGTACTAAACAAGACGAAATATCTTCCTGTTCCTTCATCCTTAGCGAATTACCATTGTTAAAGTCCGTATTTTTTGATAAAAAGTGAGCACCAGAATACTAGCGCGTTTGATTTTTTTGTCCTTCGAAATACTGTCGGCATCGAAAATGTTAGTCTTTTTCAAGAATTGCGTTGTGTTACTATAGTGATTCCGTGACTGTCATTTTGACGGCTCCGTCTCTTCAAACGTACGTCATGTCACGTGCAGTCACGGAATAGATTGTCACGCAGAGTCATGGCGTAAGAAGATAAGGCGTTGAAACGAGCGGGATTGAGCGATCTAGCTGTGATGCAAGGGTCTCGGTACTACCAAAGAGACAAAACAAGATGGCGGACATTATCCTAGACCGTCAGAGACATTCTCCAGCGAAAGTTAGCCATTTTCCCGTGGCATTCATTTGCTGCAAGCAATAGCGAAGGAACAAATTATTTTTTTATCACGTTTGTTTTCTGTTTTGTTCAATTTTTCCCCCGTGAACAAGTATCTGTATTGAATATAGTCCCACCTCCGTGACCTGTATTAAAATTTCGTGACTTGGTAAGAAAATGGCATCACAACTCAAATGATAGCACTGACATCATTTTTAGACTAATATTATCGGTTCTCTACTTCAGTTAAATATCAAGTTGTGTAATTCATCATCTGCTATGGCATTTATTTTTTGCTGCCCAGTTTCAAGGCCAGATGGTCTATTTTCACTATTATTATCTTTTCAGATGGTGTAATTCTTGCTGCCTAGGCCCATCGTTGCATTGAAGAACAGATAATTTTGACTGTAAACTTGCCTCTCGATGATTCCTCGTCGGTTTCGTTGCGAATTCTGTTGACGGCATTTTGCTGAAACATCGGCAGTCGGTGTTCCCTCTCTTCGTCGGCTTTGTTTTCAGTGTAATTGTAGTATTTTGTTGCTGCCTCTTTACATCCTCTGTGTTTAGTTGACAGCGTTTGCCTTCGCTGCGCTGTTGTTCGCCCCAGGAGTTTAAGATGCTTTCCGTGAACGAAAGCAGAACATTTGAAAGCGCGAGGACTTCCTTTGCATTGATATCAAGGTGGCGCTGACAGGAAGGCCAATAGTTATGAATAGGAATAGGCTGAGCGGCGAGGTTAAAGATACCGCCCCCGCAAAGGACGAGGCATCCACACACAGGATGATCTGGTGATGGAAATCCGTGCGCCAAGGAAGTACAAACATTAACCACAAGGGACTGCAAAGGACCGCAAACGAATATGCCGAAGAACGTAGGATCTATAAAGACCTGATCAGCAAAAATAATAATGAAGACATATTAAATTCTGCAAGCAGAATACTGCAATGCTGATCGTACTACGTGAAAATGAACTCTGCAAGACATCAACACGACACCGAAAGAACTCAAAACAGACCAGGATTGTAGCCATAGACAGCTGTTTCGCCCTCTATGGGGCTCGTCAGTATGGCGTAAAAAACAGAGATCAGGCTCTGATGAAAAAATATCCGCGCACTCTGATTTTAGCCCTGACCCATTTTTGGGCCGTAGATCTTTTATGGATCCGATATGCCGTAATTTTTGCATGGTTTTGCCCATGTCTTTTAGGTTGGTTTTGGCCAACTATTTATTTTCTCTGTGAGACATCAACTTGACACTTGGACTCTTGCCCCCCAGAAGACACGTGGTATTACGCGATTCTGTGGGTGTTAGGAGTTCTGGGTCAGGGCTAAAATCAGAGTGCGCGGATACTTTTTCATCAGAACCTGATCTCTGGTTGTTACGCCATACTGACGAGCCCAAAGAGGGCGAAACAGCTGTCTATGGCTACAATCCCGGTCTGTTTTGAGTTCTTTCGGTGTCGTGTTGATGTCTTGCAGAGTTAGTTTTCACGCAGTACGATCAGCATTGCAGTATTCTGCTTGCAGAATTTAATATGTCGCCAAGGAAGGAAGCCGCTCCAGGTTTACAAAGATGTCCAGTGCTGGATTTCCGACTTCAGAGGACCAGAGATACGGATTGGTCTAGACGACCGAATCCCCGTACTGATAGCAAGGATAATTTCGTTAAGAAACAGTCGAGGGCCCGAGACAGCCAGGGAAAAGGAAATGCATTTTCCTGAGAGACGTTGCAACTTTTTGTCAGTAATGTCAGAGGCAGAACGTTAACTTTTGCCGCTTCTCCTCAAGGAGAAGGAAAGCTTGCTTACAGGAGTCGACCAAAAAACTCAAGTATTGAACTACCTCACGGGGAACAAGAATAGTCTTCGCCAGGTTAATATAATAACCCAAACACACAAGAGTGAGACAAACAATGAAGCTAGCCGAGGAGGCGAACGCAAAAGATCGCGCACGATCTGAGGTAAAAAGCGCAAAGGTAGGAGTCGGTAAAGGAAGCTTAAGCTCTCCTGTATGTCGATTGTCTATGTACGTACAAAGAATAAGGAATAGAGACACTGCGAAAATAATGCACGGCAAGAAGACCAATAGAATGATAATTGCAGGTTGAGGATTTCCACCCGAAAGGTATAGTGTTACTCCCAAAATACCAGCAGGCTGCTATGTGGGCGTATCTGGCTTCAGCTAAACATAACGCGGGAGAGCCGCAATGGAATCTAGGTTGACTGGAGTATCCTTTACCCAAAGATTTAGAAAGCGGTTATCATTACATAATCTTGGCTTAGTAGGTTCAACAGTTAGCGGCATAACTAAATGGGGTGGCAACCTCACCGACCCTTCCCCAAACAGAGATAGCCCCAGGAGCTAACCTATCGAGTATAGTACGGGATATAAATCTAACAAAAGGTTTACGGGAAATTGAATTATAGAAAACTCGATGAGGAGGGAGATCAGAATTATAAGACTGTCCCTTGTAATCTCCCTTAAAGGGAAGAAAACCTAGTGCTCGTCAACCCTATGCCCACTCCACTTGAGAGCGTCCTGTGCACGGTCGTAAGGGGCGACAGAAGCAATGCGTTGCCATGAAGGAAGGTAACCATGGCTATTACCGACCATAAACGCGCTTGGGTCTCTAAAAGCGAGCATTGAGATATCTGCTGTTTTGGAGCCATTAAGGACATCGTTAACGAACTTAGGAGAAACATGCGAGTTATCGGGGGCTGCCATCCCCTGAGTCACGTCTAAAGGCATACGTACCCTTATGATCAACCCAACGCTGACGGGGACCAGAGTAGCCCAACGGGTAGAAGTCGTCTGATAACTCCCAGTCCGGAAAGGAATAACGACTAACACGGAGGCGCTTAAAAGGAGGCTAAAAGAACAAAATAAAGAGGGGATATGAGAACGCTAAAGGATAGACCTGACGGGCCTCAGGGAATGGCAGTATGGAGGCCAGGTAATCCGAGAGGGAATAAGACTCGCCTTACAAAACTGCCATTCCTAGAGTGGAGGGAACAAAGAAATATGAAACTAAAAGAGTGACAGGCATAAGAACTTTTTCCAATAACACAGGCCATTAACTATTGTGACCATATCGTGCCGGCTGTCTTCTCCTGAAACAATAGGGAATTTAAGATCCAGAGACGCTACGGCAACGAGAACGTCGCTTAAAAAGTGAATTTGCGTTCTTTCAGTCTTCATAGAGATTATTCCTACCCACTTACTTTGTCAAATGTAGGCGAAACCCTCCTGAAGCTGAATTTCAAGTGACCATATCCAAGCTCAGAAAGAGAAATAAAATTTCGTCGTTGCTTGTTTACGTCCTCCATAAAACGCGAATTTAAGCTTTTCACGTTGTAGTCGTGCAAAAACGGGAAAGAAATGTACAAAAAAGTGTGATGCACGTTCAAAGTTGTTGTTTTGCCTATTAAACCTATTGCTTTTTGATGTTCTCGTTGCCGTACGCGTCGTTGGATCTTAAAGTCCCTAATTAGCTGCCGTGTGCCCAAGGATGCCACAGGAAAACCATCTCAATCGGTTAGGGCGAGAAGTGAGGCGCGCAGGCTGGGTGGAGGCTTGGGAGGGTGCAGGGGCCGCCTTCTTATGGCCTTTGTTGACCTTAGGCAAGCTGTCCAACATCTTCGTGTAATCTGTATCCTAGAAAGTGCCAGAAAGTATGCTTGAAGGCGCGGACAGAGGCCTTGAACTCCAACGTCTAGGAACGAAACCTTCTCGTGTGACAAACGGTGGGTCTCTCGGGCAACACTTTCAGCCATAGACAAGGCAGTGTACTTGTCAAAGTCCGATGCACTTCGCAACCCATAGGCTGACAGCCTCGCCAGTTGGAAATCAGAATCCTCTTTGGACTGGCCCTCCAGAGATTCAATCGGTTTAATAAGGAGTTGATCCATAGGCAAACAGATAAAAGAAATTGAAGCTACATAAGAATGAGTACATCGACATACCTTAAAACTCTCTGCGTAACAGTAAAACGAAGCAAAGAACTTCACTGCTATAAACAGAGAGAATGCCTGCCCATACCAAACTGCAAGCCGAATGAAAATTATAGCAGCAAAACGTATTTAATGGACGACAAATGATTAATGTAATTCTTGTTTAAATAAATGATAAGAACCTATTTTACTTACAAGAATGAGATGGTATAAGAGAAACGCGCAGGGAAGAAACACGAAAAGGAGACAAATCAAAATATAAACCGAAACAAATTGGAATTTGCACTATAAAACTTAACAAAATAATCATAAACAACAACTGCAAGGTGACTAAGATACGCAAATAACGAACAAGTGCGAAAACCTCGCACTGTAAACCGCACGAAAACAGAATTTTAAATAAGGTGGGGAGAACGCAGTCAATGTTCAGAGGAACAATGCCACAAGAACAAAATCTAAATCAAAACAAAATTGTTTCTCACAGTGTGAGAAAACAAGAAAAACGGGAAATATGTAAATGCTGCTGTGGAGCCATAAAATACCGACACTATCAGAGAGCAGTAATTTTAGCGACAAACAGCCCTATAGGTAATTGTATTTTAACGCTCTAAAGAGTAAGGAATACAAGCAAAGATTACAAGAAGCAGCTTCTGTTCTGGATCCAGAAAATACGGACAAAGACAGAAATTAATAACTGTGGCGAAATGAAGCCCCCACCTAAACAGCAAAACGCTAGGAAGAGGCATTGCTTGCACAACGACTTATTGTTGGAAGTGATAATTAATAGTCCAGTTTCGAATAAAAAATCACCGCTGAATACAAACATTAACGACACATTCGTACAGGGTTAGCCTCGACGTAAAGTAAAATATTCAGAAATTCTGGCAAGTAGGTGTTTGAAATTTGAATATACACAATAGACAGAGTAATAAACAGGTCTTTTTCTCGTTGGAATTTGTGAATATATTACTCCAGATGAAGGCTAATGCTGTAAAAAATGCGTCTTCACTTCTTTAATTCAGCGGTCATAGCGAACTCGAAAATGGGCTATTCAACGTGACAAATCGTTATACATCGTTTTGGGTAAGACCGCTGTAAATAGTGAGTGTGAACATCTTCTACACATGCACACATTTCTCCCACTCTACGCGAATACAAAGAGTGAGATTCTAAACCCCAAAGTAATTTTGAAGGATCACACTTAAAATACCGTTATTTATCCGCTGGAAATTGTCAATTTTCAAAAGCTTAATAAGCATTTTTACCAAAAGGGGTTAATTTCATATATCTTATCAGCAAATAGATCTCATGTTCACATACGGTATGCTTGTTTTCTAGACTTGATGACCAAGATGACAGGGCAGCTCCAGTTGATATCGTCGAATGCACAACGGAGCCCACTGCATATGATCACCCGACCAATAGCAAGATAAAGTTCTGGGATTTACCTGGGATAGGGACTCCAGACTACCCTGACCTAGATACATACTGCAACAAAGTACAGCTGGAGAAGTACCACACTTACCTAATTTTCACAACCAGTCGATTCCGCGTGAACGACTTGAAATTAGCAGAAAAAGTGAGATTGATGAAAAAGAAATTTTTCTTTATTCGCACAAAAATTGATGAAAATATTCGAGCTGAGAAGCGAAAGCGAAAGCAAGAATTCGACGAGGAAGAAATGCTGGCAAGAATCCGAAAAAACTGTTTTATTTCTCTAGGTAACCTGCTGACTGACGACCAAGATATATTTTTGATCAGCAACCATGACCCCGACAAGTGGGAATTTGCTAGACTGACCCAGGCCATTCTAGATGCATTGACGAGATACCAGCGAGAGAGCATGACCTTTTCCCTTGGGAAAGTCATAACAAGGTCGTCAGATGATATTTTTCAAAGAAAAGTCGATGCTCTTAGACAACGCATATGGAAGGTTGCTACAGCATCTGGTGCCGTTGCTGCCATTCCAGTACCGGGACTGTCCATTGTTCTTGACGGTGCCCTAATACTGAATGAACTCAGCATGTACAGAAGTCAGCTTGGCCTTCCCGAAATCGGATCTGCTGAATTTGTCAAGCTACACGTCGCCACTAAAGAAAAAGTACTCAGTGTCACCCTTACCACTGCTGCACAGTTGAGCACATATTGTGCATCTTATGCTGCTTCTACAGCCATCGAGGAATTCACTCGTTATATTCCCTTTGTCGGTCCGGCCATAGCCAGTAGTATGTCGTTCAGTACTACGTATTACGCCCTAAGTAAGCTCTTAACAGATGTTGAAAAAACAGCGAAGGTAGTTCTACAGGAGGCTGCCAAAAAGACAGCTGCGGATTTGGAAAATGAGGTTGATTGACTTTCGTGCTACGCATGACTTGGCTGCGGCTATTTCTAATTCACCTGATATGATTCATAGAATCTAAGTTCTCAAACACTTGATCTATATGAACTTGTATGCGAAACTCTTATTCGTCAAATTCCTCTTTTAAAATACCACCCATCAAAACGCACCTGCCTTGCAAAAATCTGGTTGTTGCAGGTTACAAAAAGTTGTTTAGAGTAGTTCTTCCAAAAACCGTGGCTGTAGGAAAAGGAAACAAAAGGTCGTGGTCGCTAGTAAAGGTTCAAGGGCCTCAAAGGACATCTTCTCAGTTGATGTTGCTGTGTATTAAATAACAACGCCCATTCAAGAAGATAGCCCTGGGATGACGAAATGATAAAGTGCAACACGTCAACAAGCAAATAATGGGATTATCACAGAAAGGTCATTATCAATGAAATAACGAGCGAAAAACACAAGGGTTTTTCTAATGTTTTCTTAAAAACCAACAAACAACCAGAACAGACAAAAACACATGGCCTTGATAAAACTGTGTTAAAAACGTCAATTTTGACAGGTCATATATCAACATACATGTATCCGTATTAGTATGTAGTCTACGAAGAATATATACAGCTGTTTCGGATATTAACGCGACCTGCGAAAAAAGAAACGTCGTTGGATTTTGGGTTTTTCTGAGACCTCAATCAAAATCTGACGGCTCGGAGCTTTCTAGCGGACCTCTTAGAAAACAGACGTTTACTTCACGAGTTCAAAAGGTCATGTTTTGTGATTTGTGATTGCTGGATTTCGATCCGTTTTGGGCGTGTTCGCCTTAGTTTTGAACTTCAGAAATCGCGTGTTTTTGAAAAGCGCAGAAATTATTTCCGCTCTGTGCCTTGTCGATTGGGAGAATTTGTGCTTTAATGTTTTGTTAGGTGATGTACACTTTTCACGGTTTAGCTCTCAAGTTTTTTTTGCTTTCTTGATTCCCCAGGGGCACCCAACGGCAATTTTCGGGAAAATATCTGTTCGGAAGACTATTTGAGATCTAGAATTTTGGAGCATTTGTTGCAAAATTTCTTGCTTCCCTGCCTCTCCTAGGATTTTCGAACATCTACAAAATGGTATAATTACCCATTTTTAACGGATTTTGACCCTAAAAAAGGCCCCAAAGAATTTTCGGGAGCCTTTCCTGGCTGAAATTTTCGAGAAGGTAAGTTTTTATCCCTATAATTTTCGGATCACTAGACTTTCAGCTAGGAAATCCGAACAGATGAAAAGTTTTTAGGGGATAAAAATATACCTATATCTACCGTTTGAATACTAAAATACGTTCAAAAATGCTATGTTGAGTGGTTTTGAACTGTATCCGCGTTGGGTGCCCCTGATTCCCAAGGTAAAATTGTTCAAATCCAGAAGAAACACAGATATGGGAGGGTGAAAACGAATCAGTAAGCCAACAGTTAATTCTGCAGCTTCTGCTCGTTATTGCCGCCTTTATTTGACAAGCAAGGATTAGGCTCTATGCTAACGGTTTGATGGACGTCCAAGAAAAGCCCAAAATCCTGAAACGCGGGTCGCGTGACCGTGTTATCCGAAACAGCAGTAAATAAATATTACTTGCAAGTCTGGTAAACCTCCAGGGTTGTGCAGCAGCTGAGGCTGATAAAAAACTAAGATCCTTTAGGCTCTTGTAAGGCAGACCATTCCTTGCTGAAATACCTTAACATACAGTGTATTGGAATAGCCGTCATTATACAGTTCAATTTGAACGCTCATTCTTATTTTCTAAATAATAGTTTAATCTAATAAGAACCTACATTTTTCCAAGTTACCCTAAAGAGGTTCTTACATAAATGGTAATTAGCACAAATTTAGGCTATTTAGGTTCTTAAATAGGTTCTGGGGTTCTTATTTTCTGAAGAAAAAAAAATACGTTGTAGCTACGAATATATACTCTGGTGTGTTCAGCTCATTCCTTGCCTAAAATCTGAATACCATTACATTGCAGTTGGAGTAATAAGGCACCTATGTCTCCAAAGAGGATCCTGAATGTTAAATTATCTTATTTTCTCAAGTATACAGAATTCTATCATAGATTTTAGAAATAAATAAGACCCTTTTTTTAAATTTTGCGCTTAACCGGTTCTTGTATAGAGGGGGCCTTTAATACGGGCAACTTTCAGCCTATAAGGTTCTTACAAATCACGTTCTAAGCCGCGGGTTTTTACTGTATTTTTGTTCCTTGCCTAAATGTAGCTATTCTCCTAGTCACCTTATTTACATCATTTGTTTTAAGTTGCATTTTTTCCTACAAATTTCCTTTAGCTAACAATACTTGCTACGTACGGGATGGTAACCCCGGAATTTTGTAGGGAGGTAATTCACTCCCAACTAGCCTTATTTGTTTTGGGGTAATCTTTGAATTTCCTCAAATCTACTCTGAATTATTGGTAATGCAACCAAAATTTGCTCACTACGTTCAGTTGCCAATTCTCACTTGGTTTGTATGATTAGAGTACCAGCCCTCAAATCAAAAAATTTTCAAGCCTCCCCAATGATGTGTAGTTATTAATAGCCAGCTTATCATCTAGTCTCATTTCAATAGCTTTTCTGTCAGATTCATTTACCTGGTTAACATCCATATATATAAGTCTGTGGTAGCATGTAACTTGTCTGTTGAACATTTTGCTGGAAAGTAAAAAGCAATAAAACTGATTTATTGTTACTGTTATTGCCAGTTACTGACGAAATGTTCTTGACGGTGACTGGCATTACAACAATCTGTGTGGTAGTCATCTTCATGCAGAAAGTTAAAGTGAGATGTATCAACTCCATACTGAGTTTAAAAACTCTCGTTTGACCTGATTGGTCAATTAGCTAATGATGTTTTGGCTGTCTGTCAGTCATGCCGTCATGTTATTGGCTATGAAGACTCTGAAATGTCATTTGTGTGTTTCGACCCGTGTCCAGTCATGCATGTCATTGTCAGTTTTGCTTGAGTCTATTAATAAGTGGTGCAGGGGTATCTTGCAGAACATCAAACAGCCCCCGAACGCCGACGTTAATGTTGGCTGCAGCCCATGCAGACTGTGTAGACTAAGTGTTTCTTTTGTTTACTTGTGCATGAATTTTTCTTGCTTGACATAAATAAATTCAGTAGTTCACTAGACTCCTGCTTCTTTTTGTTACACCTCTGTGCACCAAATTAAATGTGTACCGGCCATGGCTAAATGACATAACCACGGGATCATGTTAAATATAACAATCAGTCTGCATGGTCTGCATAATTATCAATACTACTGAAATGCCGATGACTCTCTGAAGTTTAGTGTTTAGGAAACTGGGTAAATCGATCAGGCTTCAGATCAGTTTGTCTAGTTATAAGTGAACCTAAATATGGAACCTGATTTATTCACTTTACTACTCCTAATCACTGAACT
>CALNXK010000103.1:415000-532500 GCA_942486035.1 Porites lobata
TTAACAGAGCATTGTGTTTATCGCCAATTAACAACATTTCAGTAAAAATGAGGAATGGCATGCAGAAAATTGACGGTCCGTCTCCTGTTAAATCCCAAAAGTTTTTGCCGGCTGTTAATCTCACTAAATTAAGGATCCCTATGTTCACTCCTGAGCTGATGGAGAAAAGCACTTGCAATCTTGTATGAAAGACGAAAGTTTGTCAGTTAGGTCTCCCTTTCTTTCCCTGGATTCGAATGGTATTTTAAAGTGACACAAGATTTTTTTAGCATTACCACGTTGAACTGACTAGGTTGTTCTTCCTTTGACATACACATAGGTTGAAAGCTTCTGGTTGAGGGTGTTGTGATCTCAATTCTTCAGCGATTTCTGCAATAAGCTTTTGCCTTTCGAACTCCTCGTCTTCTTGCAACAGATCTCTATGGTCAAGTTCAACTTGTATACACCTAGGACTATGTTTACGTGTTGACTCAAACGGGCCTAGAGTCCAACATGGGCTGGCAATAGGTGAGCACGGAATTGGAACAGGGGTGGGGGGAACTCCCTATGATGGCTTATACGGGGAGGTTCCGCCCCAAAGGAGTATCTTTTTCAGGATTCAGGTATAAGAAAGGTGGGCATTTCACTAGATGAAGTACATGAAAGGGCGAGTGCGCTTATTGCAGCCTTAGCAGCATCTTTGGCGGTTCTTAAAGAAAAATGAACTAAGTTTAAGAATTTAAGGAAAAAGTAGAAGGACTTAATTTTTCAGAAATTAATATACACGGGAGAAATTTCACCCCCTTAAGTACAAATGCTTGTAAAAGTAGAGGTGGAACAGTGGGGAGAGAGGGTGGATGGTAAGGTAGGTTAAAAATGGAGAGATGAGATGGAGCACATTGGTCAAGAGGGTATAAATACAAAAAAAACAAAAAAAAAACAGCAATCTGGAGGCATTTTTGAAGACTTAATGAAAACGATATCAAAACAAAAAAAAACAGAGAAATCTTGTCCAATAATCCTCTCCGGCAAATGTGTGGACATGGTTGCTGACTGTTCAATCGTACTCTTCTCGACCCTTCGGCGTCAAGATTTTTCAAGTTTCTTGCGACAGGAGGAGCAAATCGGCTATACGACACGTCGACCACAATCACTCCTAGCTTCGTCCCCAGGACATTCTTCTTAGAAAATGGCATGGGCGGGAAAGCCCTGGGAACGAGGTTGAATCCTGACTCCGTGTAGAAAGTTCTTTTTTTCCCATTTATAATGCTCTTCAAACTATCATCAGAAAACTATCTTTTACATCACACGGATTAACCGGTATGTATAGCATTTTAAAGGTAAGAATTGATTAGGGCAAGATACACTGCTGTCAAAAAAATAGAAATAAAAACTATCTTTGCAAGCTCAAATAAACTGGAAACGAACTTCAGAAAACATCGCAAGATGAAATGTGAAATAGAGAAATTAGAATATCTCTGTACGTTAAGAGACTTTTTTGCACGACGAAGAAAAAAGAATGACACTTACGCGATGGAACAAAACTTTGACTCATTTCGCTGGCTATCTGCAAATTTACGACATATCTTCCTGCCACAGAAGTTATTTTGCCAGTATGATCCAGAGTGTGACCGGGTTATTGACAAGACCTTAGGCTCGATTTCCGCCGTCTCCCCGTCCGTTGGGGGCTCATTTTCCAGAACAGCGGCTTACAATCGAGCCTAACAAGACCTTGGCGCTCGCAAAAACCTGCCAAGTAGGTTTTCGGTGCCTTGGGCAGATTGTCATTTTAGTGTTAGCCTGAGGGGAGGCGGGTCTATTTAGTGTCTGTGCCTTGGGCAGATTGACATTTCAGTTCCGAATACCCACCAAGCCTCGAATACGTACTCTCGCTAAAATGAGCTCATTTTCATTGTCTTTGCTACACTTCCTACTCTTAGACAAGTGACAGCTGGCTAAGTGCGACGTAATATGTGTTGGTCACAGAGTGCATAAATGATATTCCTCCACACCCCTACTGGGACCTCACTCTGTCTACGATCTCGCGGAAGAACTTGCTTGATGAAATGACCGAAAAAGCCATTTTTCACAATTGATCTCTTTCGCGATTTCATTGACATAATTATATTTGAAACTGGAACCTGTTGCATTATAATTCAATCACATTGAAACCAAAACAAGATCATCGTTGGAATTCGGATGTTATACCCTAACAAAAACTAAAAAGATACTCCCTTTTGCGTTTATTCACTGAAAAAGGAACTATTTTTCCCGTTTCATTCTGCTGCCGATAAACGCTTTAAAGATCTTTGAACGAAACTGAAATTTACTGCTAATTTAAGATAGAAAAAGTGTGGGGCATTTTTTTTATCTTAGTGCCATGTACAAAGATCTGCCTTCTCCTGATAAGCAAATATCATAATAAAGCTTTCGACGTTAACGCTATTTTTTAAGGCAGGCAAAAAAGAGTGCCCAAAATGTTCGTGTGCTGACAAGAGGACTTACCTTGCAAGTGAACTCTTATTTTTTATTATTATCAATAACTATCATTTAAAAAAAAGATGATAATATTATAGAATTGATGGACACAACGCTATTGTTTTCTAATCGACCACCCCTCTTTAGGAATGCGTGACAGACCAGAGTAATTGAATTATTTTAAGCCACGCAAACATATATCATGATATATTATTCAGCTGCTTCTTTCTCGTTAAAGAAAAGAGAAGACCTTAAGGGGATTCTAAGTCATGGTTTGTGTTTTTCTGTGGAAAGGAGAGTTATTTTTCCCCTTAGAAATGTGAAATGCAAGGATTATATTTCCTGTCAATTTGTTGAAACAACGCATCTAAGGCTAATTTGCACACGGAGAATGAAGTCACGTTCATCGTCGACAAGAAAAAGACCCAAGGAAAAGCGATTACTAAGTTTTCTCCACATGTTTTCAAACGTCCAACATTTAAAGGGTCTAATGACATTTACTGATATCTAGAAACGTTAAAGCTGTGGAAATTAGTCGATCAGATGCGGACCCGTTACAATTCCAGCTTTGCTATCAAAATGGCGAATTTTGTAACATTAACGGAACTTTGTACAGCGCGCAGAGAAGAGTGCCCACAAATTTTATTGCATTAAGAAGTAGACTGGTCTTAGTACTTCTGATTTATCATAGACTTGAGTCTGGGTCAGGTGCCACTTTTGCGAAATTACCGTTCAGCTCTAGTTATGCAAATTACTTTTCCTGCTGAGCAAGTTAAAGGTCATTTTAAAAAAATCATATCCCAGCCAACTTTCCACAGAATGCAACCATTAAACCTTGAAACTATTGATCAGAGTTAAAACTTTTGTGTGTAACATAATCAGCTTATTCGGCTATGTAAGGTAGGTTTGACAGAGCCCTAAAGTCTCAGCAATATCGCACCACTTCCGACGGCAAACTGGCTAGTTTTAGGTGACCGAGAAAATCTTCCTGTAAAATAGAGAAAAAATTGAGTTGGTCCAAATAAATGTGATATTTCTTCATGTGATAGGATAGTTATCTTCCACTGAAAAAATCAGGGCAATCCGTGATAGACCGAAATTTGCCTTATCGGTTCTTACGCGGACAGCCTCTTAATGCGGCTCCTCATGGCTGCGGAGCGCATCATTGGTCTGTTAAATGCAACCAAGGCAGCGAAGTTTTTGCTGAATTTTCAGGTACATTTTGCACTCTATGGCCAAGACGATTACGTTTTTGAAAGGGCATTTATGTATTTTTAAATGTTTCATAGACGTTTTATAAATTTTTCTCTTCGGCGCTAAAGAAAAATTACAAAATGTGCCCTGATTTGAGATAGATTTTGTGTTGAATTTTGCCAAGTGCTCGGCGATTTCACTTGCGCGAATGGATCCACGATCCAGTTAGTGTTTTCCGAATTGCTTTAAAGGATTAACCTTTTGGATTTTGAATAAAAATTTTCAAGAAACGGCTTCGCTGTCTATTGTTTTGACTTTGTAAGTTTGTTCATTCATAAAATTAGCTCAACACACGATCGTGACTACAACATCCAAGCTGAATTTAAGCTTAGATGCTTCTTACATTCATTACACGCATCACTTTTTTCGAAGATGTCAGGTTCATGTTTTGGACACTTTTCGATACGCAGCTAATGAATTTTATTCGAAAATATTTTTTACTATTTATTCTAGACTAGTAATATAAGAAATTTAAAAGCCTATTAGCAGTTTTTAGTTTACTGTACAAAGCGTGAATGAGGTATCGTTTTTTGAAATGACAACTTCAAGAATTTGCGAGGACGTCAATGGGTTTCACAATGTTACGTTTGGCCCGGGTGGTAATGCACCTATCAATGTAAATCCCGTTGGGGGGGGAGTGGGGGCAAGGGGAGGGGATTTCATGCCTGAGACTATCCCCCTGTCGGGCTTTTGATCGTGCGAAGCGACATTTGACTTTGACCGATAGAAGCCTGGTATCAATTCAGAAGCGGTTACCAAGTCCGTCCCCCGAGGCTTTCTGAAAGTCACGCTGTTGGAGAAAGGTATGAAGTTTTCATTTGTTTTAATCACATAATCCGATACTTTACACTGTCATCTAAAAAGATAATGTCTATTTCGAGAAAGTTTTTATCTTCAAGTTCCCATCTGATTGTAAACCTCGATGGAAATCGAATTTTACCATGAAAGTCAGAGGATTTTACGGGTCACTGATCCGACCCGTTCCGACATGTTGAGCAGATGTTATAAAGCATTTTACGTTTCATTAATATACTAGCACGGTCAATCTTCCTGGAGCGATTATGTTGCTCAAAATAAGAGATGCTAGTGGAGAGAGAAAATACGTAGAAAATAATTAATTACAGCGAGTAATTTAACGGAACTTACGTTAACCTTAAATAAAAGTAGTAAGAACGTACTTTTGAAATGTTCTTTTATTCGATTTAAATAGTATTATAGTATTGTTTGTTTAGATTTTCCCCTGGGGTGAGGGCTTTTTTGACACTTTTGATTGACCTTTCTTTTCTCACCCTGAGGAATTTGATCAAAAAATTTTAAAATTTGTCAAATGCCCACCCCTTGCAAACACTCCTACCAAGCTTCTCAGCAATACGATGGACAGGGAAGAAGCGAACCTTATCTTTGACGCCTGTCTTGAACCACATTTCGTTGCACTGTATCATCTGGTATTCATAGATAGCTAATACAGCAACATCTGTATCAGGGGACTGAATGACAATCCTCTCTTTAGTGGAAGAGGCGTTCCACGCATGAAGGATCATCCTTGTGTCGGCTTCTTCATGGTCTGATCTCAGCTCTGCAAGGGGATCCGTACGTCCACGGGTTACAACAACTGCATCTGTTGGATCTTCAAAGCCACCTCCAATTACCAGCTCTTGATCAGGAAGTAAGTTGTATTCACCCAGACTGCACCACTCTCGGCAAAAAAATCTGGAAAGGTTAACCTTGTTATTCTGGTTGCTGATAAACTTCCCCCATTGCTTTGGAACTGGTGTATGCTTGTTTGTGATTTGGATCTCAAGAGCTCTGCTTGAACCCCTCCTAACTCTTTCACTTTCCTTTATGGACTCTTGAACATCATAGCCGTCAAAGACAACATCTACTCTTCTGCTCTGACCTTGTCGTAGAAGTGTGAAGAGCACATTAAAGTATCTTTCAGCTAGGTCTCCGAATGTGCGGGAGCCTGCAGACTTCGACGTCTGGACAAGAGCCATTGCATCAAAAATGAATGCGGTTGATAGTGCACTTTCAGGAAGTCTTCCTTGTGCTTGACATTCCCGTTCAACCTCAGCCATTAGGGCACTTTTTGTAGTTTTCCGCAAAGCACCATCTGCATGTGCCAATGCAAAGGGCACGGTGGACAGTTCATATCTCAGGACCTCTTTCACATCAACGTCACGACACTTTGCAGCAATTAGAAGTCTTCCAAACAAATTTCTGTCAGCTGAAATAGTGATGATCTTCTCGTCTGCGCACTTGATTTGATTTGTTTTTGCCAGAGAAGCAAATGTTTTCAAATTCAATTTCGATATCTTGCTCCAAAAGGATACCCCATCACTGTCCATTCTTTGTCTCCTAAATTTCTTTGCTTCTTCTGCTCCTGTGCTGAAACAGTCAACGAGCTGCTCTGCCGCGTCATGCGGCATAACGAGTCCAGTGGCGATGTTTCGTAATTGAACTGTTTCTTCCTTCGATGCCTCACTCAAATCAAAAGGGTTTGACATGGTATCAGTAATGGTGTTAATCAGCCGCTGAACATCGTTTTCATTCCTCTTTACTCTTTGGGAACCTGCCTCCTTGTGAGTCCCAATCTTGTCAGAGTCTTCAAGGTTGCAAAGTCGCTTGGTTGCAGCAGTTAGCTCAGCTCTCTTGTGACTTGTTATAAACCATCTGTCTAGTGCCGAAGCATTTTGTGTCAAGCCAACAATACCCCCTCTAGTCTTGCTGTCGAGATTGATAGTTTGTTCCAAGGCCATGTCAGTCCAAAGGCTAAAGGGTTGACTTGATCTACTCACTGGGTGGTTGCCATTTAGGAATTCTTCGTAAACTTCTGGAGCGTGAGTGGGAAGCAGCTGCATATCAGCCAAGTAGATTGGGAGCCACCTGCAATTTATTGGAGGAAGAGGTCAAAATAAGAGAAACGTAAGAAGGGGACGGGTAAGTGAGAAAGTTAAAGCTAACCGCATAATAAGGTAACGTCCTATGATAATGTGTAGATCTCTTCATGCGTTTGAACAAACGCGTTCACCACTTGGGATAAAGAATAAATCCCGTAATAATTTGGATATATTATAATTCAGTCTTAAACAAAACGCATCATTTCGAAGCAAAGGGGAGTAAATCCTTACAAATCCTTATCATATTACAAATCCTTATCATATAAGACCTCTAATCCTCGTAGCGATCACTCTTTTAAAGTTCAATTAGGCTACTGTTCTTTAGTACTGATGCACAATTTGCAGCCAATATGAAAGATATGAAAAAAGATAATCAGAATAAATCGATTGCCCACATACCTGGAATAGTTGATGCGATCCATTGAAAAGAAGTACGGTACCATTTCTGCAACGTCTTTCAAATGAAGTTTCCATGATCCTTCTCGTTCAGCTCGAATGAAGCGCAACAGCAATAGAACAATGTCAATATGCATATTCCAGAACTGGAATAGTTTAGACTGCTTACTAGCTTCTGTGCAGAATCACGCGAAAAGTTGTTGAAGTTGTGGGAGTTTGTCGCAGAGAAGACCGAATGAGGTCTTCAGAGAGGTTACATCATTACTTTCTCTTTGACAACAGTTTATTAAAGATAAACACTGGCGCTGATATACTGTTGGGAGCTCGACGTCCTCAGCTTCCATCCAAGCTCCAAATGCTTGCCACTGCAGCCTCAGTAGTGCTTCGAGAACAAGCTTATGTGCACGCACGCCTCTGTTGTATGACTTTCCCTTCAATAGCATAGATGCCGTGTGGCATCCATACACACCAGATTCTATTAGCAGGTCTTCAATGCCACTGTCCTGGAAAATCTTTCCAATAACTTAGAGGAAGTGTAATGCTATATGAAAACCCCCCATTCGGATCACTGTGTTCTTAAATTCTTCAGGCCTTCGCCACTGAATCTCTTTGGCCTTCAGGTAGATTGCCAGGTCAAACGTAATTACACTGTGCTTCTGGTGTGGTACATCCATCATTGCTTGGACGTTCATCATGGCAGTGTAAACTGTACTGTATTCAGTAGGTGAACCATTGATCATTGGACAGTAACCAACGGAGGTCAAGGGTGGCGGCTCACTTGCTATCTTTGCGTTAAACCCACTCCAACTTGGCAAGGGCTGAAAAACTTCGCCTTCGCGGTTATGTAGATTTTCACTAAACAACTGGTGGGTACACAGACGTGTTAAAAACCAACCAAAATCCATCTGAATTGCAGTGGTACAGAGCGAGCTTGAGGACTGAAACCACTCGTCTTCTATTTTGTCTTTGTAAAAGGTTACGGCAGGCCGCTTGCCACAAGCACCAAACTCCAACAGGGGTGGATTTGCATCTGAGATGTTAAGAGACCGTCGTTTTTCTGAATGAGCAGGACGAACTGAAGGTTTCGGTTTTGGTGCTTGTTGCTTTCTTTGGTACAGCACAAGTGTAGTGGCATGAGTAGTTTGCTTGCCGTCTAGTGTCTCCTCATTAATATCGTTATCGTCTCCCGCGACTTGAACGAACACTCCTGGTGAAATGTTAGATGGAACAACAGCACCAAGATTTTCTGAACTGGCTATAATGTCTAATGCTAGGCTAGTGTCAACTACTTCTATGTCATCATAAGAACAGCAGTGACCGAATCTGTTTAACATCGTTACCAGGTGCTTTGAACTTGTCATATGGCGAACAGACATCGCCAAACCAATGTGCTTAGGGGTCTTCACGCGACAATGAGTTGTTGCATATATTAGATCATGTGCAATTGCTAAAATATGTCGCTCATCTGCGGCATTCGAAGCAGTCGGAGCAGATACATCAACTTTATCTGGATTCGAGATCATCAAGCACAAAAAATTGTAAAGATCTTTAGGCATTAAACTCTTTACTTTACAGGCACTGATGTCCTCCACATCAACAGGCTGGATCCCTATACTTTTGCTTTCACTCCGTATGCTTGACCTCAGTATTTGAGCGGCGTGGTATAGTATGGAATTGACATCATTCTGACCCTGGCTGTTTGAGGATTCATCTTCAGAAGACGCTGACATTTTAGCCAAATGGAAACTTTTCTTAACGGCTGAATTGATGACATCCTGCAAAGATGAAAAGACTGCAAAGACTTTTCAGCTAAGCAGTGGAATGCACTGCCGGACTTTTTTCGTACCAGTTTTTTTGCAGACTTTAAGACTAAAATACAGGATGTTACCTTCATGTAGATTCTTTTTGCCTGACATACTTAAACTTAAAATTGTGAATTGTAAATGATATTTTCTTTCCTTGCATTTAATGTATATATATATTTTCTATATAGTTTTTATGTAGTGTCAGCTCGAAGATATTAGCTTGTTAGCTACCCTAAAATTCGAGTTTAAATAAAGTTTTATGTTATGTTATGTAAAGATATAGAGCTAGAGTAAACCAACTCTGGCCTCGAGGGATCCGGTAGCTTCTGAAAGACAATTTCCTCTTGAAAACTTTGTTGCAGTCTGCGTTTTAACCTCTCTGACTTGTAACTTTTTGCCGTGTTGCAGCCAAGGTGTTGCAAAATTCCCTGGTAAGAGTCCAAGAGGGTTTTCATATCAAGGGCCACTCCTGATTCTAACTGAGCTTTGATGTCCTCTCTCAGGTTTTGGAACGCTTGGGTGTAAACATCTTCCTCCCCATCAACTCGAAAGTCAACAAACATTAGGTTGGATTTACTTACATATTGGGAGCGGCAGTGTTTATGATACTTGGCCTCCGCAGCAATCAGATCAACTCCTGAGCATGCTCTCATCACTCCTTCTTCTTGCAGCCTCCTCTATAGCCTTGCATGAATCAAATGTTGAAACGTTCATAAGTTTTGTTGTCCCCTTTGATTTTTTCTACTGACAAAATAGACAAAGGGACCAATCCACTGCATTAACTTACGATCTCGAACTTGGTCTGTCAACGTGCCTTTCTTGACTTTCAGCAAAAGGTAATGGTTTAATAAAGCTAAGATTTCTCTTGCTTGTATAACTTTGAAAACACTTGCCGTGCCAGACAACATCTAGAGCGTCTAAATTTTCAAAAGTCGACAAAATCCTGTGGTAAGTTTCATCTTTCCTAACCTCTACAGCTTCTTTAAACGATCTCAATCCAGCTTCGGTAGGACTTCTTAGTCTTTCACTGCTTTTTTCTTGACAAATAATACATTTTGTTAAGTCTGTATCTGATTTGGGCTTCTTTTTTGGAGGCAGAAGCCTCACTTCGCTTTCTTCCTCACTGCTTTCAGTACAACTAGCCATTACCAATCATCTTAAGAAAAAGTAAAAAGGAATCATAGATTCTTTCCTCCGATCAGGAAACCTGCTTTCCTAAAATTAGCAGTGATTAACTTCTGAATTCAAAAAAGAAAACATGTCCTACGTAGTTAGTTGTTTCCTGGCGATATGTTTGAATATATGCACTTTTCAAGATAAAATTGGAGATTTGCTCTATATATTTGTGTATAGTTTCAGATAAATTGTTCTAAGCAAAGCAAAATTACTGATAAAAACTTATACAGAACGTGTTTCATTGTCAATAATTTGTACGTAACTAGATAGATTTCCTTAACAAAACAGTATTACTTATAAATAATGGAAAGGGATGTGCTTACAAACCAAAACCTTTGCACATGGTCAGTCCTTCGCTAGCCACACGTTTAAATATTCGTAATTTTCAACATAATAATGGAAATTTGCTCTCTGATTTGTGCACATCTTCAGATAAATTGCTCTTAACAACATAAAACTACTCCTAAACTGAAACTGAACGTGTTTTTAAAGTCAAAACCTTACCTGTGGAAGAAAACAGCGTCGAACCAAAATCCAATATGGCTGAACTAAACAGTCCGTAAGTACCAATTGCATTGTGGGAGCCTTACTCCCTTTGCACTCTGGGAAGTTTTCAATTTAGTAAGAATCGCAAACGTTAGTATAAGAGTAAAAAAGACACTTGCATCAGGCAATTAGAGGTAGTTTTTGCTGAGAATCTATATTGATTCAGACAAAAATTTTCAATTGAATCTCTTGCTATGGGAATTTGATAAATAAAGTGGTAGAGATATAATTACTGGGTAGATGCCGAGTTTTGGAAAATAATATTTTGATGTCACAAATACTGTTTTGTTTGATTAACTTAAGTTGATGAATAAAAAAGTGATAAGTCTGGTCATTATTCAAAAGAATCTACATTGTAATGCTAATTATCGCTTAAATAGCCTTAATTAAAAATTACCATAGCAACAGTTACCATGGAGACCTGGTTAAGAAGTTTTACACATTAAAATAAAAGATATTCACACCAGTAATGCTTGAACTAATTTAAAACTGTCTAGGCTTAACTTGAGGGGAGTAATGTCGAGTTGAACTTGTATAAAATAGTGATACTAAATATATGCTTAAATCACAGGGGCCTTACCAGCAGTCACAAATGAGCCCCAAGCACAATGACGTCCCACCCGTACATCACTACATCATACCTAAAAATGTTCTATGAGTATTGCCCTATCATTTTGTGATGTCAGACCAAATATGTAGAGGGTGTGCCACGTTTTTCATTTTTTAGGCCTCTTCTGGAAATCTCCTCTTTAAGCGGGCGCAGGAACGTGAAGTAAAATTACGTCACGTTGCTTACGAAGTTTGATTGGTCATTTATCTCCTCTCATCGTTCCAAATATGGTACTTTCGAAAATGAATAATTACGAGCATCGAACAAAGCAAACATATGAGAGTTACACGTTTCAACCCCTTATGAGTTTCTGGTCAGACTGAACAAGAAGCACACAATATTAGCAGGCAATTAGGCTTTGTTCATACTATAACGGAAAGCTTTTGCGCCAAAAAAGATGCCATAGGGCTTCTGTTCGCACATAAGAACGGTGATTTCTGTGTGATTTAGCAAAGCTGCTCTGCGCGAATCTCTAAAGTGGAGACTCACAAAGCGGATAGGTGTTCAGACTATTAGCTTTTCGTGGCACCACGAAAAGCTATCCGATATAGTCTGAACATAGCCTTAAACTCCTGATCAAGCAGGTCGCTCGAGAACCTTATCGATTTTCACGATCTTTAACTTTTAACTTGTCGGTGTACATACAACTTTGGTTGCTCGTTATTAAATCGCCGAAAAGCGACATTCAAAACTGCAGCCAGTGCTATGATAGATCGCTGATAACTGATGATCGGGTTATACAACGTAACTGTTGCCCTTTCCAAATCATATGCCGTGTAGAACTTTATTTTGAGGGGTAGAGTGTTCGTTAAAAATTGAAAAACAAAGCTGCGAAAAAAAACACTGCCAAAAAAAGTGGCGACATCAGAAAATGACAGTGTAAATTTGCATGGCCCTTCAAGGCTCCGTAAAGTTCACCTTCAGACGAAACTTTTAACCGCTCGAAAAAATGTTACAGCTGTTTGAAAATGCTGATGTCAACTGGCTGCCTGGCTCTGCTAGCCCCTATGGTTATTCCAGGCGGCCAGTACTCTAATTTTTCTTTTAATATTTTCATTGTCCTAATTCATTGTTGAGCGAAGAGACAAGGACTGAAGGAAGCGAGTCGTATTTAAATGCGTTGAAGAGTGAATATAGAAACTTACTGACTGTACAATTGGCAACTAGCCCCAGAATACCCCTTGCCAATCGGCTGCATGTGGCTTTCGCCTTTTAACGAGTTCAATCTTATTTCTCGCTATTTTAACTTTGTTAGGCAAAGGCTTGGTCTGAGGAAGAGACTGAGATTCGATCCAGTCCTACCTGTGAACATAAACAACTGCCACAGATAATAACTGCCCAGACCTCCTATGCCCAGCCAACAAGTCATGAAGACTTTTCATTACTGGCTTTCATGGCAGGAAACGTTTCTGATCATGACTGGGTTTACGTGAGTGAAAGACTAGAACAATCACAACCCAGGGCCCGAACTTTGGCTGCGCGTGGACGTTCTAAAGTCCCGTTCGCAAGCGGATTTTTTCCCTTAATATGAGAACCTTTCAGAGTGGGTGGACCCATATGATAGAGAACTTCTGACTAAGAATCTTAAAGAATGCTTGGGATATCAAGGTCTCAATGCAAATGGATTTCACCTGCTCACGTTGTCTCCAAAACCTTTCTTAGAGATGAGAACTAACTATCAGCTTCCTCTCTATGTTGTCTCTATGGTGAGGGTATCGGTCTTGGAACACTTTTTACGGTGGGTATAAGTGAAAGGTATTGCTCTCTAGCCTGGGGCTAGGTTCTGCAGTAGGGAGAAAGGGGATTAAAAAATGCTCGCCGAATTTCTTTTGCTTTTTTGCTTTTTCATCCCCTATTTTTTCTTTTTTCCCTACTGCAGAGCCTAGTGCCAGGCTAGTTACTCTCACTGTGCCTCACTCCAACCTTGCCCCAGTTTTTCATGAGGGGATACCACCGAGGTTAACCACCAGGTAAACTGCTATCCAGTGGATGAGCATTAGAAAAACCAATCGCTTTATCCATTGGATTATCGAACGGATAGACACCCTTATGAACAACTGGACCGGGCGTACAAATGGGTTTGTTTTACAGGAAATGAGGGAAGAAGGGTTTTTGAGATGGGATTTGAGAGTCTTGGGGTTTGCTTGATATGCCGGTAAATGTTTAATGCAAGAAAAACATGATGTATCTAATGGATTGGTTTTATTTTATTGTAAACTTCAGATATATCCCGGGTGCTATCCAGTCAAAGGTAAATGACACTCCCTTTGTTCACGTGATTCGGGATATTTGTAACCAAACAGGGCGTTCTTCGTCTTGTTCCGTATTAGTTCTCAGAATCCTGCAGAGATTGCAGAGAAGGTAAAAATTATCTCACTTCATTATCGAATGCGTGCCAGCTAAGTCGATCTTTATAACTGCCAAATTCGTTGTATCGCGCTGCGTATTTTGGAACTTACAAGGATTTTGGGTTTTTATGTTCTTTCAATGATCTGAGCGGACCTGTTAGCAAACAGATGTTTTAGGTTTACTTGAACGAGTTCAAAAGACCATGGTTTGTGATTGGTCATTTGGTGAATTTCGATCCGTTTTGTTTGTTTCTGCGTTTCAAGGTTCGTTGCTTGTGATCGTCCAGTTTCGGACAATAATCGAACAGATTGCTTCGAAGATGTTTCCTGGTCTTTCCTATTCTTGTCTCTTGCAAGAATAACGCAGTCTACATCCTATCCTCGACAGTTTCCACTCACCATCGCGATTTCCTTCGCTATTTTTGAGCATTCTATAGAGTCATTCTCAGTTTGCGGGCCAAGCTGGGCGAGTGTGCAATAACCTCGCCCCACTCAAATGATCGACGGAATATAGAAAAACCCAAAATCCCTTCGAAGTTTGCAAAGCGTGCAGTGCAATACAACGAATTTGGCCGTAAATATTGATTTCCTTTGTATCTTTTTAAATGAATATTGTAAATTAAGATTTAAATTAAAGTACATGCACACTAATCTATATAAAAAAAATAGATAACAATATGCTATGGTCTAAGAGTATACGTCATGATGGAAAATTGTTTTCCATTCAGTGTCATGCACTGAATACATACGCAGCTGATGTTGCGGCATGTAACAATGTTGGACGATGAAGTGGGACAGACAGTTGGATCGTCGGTCCTTAAAAAACATCTACAGAGCTCCTTTTAAAATCGTTATACTTCTTAGACAATTCAATTTACATCACAGTGATCAGGGTATTCTAAATTCAGGGTACTTCAAAATGGTATCATTTTTTTTACAGGTTTAGAGGACAATTGACTAAAATTGTCATCTACTGCGCCGCTGGTGAGCTGCACAAGTGTCTGTTTAAAACTCGATTGCAGCTCCACCCTAGCAGGTAGGCAAACAAAACGTTTCATCTTAAAACACTTGTTCACCGTACATTGTTGCCAAGTCCCTGTACAACATCTTCCCAGGCCTTCTCGGTCAATTCATTTCGGTGTCGTATCCGAGAACACTCTCTCAGACCACGTGACCTAAAAAAGCATAAGGACTAGACAACGATCAACGCAAATGAGCTTCTATTCGACTTTTAAGTTATAATACTATAGTCAGCTATTAACCAATTTATAATGGTAATAGGACTGAGTGGAGTCCAATGTGATTAACAAATCGGACTCCCGCTACACTAGTATGATCCCAGACCGAATTGGACGACAAGAAGTCCTGTTACAAATTAATCACAACCATTACAATTTCTGAGAAAAAAAAAACAAATGCATTCCTTTTTTTTTTGTGAAAGAGCTTTTAAAACCAATTATCCTAAATTAGAGAAAATATCACTGGCAGAGACTCTATCTAATGTTATAAATTCGACCATTTTGAAAAATCCCCAGTTTGGCAGGGTAACAGGTCGTTGCTATGGTTATTTTGATAAATTCTGTGGACTTCTCTGAGTACACATTTAAAATACGATTGGCTGATCATGACGTAAATGTCCGATTTCAGTCAATTGTCTGATTATTGTCCGATTACAACCCTACACAATGATTAGTGATCATGAGAAATAAAGCAGTTAATGCACCAATCAAATTTAAGGAAATTGTAATAGTTATGATTAAACCTGAATTTGTCGACTGTTAACTAAGACTTTATCCTGCTTGCAGGCTGAAAAAACTGAAAAGGAACTTGAGCTAGTGACTTATTTGCTAAAAACTGTACTATTTATTTAATTTTAAAATGCCAAAATACAGACGACCGAGATGTCGATCTTCTAACGAGTAGTGTCCAGATATCTGTTTTAACAAAATGAGTAAATAATAACAACATTCAGTTTGGCAACGTGGAAGACTGATCACTGATGTGATGTCTGAAAATACGTGCATTTGCAACATTGAAAATAATTCTTACATTCAGGATTTACGTTTTCCAAATCTAACCACCCGCCCCCTTTTCCCTTTCTACCAGTTCCCTACCCATTTGGTCACCTGCTACGCAGGCTAATTTTTATATGATTGCCACATTTTGCTTTTGCGCGTAGAAAATTAAGGCAAACCTAGTTGTTTGAAGGCCGATTGGCGCTAACCCGAGGTTAAAGTTTAATCCAGGTTTCTTTTTCTTTCATTCAAAAGTATCTTCTCTATTCTTTTCAGAGCATCCAATCATAAAATTGTAGACAAAAAGAAGCTTTCACATCTTAATTCGAATTCGCACTAGCCCTTGGTTATCAATATCCCTGAGCAACCCGGCCTTGTGATTTCTTATATTTTTCTTTCCTTCTTTTTTAGGCGCGCTGCCAGAACTTTTGAACAGAAATTAGTTTTTGCCAACCAATTTACCCCTCGAAAGCTGAGACACGCCACAGGTCAGTACAGTATATTTAACAATTATTCCACAAATGCACTTTGGATATGACTTGGCTATAATCATCCCATATCCGCCAAGCGCGAGTGGAATAATCGTTTTATTAAAAACGCCTACAAAATATCGAGAATTCTTCCCGACTTTATTTGAAAAATAACCGATTTTCAGCTTGTTTTTAATTTTGAGCAGACGCGTGCAGTCACCATATTTGGAGAGCATGATATAATGGCTCATATACCATGATGGCTAAGCCAATCAGAGCTTTAGAATTACATTATCCAATAACTCAGTTTTTAATAATAGTAGATAGGCTTCGTAATCAGGTGTGCAGACGAAAATCTTACTTAAGCAAAATCAAGATCTAAAAGTCAACCTTTTTATGGATAGCATATAGCATACAAGCAAGACATTCTCCCGCAAGGCGTCAACAAAAGCAATTAAACTACGTCAGTTCTAAGGACGCGTTAGTGCCTCGGCTCGTCTTACAATCCTGAAAAAAGTGTGCTTGAGTATCATGCCTAGCCCCATGAGGAGATGCTGGGAATTGAATGTTAAAAGGTTAAAAATTTTTAGGAGAAAAATAACCAACGATATATTCTTTTTCCGTTTTGCAGGTTTTAGGGGCGTCCCAGCAGCATAAAAACTGTTTAATGAAATTTTAATTGAGAATTGTTGCTTCGAAGAGACACCTATATACTTATGTTCATCTGGGATTTCTAAGAAAAAGGAACATTTTCATTATTGTTTCTAAGAGACACTTCAAGCTTGCCCTTCTCTGAAACTCAGTTTAAGCCAAAAAAAAATTGCCATCTAGTGTTACTCAGAAGACATTTTTCCATTCAAAGTTCCCACTGCACTATAACTCAGCATTGTTGCTTTTTGAGGAGAGAACTGTCTCTGGTCACGTTCATCTGGCAATTCTAAGAAAAGGAGAACATTTAATGTGATAATAGTTACCGTACTAAGTTAACTTAAATGTATATATTTTTTCTAAGGATATTAGCTTGCATCGTCAGAACATTTTAGTTGTTATTAGCTACAGTTGATAGCCAATGCAACTGCACTATCACGAGCTGGCTAACATTCTTATTTGAAGTTCATAACATGTACCTGTAGTTACCTCTGGATGCAATAACGGGCCGGCCATTTAACTTTTGAGGTGGGGTATGGGTGATTTCAGAAGAAATACCCTGCAGACTGATTTCGAGGAAAATAATTCTTGTAAGGAAATACCTGGGGGGAAAATTTCCTGCACCGAAAACAAAATATCTTTCATGGCTTATAATCCTGGGGGAAAAAATCTTACACCGTTGTATATTGGGGAAAACTTCTTTTTCCAGGAGTTTGGAGGAAGAACAGTTCTTACCCAAGCCAAATCACCTATACGCCTCCCTCACCCCCTTCAAAAGTCAAATGGTCGGCCCCAAAGAAATATTCTATTGGTCATAGACTAAGTTCAAGTATTTTTAATAACGTCGACAAAAGAAACGGAACGTCTTAGGTGAAATACAAGTAACCAATCTTATCTGATTTGTTTATGAGTTTTGTAATGCCCGGGAACCATTGAAATTACAAATGATACAAAAATATAGGTACAGAACAGATTTTATCAATTCCGTTCAAAAAGGGTCAAAAAGAGGACCATAGATGCCTATGGACCTCTTTTGGAACGGAACGGGTAAGATTGGAAAGGGTAAAGAACCATTTACACGTAAATCTTATCCCAGCCGTTCGTCACTTTTCAGTGACATCAAAAGATTTATTCTATTCACGCCCTTTTAATAGGTCTTTGCTGGTTAATGTATGTAGTCTAAAAGATTTAGATCAATACATAAATAAATCATTTGTGCACAGTAAATTCGTCTGCATGTTCTTTTGATCTCGTTCGGTGTTGTTGTTGTTGACTTAAGCTATCCGGCTACTCGAACTCTCGGGGTGAAACTGTGTGAAGCTTTTCAGTTCCTTTACACCATTATTTAAGTACCGAGCCGCTTACCTGAATAGACAATGCAATAAAAAAGCACTGTAGTGGATCCAAGCTTCCCCCTTTTTTAGGCCTAACTTCAACTGTGGCAGATTCAGATCTAAGTAGGTGGAAGTCGCCACTCGTCCAAAGAGGGGGACCTGGCCTGGAAAATAATTTTTCGTAGCCCTGCGGGATTCAGGTTGGCTAGCATGTTCCAGGCGTTCAGATAGTGGGGACAGCGCAAAGAGATGCGACAAGGAAAAACAGCGATGGGGCGAGGCAGGCCTCGTTGCTGCCATTTGCCTTAAAACATCAGAAAACACTGGGAAATTGTTACTGGTAGAGTAAAATATCCATGTGTCGCATCAAAATAAAATATCCATCTATTGCTAAAGATTGCTTAGAAACACAAACAAGTAAATGAACTGCTGACTTTCTACAAACTCGCTTGTAGACGCGATAGGCACTCGATCGTGTTACATAAAAAATGCGAGCTACGAAACTGAGCCGACGACGGCTTTAGATAATTTTCAACTTTAACGCGCTTCTTTCTTGATCTGTTTATGTTCTATCGCCCACGCGTTTGCGGAAGGTTACCAAGGTTACAAATCCATTTTCGGTTTTCACGCTACTTTCGACCGCGAAATCCGCGGCAAATCTAGGATCAAAAAATTCGTTTTTGGATTCCCGAAACGAACAAAACCAGAAAGATATTTGTCTATAATGCGGCTGTGTGGTCAGTCCTGTAAAGTAAGTGGCAACAATTCTCAATATACTTTAACTGCGAATTTTAACAGTTTAAGAAGAAGCAATAATTAACAAATATTGGACGAGGTTTAGCAAAATATCGTGATTTGTCAGTGGCAAGCTGATCAATTATTTGCCAAAGCCGAGGGCTAAGGCAAATAAATGATCTGAGAGACACTGACAAATCGCGATATTTTGGATAACCGAGATTAATAGTTGTTTCATTATTAGATCACCGAGTTTGTGTTTTAATTAATATCTTTGGGAAGCGAAGTGATCCATCTCTTTTCACCCAAGAAAGATCGCAAGATTGAGAAAGGCGTAGTTTCGTTTACTCATGGGCAGAATATTATTTGCAGCCAAACACAGCTGGACGACATTGCGCATGAACAGACCATTATTTGTAGGCAGTTACTTGCAGGTTACGTGATAGGCTTTCGGTCAATGAAAAGGAAGAAAAATTTGCGTGGGATGATAATAAAACTTATTGGACGAGGTTGAGCGAAATATCTTGATTTGTCGGTGCAGGTGGCGAGCAGATCAATTATTTGCCAAAGCCGAAGGCTGAGGCAAATAATTGATCTGCGAGACACTGACAAATCACGATGTTTTGCGATAACCGAGTCCAATAATTTTTTTATCTTTCACTGATCACCGAGTTTGTTTTTAAACTATTTGCAAAGCGATCTATGCCATTGTCAAGCAAGAGCTATCGCAAGAAGGAGAAAAGCGTGGTTTCATTACGCATGAGCAGAATATTATTTGCAGCCATACACTAAGCCAAACACAGTTGGACGACAGACCATTATTTGTAGGCAGTTATTCGCAGGTCACCTGATAGGCACTCATCCAATGAAAAGAAGAAAAATTTGCATCGAATTATAAGGAGTATTATTACAAAAATTTACAAATTATCTGGAGGCATCCACAGCCATACTGCAGCCGTACTATGCAATTGACAATGACAGGGGTAGCGAGGTCGATATATATTTTTTTCAATTCCTCAAATTTTATTGCGATCCACGTTCCAGTTGTTCATTATATTTGTCTGCCTCCTGTCAAAGAACATGAAGGATATTCTTTATTTTTAGAAATCCTAAGAGTCGATAATGGTAAGCTCTGCTTATTCACCATTTTCACATAGACCATAATGCGCCTTGTTAAACCCCAAAATTTTGCATAGCCATTGTCCTCTATTCTTTTGGGATGACTGTAATACCTAGGAGAAACTGGAAACAATTGTGATGCAAAATTTGGGGAGGGGAAGGGGGTAAACAAGATGTGCTTTAAAGTGATAGTCAAAAGTAGTATGATAGGGACCGAATTAACCCCTCTTTTGCGGATTTAATTAACTTTTGAATGAGTTACATCGAATACCTTGGAAGCTTAGTAATTTTCTTCGTGCATCCCATTATAATTACTGATAGCAACTGGTCAGGTTGGTTGAGACTACCGTATTTAATTCCCTAACGCCGCGGCATCTATGAAATTTTAGCGATTCCAATGCGGCGTTTATTCGAGGACAACGTTTATTTCGAAATCACTGTTTTTCACTGACAACAGTTATTGTAAATCGTTTGTAAATATTATGTGATTTGGAGGTTCCAATGTCTCCCTTATTTTGCTGAGATAAAATAGTAAATGTCTGGATGGTGTAAATTACCAAGTTGTACTGAGGTTTTTCTTATCATGCTTATTATCCTCCAGTAAACGCTGCATTCTTCTGATTAGATGTGGCGTTTATTCGAAGGCGGTGTTTGATCGAATAAATAAGGTAACCACTTGCCTGTTGGAGGTAATCCTGCCTTTCTGCCCTATATTTAAGTGTAAAAATATAGTTTTTGGTTCTTTATAGACCATTCGAAACAAAATGAAGACTTAGCAGGAGTAAATTAGTTTTGCTGAAAAGTCAGTTTGAGTGCGGAGAAAAACTGCTGCAAGTAAAATTGGTAATGGCGTCATTTCGTTGCTATAACAACTCCGATGTCATTGTAACCCCGATCAGAACAAATTTTCATCTTTATCTAATACAGCTGTAGTGGTAATTTTTCCAAATGTTTGTTAATAGCGGCGTAGTTTATACTCAAATTTCGTAGGTATTGACCCTGAAAAACCCTATCGGGCAGTTGAATTCATCTGTCTGGGTCTTCATTTTCTTTTTCTGTTTTTAACTCACCCTTTTTCTTCACTCTCCCTTTTTTGTCCACGGCTACTAAACCTGAATTAAACTTTGTAGAAACATTTGGCTTCCTTTTGCCTTTCTTAATGTAATAATTTTTAGATCTTAAAACTATTTAAATGACTTCGCATAATTTGTTCAAGTTTCATTTTAAAGTCTATCGTTTTGCCTCAATACAAAGCAGGCCATAACTCTGATTCTCTTATTCTCTCCTAATCACTTGTGGAGTACCTCAGGGATCCATTCTTGGACCTCCGTTGTTTTTGCTATATATTAATGATTTACCAAACACTTCGAAACTGCTCAGTTTTCACTTATTTGCTGATGACACTAATATATATTTTTCACGAAAAAACCTTAATGATCTTGAACTAATCTTAAATCAAGAGCTCCATGCAGTTGCTGAGTGGATGAAATCTAATAGACTAGCTCTCAGTATTTTGAAAACTAATTTTGTTCTTTTTCATTCTAAGAAACTAAAACCATACAAGTCATTAAATTTAAAAATTGATGGTGTGAACATCCACGAAGTTTCCATGGTCAAATTCTTAGGTGTCACTTTTGACTCAAACTTGACTTGGAAGAATCATGTTAATGAACTCTGCTTAAAACTATCGAAAACTGTACGTATATTTTCCAAATTAAGGTACTATGTTAATGTTGATATACTTATTATGCTTTACTATTCCCTTATTTACCCCTTTCTTTCTTATGGTATTCAAGGTTGGGGTCTCACATACCCAGCCTACCTCAAACCAGTTACTACTTTGCAAAAACGAGTCATCAGAATAATGGCTTTTTCCGACCCCAGATCTCATTCTGAGCCATTGCTGAAGTCTCTCAGACTCCTAAAATTCTGTGATATAATTCATCTTGAAATTCTCTCTTTTGTTTACCAGTGGTACCATAAACTAAGCCCTTCTTGTTTTGTTAATTATTTTAACCCAGTATCTTCAATTCGTTCATATAATACACGTCAATCAAAGAGTGATAATCTGTTTGTAAAATCTGTTCATACCACTCAATACGGCATTCGTTCTCTCAGTTACACTGGTCCAAAACTTTGGAATTCTTTATCTATTGATGTTAAGAAAATCAAGCCGTTTTCCAGTTTTCGTCAATATATCAAGAATTCTGTGATTGATGGTTATAATACTATTATTGATTCCTAGTGTTTTACGATTATATAATCTTAACTACTATTTAATTAATGAAGTAATACTTAATAATCTAAAAGAACTAGTTTGTATCTATATTCCTTCTACTCATATTCTTGTTTGGGTCACCTACTCGGTTAGTTCCACGAACTATTTAGGTGTCCCAAACTCTGCACAATGAATCTACAATTGAAATCCTCTTTCCCTTCACAATCTCTCGATTTTATATTTTAAAGCACTAATTTGTATTAATTATAATTATTCTGTGTGAGTTTAAATAAAAATTGACTTGACTTGAGTTGACTTGATTTGACTTAAATATTAGAACGCTAATTGCGAGGAAGCTCAAGGAAATCACTTGGCTTGTAAATAATAGGCTCCCTTAATTAGTTATTATAAAAGGAAGTATGATCAGAAGTATACAAGTCAAATCGATGACAGAGCTACTTAACAGTACACATTATAATTATACATAATATGTATGTTACCTCTTTTCTTAAGCATGGCGGCGTTACGATGAGGCCGAAACGTCAACTTTTTACCCTTTTTTTTTACTTGTTTTTGCTTCAGTAAATCACTTGTCATTCATTTTTAAAATCTAGGGATCCTCCCTGTGGTTAGTAGTGGAAGGTATATACTGAGTACCAGAAACGCTTCCTAAACGTGCTTCAGGGGAATATTGAAAAAATGCAAGAGCCATAATGGCTCTTGAAAAATGTCATATCTCTGTCATGATGCCAGCACGCAATGTTTATACTTTTCGGTCTTTTCGGCTATTCTAAGAAACTGACTGTCTGGAAACTACAAAGAAATAATTTTCCATTAGACAGTTTTTTGTTTTTCCGTTTCTTATACATGACTTTTAAACATGCCATTAGTGTTTTTGATTTTCCGTTAGCCTGCTCATGTCGAAAATGTCTTATTCGTCTCCTTACAGGTCGTTTTGCTGTAAGTCGCGCTTCGATACAAGTTGATTCAGGAGAAGGCCAGGTAAAAGGTTTCGCGTTACGTTGGAGGAACATTCACACCATATGTTTTTATCGTTCACGCTCTTACGACTATACTTTAAATATGATCAAATTTTTGAGTGCAGTTTTTCCTGCTTAAGTTTGTATCGAAACGACCGGTTTACGGTTTCCATTCGTCATATTCCGGCATAATGTTTCTTTTTCTGGCGAATTTACATTCTTGTGGATTATAACCTATCTTATGGCATAAGGAACGACTTTCGATAGGTTTTATGGCTTGTTTTTAAGGCCTTAAGTTTTGCCAGTGTCTGGATTAAATATAAGCATATAAATCATAGTCCACTGAGTTTGACCCATTTTGCTTATCAGTTATGTCAAATTGGCGTGCAGCATTCCAAGTCTTTCGCAGATTTTCCGCGAGCAACTACGGTTCCTTTTTCTTCTATTTTCATGTCCTTCGCCCCTGGATTTTTGAAATTATCGCCGCAAGTTTCAATCTGCTGTCCCTCAGCTTTCGACTGACATTCGTTGGGTTCCACTGACTTGCTCTTGCTCGAATTCGTTGTTTCGAAGACCTCAGGTATATTTTCGAACTCGAAGAATTTGCGAAAGAAGAATATGGTCAAACTTCCTCTGTAGCCAACATCCAAGGCTAACAAAACGCTGTCTATTTCACGGAACTCGCTTTGACGATTTATCTCTCTAGCGACCAAGAATGAATCGTACAAAAATAATGCAAGCATTCGCAAACCGTACGAGAATAAAGTTATTCGATACAAGACGATCAGCTTTTCACTTCTTCCTCCCCGCGGAAAATGTTGAAAAAACCAATCCCTTACCGTAGAAAGTTGCACAAAGCTAAGAGCACAAGCTAACATTGTAGTCGAAGCGAACTCTAAGAGCACCGAAAAGCCGAGCACAACAAGAACAGGATTGTTTTCGTTAATACCCGGAATAACAGCTATAAGAACGTTCGTTATGATACGCGCAACCCACAAAGCCGTCCACATCCAAAAATGAGCCTGTTTTACGAGAGCCCTGAGAAAGTTTTTGAACTTGAAATCTTTCCATCTATAGATGAGGAAGATCAGAAAGCAAGAAACAATAGTCTCCACGAAAGTGCTTGTAGTATTAAGGCTGTCAATAGCTCTCTGCGAAAGTCCCAGCCAGCCTTCGCATCTTTCGATACTGCTTCCTGCTCTAATAATGCAAATGACGCTGGTAACGAAGAACGTGACAGTGAAAAATGTCCTCAAAAGCAAGAGAACAACTATACAGATCACTGCAGCAGCTAAGCGGCGGTTTTTCTCCATTGATTTGCTTTAGTGCTGTTGGTGTCCGAATGAGTGGCGATCAGTAGAGCGCATGTTAATGTTTAAATTAATAGGCAACTTCCGAGTTCCAAAAACCCCCACTTTCAAAATAAGACCAAGTGCACAACCTTTCTTGTGAAAGTGAGATTTATTTGCATGGGAATGAAAAATCATCTCCATTCGCCACTTGCAAATCTCCCATGATGCACCTTATTTGCCCCCCAAAATTTGCATAACCTTTGTTTTTCATTTCTCTTGGGTATTACAGCCATCCCAAGAGAAATTGAAAACAATGCTTATGCAAAATTTTGGGGCAAATAAGGTGCATTATGGGAGATGTGCAAGTGACGAAGGGCTGAGCACCTAACCTCGCTTTGATACAGAGGCCCGGGGGAACTCGGAAATGGCCTGTGGCCTATGTCCTGGGGCCTGTTTCTCAAAAATCCCGTTAACTTTCCGGGCCCGGAAAGTTGCTTTGTGTTTGCCGCGTTTGCATCCAGGATCAAAGTTTCAGCAATTTTGAAAATAATACTAGTTATAGCTATCGCTATGTGCCAACGAGCAAAGATTTTACCTATATACGCGCGCTGTTTAATTTGTTTAGAAATGTCATGAATTTCCGTAATTTACGAAAAATAGTTTGACCTCAATTCGATTGCATTAGCGAAAATTACCTTGAAAATAGTGAACCAAACTGTTCTACAGCGCAAAGAATTTGAAATCCCGGCTTTAGATAGCATATTTTTCGAGATATTAGAGAGTTTTAGATCCGAGTTTACGGCGAATCTCTAACCGCGGTTTGCGGTTACCCGTTTGAGGTTCGACGTTCAAACATAGTTCGATTTAGATTGGTGGTGGAATAGACTACGGCCGCCATTTTGAATCAGCAGCCATGAATGGCACTTGTTTTCAAGATCCAATAGGATTTATCAAATTTAGCATTTCGCCAGAATTTGTGCCTCTGCTAATGGATAAAGACTTGCTCCACAAGATTTTGGCATCACTACGTGGGATAAAACAAGAATTATACGCTAAAAGCTTTCAGGTAAATGACATACGTGAAAACCTACCTCCCCACGTTGAAAACGCACATCGTAAATCTCAAACGTGACGCGAAAACTTGTGACGTGACCTACAACGGCTAGAGGTTCGCGGGAAACTCGGATCTAACACTCTCTATTGAAGTCTGTACACTCAACACAAACCTCGTCTGAACTGTGAACTGTCACCTGCTAGTTTTTCGCTTTTTATTTTGTTCTTTTTTCTTACAGGTAAAAATTAAAACTCCTATATTTGGCTATGAATACTGTTTCTGGTTCTGTGCCAGTCATAAGGCAACTCCTTCAACTGGGCTGTTTCGTACATACCCATGCAGTTAGCTGTGCATCTAGTGAAAGAGCGGAAGGAGAACGGAGAGGTACAAACAGCTCAGTTGAAGCAGTGACTGACTTTTTTTTGGTTGGTTATTAACCTAGCAGTAATCGTAGATTATACTGCGTCGCCTTAGGGCCTTAGGCACCAAATTTCTGCTAGCAGCGATATGACAGAATATGCCGTTTGGACATCAGGCATCTCAAAAGCACCAGGAATAGTGACCAGGGTTGCCACTCATCAGAAATTTGAAGTTTCAATAAGAGAATTTTTAAAGCCTATTTCCACTCTAAGTTTACATGCGTTTAGGGTCTCCGAAGCGCGGGTGCAAATTTGGGGGCGAAATTTTCTCGAAATTCAACGCTCCAAAAAGCATCAATGGAACGAGGCTCTGCTAGGATCTTAATCATCTGCATGTAAATGACTGTTGTTCTTTTTTTCTGACGACAAACGATGAGCAGAACTCAAGAATAAATTATACGCGAGACTAATTACTTAAACGCGCTTGACTGTGGCGTCATGAAACATACAACAACAAAGAAAAGTACGTACCGCCTCAAATGTGTCTATTTTGGAAGATTTTATACTGATGAGGTCGGTAACAAAAAAGTTAACTGACCTTTGTGTCCTAGCGCGTAGATAGATTATTATGAAAAATCCCAAACATGTGGTTCATTATGCAAAGAATGGCCGCCATTCACGAGTAATGCGAAAACATATCACGCTCTGCACGATGGGAAGGGCCGGTTACATCCTCCTTTGATCGGCCCCTAAGAAATCCTCTATTGGTCATAGACTAAAAGTTCAAGCATTTTTATTTACGTCGACAAATAGAGACGGAATCAACGGCTCGATAAGGTAAAATACAAGTAACGGAACTTGTGCATGTCCGATTTGTTTATGCGTATGAGTTTTGTAATGCCCGTTCCCGGGCATTACGTTAAACCAGAAACTCATATAAGGGGTTGAAAACCCCTTATGAGTTTCTGGTTAAACTTAAAAAAGAAACAAAAAAGGAAGGTACAGAACAGATTTCATCAATTCCTTTCCAAAAGAGAATCATAGATGCCTATGGACCTCTTTTGGAACGAAACAGGTAAAATTGAAACGGATGAACTTCCATCTACACGTAAATCTTATCCCAGCCGTTCGTCACTTTTCATTGACAGCAAAAGATCTGATCTACCCATGACCTTTCGTGCATTGCCGATAGGTCTTTGCTGGGGGATGGTTAATGTATGTACTCGTTACAGATTTAGATATATATATATACTGTAAATACCGGTAAATCATTTGTGCACAGTAAATTCGTCTACCTGTTCATTCCACATCTCGTTGTTGTTGTTGTTAATTGCTGTTTTTTTGCTACTCAAACTCTAAACTAAAACTTTGCGAAGCCTTTTAGGTTCCTTCACATTTCTCTTCCACACACCATTCTTGTACACTGTTCAGGTAACCGAGCTGCTTACTTGAATAGACAATTGAGTAAATGCACTGTAGTGGATCCAAGGCCCCCCCTTTTAAAGGCCTAACTTT
This sequence comes from Porites lobata, assembly GCA_942486035.1. Lineage (NCBI taxonomy): Eukaryota > Metazoa > Cnidaria > Anthozoa > Scleractinia > Poritidae > Porites > Porites lobata. The sequence goes on from CALNXK010000103.1 coordinate 442,229, forward strand.
ATTACCGGTGGCGTACTCATTTCTAAGAAAGTGGGAGGGGGAGCACTCATCCAGTACCTAAGATAAGATGGGGGCCAATGAAAATGGAAATCACTTGTTCTCTACATTAACATTAACAAAAAACTTAACTTAGCCTCGAAGTGTTCAGTTGCTCAAAGGTTTGTTGCAGGTTACTGATTTTATAGTCAATAAAATTACTTTTCTTCTTGGTTTTCTTTTTTAATGCTAAACAGCTTCTGCTAAACTTTTTACAAAGCATCAGAGATTAGAGTCACCCACTGCAAACGGAAAACGTGAATCTGTAATCGCACTAACCTGCGAGGTAGGCGCAAAAGGGGCTGGGGGAGGGGGAGAGGAAGAAAAGCGCGAAAGGGAAAAGGGAATTCCCCTCCCTTTTTCCCTATCCCCTACCCCTTGTTTACTCATGTTTACTGCTACTTACTTTTACAAAGAAATTACAAACGTGAGCTGAGTTTGATCGTCCGGGTGAACGTTGTCCTGCATGGGACTGTTGTTGTTGACAGTGACTGACATTTCGACAACCTTTGCGGAAGTCATCTTCAGAGTCAAAGTGAGTTGTATCACACGCCAGTTGATGGTATTATACTCTGGTTGTTGACCTGATTGGTCAATTAAGTGGCGATGTTATTTTTTATTGGTCGGACTGTCAGTTAAGTCGTGATGTTAGCGGTATGAAGACTAGAATGTAATTGGTGCGTTTCGATCCGTCTATTGTCGCAGTTAAGCAGTCATCTGTTGTTAGTCAAATTGTCAGTTCTCCAGTCGTTCGTGCTTGATTTCGTCAATCAGTCGTCTGTACGGTGACGGTAATCAGTGGCGTTTGTTCTAAGTTAGTAAACCAGCTTTCTAAAGTAAGTCGTTGATAGTAGTTTGTAGAATACGTAATACATGTGGCAAAGTCCCAGTCGATTTGATGTCTCGTCTGTAGATGATGTTCAGCAATGTGATGGTTGACGTCACCATTCCTCTTTGCTCGAGTTCTAAGAAAAAGCAAGTTTAATGTGACGATAGTTACTGCACTAAGTTAACACAAATATTTACTCTACGGGTAACGGGTAAGAACTAGTAGCCTCTTGTTTACTGAAGCTCAGTTTAGGTACTGAAATTTCCCATCTAACCTTTATTGCTATAGTCAGAATATTGTTACATTCACAGATGTTACTTGCCTTCGTCGCAGAAGCTCTAAACCTTCTGCAGGCCTAGTGCACAATATCGTGATCGAATCCCGCAGAGTAACAAGGGCATATGTCAGCGTTTTTGATTGGCTAGTTTCTAACGCATTTTGTGATAAGTTCGATTTGATTAAGTGTTGACCTGCCAAACACGACTAATCTGAACTCGTGATAAGAGAGACTGACCTCAGACTAAGCTCAAGATAGTGTGAAACGTGGCCTTAGAGTCAGAAAACGAAACCATGTTTTGTGACACTTAGAACTATTTTCAGGTCGACTGCCGGTGAAGGTTTGCAAAAAACTAAATGAAGGGCAGTCCTATGTTCTCAGTAAATTTCACAAATCGAAAAAATCCAGCTAAACTAAACTATCATGTTATGTCGAGATCCTGATCAAATCAGCCGATATCATGACTTACCCTAAACATTTGTGCAAATCTCTCCGCTGTCATATCACCTGCATTTTTTTTTTCACTTGTCTTTCCACTCTTCGTTCTCCTTCCTTCCTGAGAAAAAATAATATAATCTTTCTCCATTGCATCAGAAACACTCAAACGAGATCGAAGCTGATGACAGCAATTGCCCAGGAATCTATTGTATAGTGATTGGTTGTTTTCCTTTATTTCCGGGTTAGTTTCTCTCCGTTTTAATTCGAGAAAAAAATGAAATTTGACCACAGATTCTCATTTTTCACTTTTCTGAAAAGATTAAAAATAAACAAATAATGCTCCACCGATCGCGACTCGTTCGGACGCGAACAGCAGTAAAGCAAATCAATGGAGAAGAGCCGCCGCTTAGCTGTTGCAGTGATCTGTACAGCTGTTCTCTTGCTCTTGAGGACATGTTTCACTGCCACGTTCTTCGTTCCTAGCGTCATTTGCATTATCAAAGCAGGGAGCCGTATCGAAAGATGCGAAGGCAGGCTTGGACTTTCGCAGAGAGCTATTGACAGCCTGAATACCACAAGCACGTTTGTGGAGACCACTGTTTCCTGCTTTCTCATCTTTCTCATCTATAGATGGAAAACATTCAGCTTCAAAAATTTTCTCAGGGCTCTTGTACAACAGCCTTATTTTTGGATGTGGACCGCTTTGTGGGTTGCGCGTGTCGTAACGAACGTTCTTATAGCTGTTATTCCGGGTATTAAGGAAAACAATCCTGTTCTTGTTGTGCTCGGCTTTTCGGTCCCCTTAGAGTTCGCTTCAACTACAATGTTAGCTTGTGCTCTTAGCTTTGTGCAACTTTCTACCGTAAGGAAATGGTTTACTGAACATTTTCCACGGGGAGGAAGAAGTGAAAAGCTGATCATCTTGTATCGAATAACTTTGTTTTCGTACGGTCTGCGAATGCTTGCTTTCTTTTTGTACGATTCATTTTTGGTCGCAAGTGCGATAACTCGTGAAAGACAGTTTCGTGAATTAGACAGCCTTTTGCTAGCTTTGGATGTTGGCTACAGAGGAAGTTTGACCGTATTTTTCTTTCGCAAATTCTTTGAGTTTGACAATACACCAGAGGTCTTCCTCGTAACAACGAATTCGAGCAAGTTAGAGGAAGTTGAATGTCAGTCAAAAGCTGAAGGGCAGGAGATTGAAACTTACGGCGAAATTTTCGAAACTCAAGGATTAAAGGACATGGAAGGAGAAGAGAAAGGAATCATAGTTGCCAGCGGAAAAACTCCGAAAGACTTGGAATGCAGCACGCAAATTTGACATAACTGATGAACAAAATGGGTCAAACTCAGCGAAGCATGATTTATAAAGTTTAATCCAGACACTGTGTAATGATTACTAATGATTTCAAAAAATATTAATTTTCTCAATAACAGTTGCTCTAGCTTCAATATTTTTTCTTAATTAGCTTTATTCTACAACAGGGTAGCATTTCACTGTATTAAACACCGTGTTAAGCGAATAAGCTCGTTTTTAATTGATCAGAAGTATTTTTGAGCGATCACGTAGTTTTTTCTGCAAACATAATAGTTCTTAATTTACTTCCGTAAACAGTCGCTTCGTCTAAAATTTAGAATTTCAAAAGTTTGCTGACCTGCAAATTCGGTCTGCTTATAATTGTAGGTGAAAACTAGGCAACTAGACAGTCCTGCTACGTTCCCAGAAAGTCGCTAGTTTAGCTTGCAATTCTATTCAAAGCGAAACTACGTGCTTAAGAGCCGCCTTGCGGACTTGGCAAACTTTGCTATTTTATTGTCCTAGTACTTTTTACTCCTAAAATAGAATCCGCAACAATAACTTTAGCTTAACTTCAAACGAGTTTGTTTGTATATCTATTGTACTGAATACCTGTAAATACTGAATACTGAATACCTATAAATACCTGTAAATACCTGAATACCTGTAATAATGATATATAAGTAAGATAGTTTGTAGTGTTTTTTGTGATTACGTCGATGGCATCCACATCCTTGATTACATAGTTTTTACTTGATTACTTCCTCGATCGCTCGTACAAGAATAAACGCTATAGCTAGTTTGCCTTATTCTCTGCTGCATTCCAGGTAGTGGATTGATCCCGGTCCTGAGAGTTGTGACGGCTCTTACCCGCGAGCGAGTTGCCCTTTGGGTTTAGATCCCCAGTTCAGAAGGCTGTTTCCAGAGTCCAAACCCTAAGTTCCCGTTTAGCCCTTAAAGTCGTTCGAACGTGCAAAAACCTTCCGTAACAACTGGCAAAACTAAAGGTCTTAAAAACTAGCCATGAAACTGATCGAAAGTCCTAGATGTTGTTCCTTATGCCATAAGATATGTTATAATCCACAAGAATGTAAATTCCCCCATACACAGACAGAATTTACAGCAGAATAAGGGACTTCTGGAGTGAGCATTATACCGGAATATGAAGAATGGATACCGGTCGTTTCGATACAAACTTAAGCAGTAAAACTGCCCCCCAAAATTCGATCATTTAAAGTAGAGTCATATAACGGCGTGAACCAGAAAAACATTAGGCGTTAATATTCCACGTTCTGTAAGCCAAGTCGTAACGCGAAACTATTCAACATGGCCTCGCCTGAATCAACTTGTATTGAAACGCGACTTGTAGCGTAACGACCGGTAAGGAGATAAATAAGGCATTTTCGACATGAGCAGGCTAACGGAAAAATCAGAAAGACTATTGACTTGTTTAAAAGTCTTGTATGAGAAACCGAAAAACAACAAAATAAATCATGGGAAAATTATTTCCTTGTGGTCTCCAGATAGTCAGTTTCTTAAAATAGCCACAAGTGAAGAAATAGTTCCACGTACCAGACCGAAAAGTGTAAACATTGCATGCTCGCATCCTGATTCAACATAATATTCATTCAATATTCCCCTGGAGCACGTTTAGGAAGCGTTTCTGGTATTCAGCTGACTCAGTATATTGTCGTGAAGTATTTTGTAGGTTCTTTTTTAATAGTTTAGTATTCCATGTTTGCGCTTGACATGTGACTCGTGCCTAGAGTTTTGTTATGATCAGTTTGGTGAACGAAGTTAATCCGTATTTGTCTCAACAGGTTTTCCCAATTATTTATCTTTTACCTTTTTAAGCAGTTTTTCAGCATGAATGTCATTTATTAAATTTTATTGACAGTCCTTGAAGTTGTCATGGACACGTTTTGGGACTATCGCTGACCTTGATTGTTAGCTACATTAGAATTCCTGTTTTGCTTTAAGCTAGACCCTCGCGGGTTTAGCTGTCACGCTTACATGGGTTCTCTCGTGCTTGAAATTATTAAGCTTATAGGTTTGTTTATTACACTTTATTTATTGGGAAAAGCGTTTGTAATTCTCATTGTCAGGAAGTCCGAACGTACCTACATTCAAGTTATTTAAGTTTTCAACATCTGGTGTACCCAGCTAACAGAGTCTCCTTCGATCTTCCTAGAGTCTCCTTCGATCTTCTTAGATAAGTCGGGAAGATCGAAGCGACTCTGCTAGAAGGGTACATCTGGTGCAGATAAGTTGGTAGACTGTAGTTGGTCGATTGGTGGTTGTAGGGTGTGCAGTTAATAGTTGAGCTGTATTCATTAAGTGATGCTGTAGACAATAATAAGACATATGAGAGTTTCTCAGAATAGTCAGTTTCTCAGAATAGCCACAAAAGACAGTTCCACCAGACCGAAAAGTATAAACATTGCGTGCTCGCATCCTGACTGAACGTAACATTTTATCAATATTCCCCTAAAGTCCGTTTAGGAAGCGTTTCTGGTACCCAGTATATATTTTCCACTAGTTTGCCAAAGGGAGGATCTCTAGATTTTAAAAATGAACGACAAGTGATTTACTGAAGTAAAAACAAGTACAAATAAGAGTAAAAAGTTGACGTTTCGGCCTCATCGTAACGCCGCCGTGCTTAAGAAAAGAGGTAACATAAATATTATATATTATAATGTGTACTTTTTAGTATCTCTGTCATTGATTTGACTTGAATACTTCTGATAATACTTCCTTTTACAATAATTAATTGAGGGAGTCTATTACTTACAAGCCAAGTGATTTCCTTAAGCTTCCTCGCAATTTACGTTTTAATTTTTCAGCACTTCCTGCTTTGTATCGTGGCAAAACAATAAACGTTAAAATGAAACAAGAACAAATTATGCGAAGTAATTTAAATACTTTTAACTGTCTTTAAATTACCATATTAAGAAAGTCAAAAGGAAGTCATTCAGCCATTGTTTCGGCAAAGTTTAACTCAGGTTTAGGAGCCGTGGACAAAAAAGGGAGAGTGAAGAAAAGTCAAAAACAGAAAAAAGAAACTCAAGACACAGGCAGATAAATTCGGCTGCTCACAAGATTTATTAAGGTGGCTCTATGCGGTTTTTCAGGGTCATGCGCATGAGCAGACCATTATTTGTAGGCAGTTATTTGGAGGTCACTTGGTGGGCTCTCGGCCAATGAAAAAGAAGAAAAATTTGCAACGAACGATAATAAACAATTATTGGATGAGGATTTTGTGATATCCAAAATAAACAGGGTCGAGGTAGGGGTTATTACCAGAAGCCGAAGGCTTCGTCTGATAACAATTACCGAGACCTTGATTATTCTGGATATCACAAAAACTGGATATAATAATTGTGTTATTATATTTGAATGAAAAAAAATGCTCATTTTTTTTGCCTCTTCACTGACGGCAAGCAACACAAAGTGCGCGAACTTGACATGATTATCCTTAGGAATCACGCACCGCGGTCATACATGACATGATTACCAGTGACCTTGAAAGAAACATTAACGCAACTCTGCTGTTGATCGAGTTAGATTTCTGGGCTTTCCAGCTCTCTCTTGTCAGCTCTTAATTCATGCTTGAATCCTCGTTGATATTAACTGTAAATATATTGGACTGCAAGCATATTTTATGATGGCATGTCACCTGTTTTTTAGGGGCACGGTGTATTATAAATATTCCTGGTCTAGAAATCCAAAGATGTTTTCTTTATTATTTAGTAGCATGAAGTGTAAGCAGCACACAAGAATAAAGAACTAGTAAAGAAATAGAGTTTAAGGGCTTCATTCCATTTCTTCTTCTTCTTCTTCTTCTTCTTCTCTTTCTCCTTCTCCTTCTCCTCCTCCTTATGGAACTTGAATTATTACTCGATACAAAGCCTGTCAAACCAGTTAAACCACTTAAAAGTAGTACATGACCTTATCTTAATGAGATTTCCCCGCATTTTATTCATGAGATAAAGACAAAAGGCTATATATGACGTCATCAGCGTTAATGTTTTCAATAATGAGATTTCATTTCCAAAAAACTGAATCTCTTAATTTCATCCCTACTAAATTTTTATCACTTCTTTCTTGGTGTAAACTCAGAATAAGTAACATTAGCATGCAAATGAAAGATATTAAAAGCGCATCGACGTTTAAAGCCAGCACTTTCTGAGCATTCATCATATTAACATAAATAAAATTGCTTCTCTGATACTGGTAAAAGCATCTCTTTAATGATTAACACTTCCTACGGGTTGCCCTCCCCAGAGTCCCGCGAGGTTATGCGATTGCCTAGTCCCCAGGCTCATTAGTTCGCAGGGCCAAGGAAACGCATAGTGAGAAGGCCTGGGACAAGTTCTGCTGTACACGTATTTGTTGTGTATAAGATGTAGCAAGATAATTGTTTTAGTCAACTACTGTGGGTATTGACCACACAATAACATTTTGCATTTTGCCAAGTAAAACAGGACACAAAAGAAAATTTGTAGCATGTGTCAGAAGGCATTCGTTTTTGTTTTAAGAAAAAATGTTTCCTTTTGGCGTTAAAGAAAATCCACACGACCACATTTAAATGTTTTGAAAAAAAGTTCTACCATCGTACTATGTAATATACCCGAAAAACCTAGCTTTATGTTTTATTTAGGGGTACAAGAACTTTATCGGTAAGTACTAACTATTACTGAATACAGCCGCGAAGCTGGATCTTGGTTTTAGATCAGGATCGGTAATGAGAATAAAACATAAAAGCAAATGCAAGCTGGCAGCCAAAAGATAGGATATTATTTAATTGCCCAATATTTTGGTTAGACAACACTATCCTTCGTCTGGGGCTTCAAAAAGCAATAATAAATTGTTATAAATAAGCGGTTGAAAAAACAACAACGAACAGTCGATATTTCGCTTCCTCTATGAGTTGATGGAAGAAAAGAAAAGAAAATGTAAAGTACGAATAACAAGAATCTGTGTGTCGAGAATTTATTTGCTGAACTAAAAACGTATATTAACATAAAAAGCATTCTGCGGGTGTTTAAAATGGTTAGGGCCGCTTTCTTAAAAGAAGACAAATTGAGGTGATAATGAAAATTAGTAGAAAAATATTGTTGCCATAGTGAATATCTTTATTTTATACCCAAGCATTATTGATGGTTATGGGGTTTCGTTCACTTCAACGAAACGCGTTCATATTGCTATTTTGCTTTAGTAACGGATGAGCTGTTGGCAGGAAATCTAGGGAAAAGAAAATTAAAAATACGAATAACAAGAATCTATATGTGTAGTGAATTTTTATATACTGGGCTATAAAACATGTATTAACATAAGAAGTAGTCAGGTGTTTAAATTGATTAGGGACGCTCGCTCAAAAAAAAAGACACTATGAGCTATAATCAAAACTGTTCTAAAGAAAATTTTTTGGATTACGCTCTGCTAGGAAAATTCTGATGACTCAAGCATATTTGAATGCAGCTTGGGTTGAATTGGCCGAATTACTGGAACTTACAGCGATATTAATGAAGAAAACGTCATGCAGACTTGTCTCACCGACAACATAACATCAGCTTCACCAGGCTCATTATAGTTCGACTAATGTCTGTTTGAAAAACTAGACAACTTTGCTGTATCCTTTTTCCTGGTGTGGTACGACTAAAAACAGAGTTAATTTTTTCCCTCAAAGTTTTGTAGAAAAAGTTGATAAAAATTAAAACAAGAATTGATAAAGGTCCGCATCATCGCACACATTCATAACAAACAACAAAATTACCGCAGCCCACACAGTTTGATGTATTTACTGACTGTCAAGACCTCCTTCACTACTGAAAACTCATTAAAATCGTCAGTGAGTTAGTTTCAACAGGCTTATTACAGTTCGGTGTCAGCTTGAAACACTTCATTGTTTTTGCTTATAAACCCTGACTACAGCTTTTAAGAACAAAGTAAAACTCATCTCTTTTGTTTTTGTTTGAAACACGGATCGTGATAATTACTGGAGAATTAGCAAATAAAATAGCCGCTTCGAAACACTTGCACTGAGATGGTCATGGCGTTCTCGTGCGATTTCCTTTTACCCCGAGTGCTAATTGTTGTAAACACGTAGATATCTTTTTCCAGCCATCTTAACCATACGCGTAGTCCGTACGTAGCGCAATACACTTGATTGCAATGAACATGTCTCAGAAAAATGGTAAAGGGGAAATGAAAATAGAAATAGCCAAATAGGCGTTTTCAGGGCATAGAAGCGAAGACAGCACGTGTATGTTGAAAATAAATTCACCATAAAAGATTATAGTGGTTTAATGGTAAGCCTTATTAATTTCGATTTGTTTTTTGCATTTTAAATTCATTTCTATTAACCTGATTTAACTATGACAACGCTATTGCAATTAGGTGTATATACAGTATATCGCTTAATTTCTGGGAAGGAGTAATGGCTCAAGCTTATGGTAAACTTTTAAAAAATGTTGAGTTATCGGAATTTCCTTCAAATTATTGGGATGTCAAGTTACCAATGCGCGCGAACATAAGACCTAAAAAGTTAAAATCATCCGTGAGTTAAAGTTTCACCTGTGACATCAGCTGGCTCATCACAGTTCGGTCAGTTAGATTGAAAAAGTACCAAGACAACTTTGCTCGACTTTTTTTGGCCCTGTGAGCTTTCTTTTACGTTTAGTTAAAAGTTTTTGCATGTTTATGACTGTATAAATTACTTCTGATCATTATTTATTAATACGTGAAAAATTAACGTGACTGTAGAGATGTAGAAATGATATCAGCTTTCACCCAAATTAAAATAGTATATATAAATAAAACTCTCACTTGCAGGTCATTGCCCCGGAGAGGAAATGGCCCTGAAAAATTTTACCGAAGACGAAAACCATAAAACTGTCGAAGAACTGTTCTGCTCGGCAGAATTAGTCAGAGGTGTGGATGACGAGCTTATCTTTGTTTCAGCTCTACATAGTTTTCTGTCCATTACTGCATTTCTGGGGAACACTCTGATCCTAGCGGCTCTGTTCAAGGAAACTTCACTTCATCCGCCGTCCAAACTTCTGTATCGTAACCTAGCGATAACTGATCTCTGTGTTGGTATCATTGCAGAGCCTTTCTATGTGACTTACTTAACGTCTGTTGTGAACGAAAGATGGGATATTTGCAGTTATGCATATTGGGCATTAACTTACTCAGGTTTAACTTTGTGTACAGTTTCTTTATTAACATTGACTGCAATAAGCGTGGACAGACTTCTCGCCTTGTTGCTGGGGCTCAGATACAGACAAGTTGCAACTTATAGAAGAGCATGCATAACTGCGACTGGATTTTGGATTTTGTCCATTGTCGGTGCATCTACTCTCTTTTGGAATCGTCGCATGACTTCATGGTTTCAATACACAGTTACGGCTTTGGGTCTGGTCACCACAATCTTCGCTTGCGGAAAAATTTTCGTTACTCTGCGTCATAACCAAATTCCTGTTCAGAGCCATGCTGCTCAAGGACAACCGAGCCAACCAATTCCACTGAACATAGCTCGATACAGAAAGGCGGTGTACAGTGCACTGTGGGTGCAGGGAGCATTGGCTATTTGTTATCTTCCATATAATATAGCGGTCTTTTTGACACCTCAGAGAGGGATGCCTTTATCGATTTACCTTGCCAGGAGTTCCACAGCTGGCATGGTTTTCGTAAACTCGTCATTAAACCCGTTGTTGTACTGTTGGAAGATCAGAGAAGTAAGGCAACCTGTAAGAGAAACATTGAGGCAACTCTTCTGTCGATCGAGTTAGTTTTCTACGCTTTTCATCCGTGGTTGATTCGTGCTATATTTAAATCTTGGTTTCAAGGTGAAATTAACTGCATTAAACGCAGCTAACCTGTGAATATATTGTATTCAGGGTAAGCCGCGCCGCTTCTTTTAATTGAAACGATAAGCTGTATGTTCAAAGGAAACCTATATTATTCCTGCTGGTTTAAAGATGTTATGGTTGTTATTTAGTGGCACGAGAAGGGTAAACGGCCTTTTGAATAAATAGATAGCAAAGAAACAAATAGGATGCCAGTCAATGTGCTTATGATTATACTAGCAACAGAACGACTTTGCTCGTCCATCACGCTTTTCTGTACATTTCTTTGCCATCGTTGCACGACTACGACGTGAAAGTGCCTTATTGATCACGTTTTTTGGAGGACGTGAACAAGGGAAAGCGACTTCCTTTTTGTTTTCCTGAATTTTCGATACAGTGTATACTGGTACTGAGCTGCTATAAAATTTGAGACATCCGTCAAAACTTCTGATCAGTAAAGTAAAAATAATTGACGCGCAAAAACCGCTTTTTTTCAAAATGTAATATGAGGCAATTCCTTTCTTTAAAAAAATGTTTAATTTGAGATGAAGGATCACCCTGTTTAATAACTAATTTCCTGAGCATTAATTACACAGTCACTAACATTTGCATTTTTCCTAACAAAACTGAGGGTATTTGAAAACGCTAGCAAGCATTAGAAGGTCTTTGTTTACAGTGGATCATTTTTTGGATCTATACGATCCTCTTCTATAGCCTCATGTCGTCGTCCCAAAATCTGAACACCTGTAAAGGCTATAGCCCCGCCGGTACCCTCTGTAAGAGATAGGCAGGTGGGCAGTAATAGTTTGTTCTTTTAAGAGTGAACAAAAGCCCACGTTCAATATTTTAAAATTCTAATATGACTCTGAGACTCCGAGGCTTAAGGGTCAAAACTGCAGGGTTTTTTTTTACCACTCCATTGTCCCGCAATTCCCAGGAGAGATTTGAACACAAAGAACACCAAACCAAATATAGAAAAATGACCAGAAAGCCTCGAAGTCATGTTAGATTTTTAATATATCGCACGTGGGCTATTGTACTGTACGTCGATCATCTAACTGCACCTCTCCTCTTAATAGTTTTCTGTCTCGTTGCAGGTTCATAAGACAGTTTATGCCCGCTTGTTTTTGTTAAAAGGGGTGGTTATAAATAGTTATGAAACAAGAAGGATTAAGAACTTTTAATTAAAAAACAGCGTGCGTTTACCTAGTTAGCTCTCTGACGAGATAATCGGCAACCAATTGGTGAAAATGGAATATTACATACCTATTTTCTCCAAAGACCCCTCAGGTCTGAACAGGATTAAAATACCAGGTGTTAATATCGGCGGGAATTAACATATCCGTAATATATAAGAAACGAGTGTTATTCATGTTACATGTTATGATATAATAACAGACACCAAACTTGCCGCAGCCGACACAGTTTGACGCGTTTGCCGACTATTAGACTTCCTTTACTACTGAAAACCCATTACAATCGTGGGTGATCGCCTTTTTTTCACGAGGCTCCCTATGATAAAAGTAAAGTTAGCGTCAGCTTGAAAAACTTCTCAACTTTTGCTAAACCTCTCTTCTCCTTGTGATAACCTCAAAGAACAAAATGAAACTCAGCTCTTTTGTTTTCGTTAGAAACAGGATCGCGATGCTTTACAGATTGAAGAATTAGCTAATAAAATTCCAGCGTCAATATCTAGCCTTGGCTAATTACATTTAACTTTAAAGATGAAGGAATGTTATTCCTCTTCATTCACATCCTGCATTTTATATAAGAGTGATATATAAATGAAGGGTTTGCTTCCCCTAAGATGGTCATGATGTTTTCGTACGTTTTCCCTTTCATCATAACGGACCCAAAATTAAAAGTTATCCTAATTGAGTCTTAATTGTTGTAAACATGTGGACATCTCTTTCCAGCCATTTTAACATGCGTGATCAGTACATAGAGCAAATACACCTAATTACAATAACGTTGTCTTAGAAAAATTTAATTGGGAAGGAGTGGTGGCTAAAGCTTACATTAAACCTTAAAAAACCTTGAGTTATTGGAATTTCCTTGAAATTACTGCGATATATATGTCACGTTGCCATGCAATGCGCCGCCAACAAAAAAGTTATTTAAATCAACCGCGAGTTTAGGTTTCACCTGTGACATAACACCTGGCTCATCATAGTTCGATCAGTTAGATTGAAAAGTACCGAGCAACTTTGCTCAACCCTTTTTTGTATGTTAATGCTTTTTGCAAATTGTTTCTGACCAATAATTGTGAAACTGAAGCGACAAAATGAAAAAGGGAATAACAATGCCGATCTTGTCCGTTTAGTCAAATAGTTGGCGTGAATTGAAAGATAACTCTGCTTTCAACCAAATTACGATTCAGAATTCATATAAAACACTCAAATGTAGTTCACTGCGTCTCAGAGGAGTATGACAAATTTCACCGAAGATGAAAATCAGAAAAAAGTCGTTGAACTGTACTGCTCGGCTGAACTATTCAGAGGTTTAGATGGCGAACTTATCTTCCTTTCAGCTCTAAACGTTTTCCTGTCCATTGCAGCATTTCTGGGGAACACTCTGATCCTAGTTGCTCTGCACAAGGAAACTTCGCTTCATCCGCCGTCCAAACTCATGTATCGTAACCTGGCCATAACTGATCTTTGTGTTGGTATAATTACAGAGCCTTTGTTTGTGACTTACTTAACTTCTGTTGTGAACCGAAGATGGGATATTTGCCACTACACGAGTCTGGTACTATTTTTCTCAGGTACTACTTTGTCTTATGTGTCTTTATTGACACTGACCGCTATAAGCGTGGACAGACTTCTCGCCTTGTTGCTCGGGCACAGATACAGACAAGTTGTAACTTTGAAACGAACACAGATAGCTGTAACTGGTTTTTGGATTTTGTCCATTGTAGGAGCATCTACAACCCTTTGGAATACTCTTATAACATTATGGTTTCAACCCATCTTTGTAGCTCTGTGTCTAGTCACCACAATCTTCGCTTACACAAAAATTTTTCTCTCTCTGCGCCAAAATCAAATTCGTGTTCAGAACCATGTTGCTCAACGACAACCGAGCCAACCAATTCCATTGAACATAGCTCGATACAGAAAGGCAGTGTACAGTGCACTGTGGGTGCAGGGAACATTGGGTATTTGTTATATTCCATATAATATAGCGGTCTTTTTGACACCTCGGAGAGGGATGCCTTTATCGATTTACCTTGCCAGGAATTTCACAGTTAGCATGGTTCTCTTAAACTCGTCATTAAACCCGTTGCTGTACTGTTGGAAGATCAGAGAAGTAAGGCAAGCTGTAAAAGAAACATTAAGACAACTCTTCTGTAGATCGAGTTAGTTTTGTTACGGTTTCCATCCGTTGATTCGTGCTCTATTTAAAACTTGGTTTCAAGGTAAAATTATCTGAATTTAACGCAGTTAACGTTATCACTGTAAATGTACTTTATTGTATTGTATTGTTGCTGTACAGTTGGAAGATCAGAGAAATAAGACAAGCTGTAAAAGAAACATTAAGGCAACTCTCCTGTGATCGAGTTAGTTTTCTGGGCTTCTAATTCCAGCTCTCTCTTGCCAGCTCTTAATTCTACTTGAATCCTCGTTGATATTAAGCGATTTTCAACTGCAAGTATATTATACTAAGCATATTTTATGAAGGCATGTCACCTGTTCTTTAGGGGCAAGTATATTAATCTTGGACTAAAAATGCAAAGGTGTTATCTTTATTGTTTAGTGACATGAAGTGTAAACAACAAGCAAGAGCTTGTTCATTTACGAATAAAGAGCTAATAAAGAAATAGTGTTCGAGGGCTCCTTTCCTTTGTCTCTTCTTGTTCATTGTTTCCAATAATGAGTTAATTTCATCACTACTAAATTTCTATCTGTTCTTTCTTGGTGTAAACTTAAAATAAGTAACATTAGGATGCAAATGAAAGATGCTGAAAGCGCACATATTAACATAATTAAATTGCCGGACTGATACTGATAAAAGCATCTGTTTAATGCCCTCCCTAGAGCCCCGCAAGGTTATGCGATTGCCTAGTCTCCAGGTTCATTAATCCGCGGGGCCTACGTCACCGAAATGCATTGACCGCAGGAGTCCATCAAATGATTTGATGGGCTCCTGATTGACCGAGAACGCTTAGGAAGACGCCGGACATGGCAACCTCGTCTCCAGGGCGCTTTTCTCTGGCTTTGGAGGTGGGGCAAGATAGTTGTACCTTAGTAAACTACTGTGGGTATTGACTATACATTAACATTTTACATTTTGTCCAAACACGGTCACAAAAGAAAAACTGTAGCATGTGTCAGAGGGCATTCGTTTTTGTTTACGAAAAATGTTTCCTTTTGGCGTGAAAGCAAATCCACACGACCACATTTAAATGTTTTGCAAGAAAGTGCCACCATCCTACTATGTAATATACCCGAAAAACCTAGCTTTACTATGATAGGGGTACAAGAACTTTATCGGTAAGTACTAACTGTTAAATAATGCATAGCCACTTGGACAAACGGCCGCGAAGTAAAGCCGGATCTTGGTGTAGATCAGGATCAGTAATGAGAATAAAACGTAAAATCAAATGCCAGCTGGCAGGCAAAAGATAGGGTAATTTAATTGCCCGATATTTTGGTTAGACAACACTATCCTTCGTCTGGGGCTGCAAAAAGCAATAATAAATTTTTATAAATAAGGGGTTGAAAAAAACAACAACAACAACAACGAACAGTCGATATTTCTCTTCCTCTATGAGTTGTTGGAAGAAAAGAAAAGGAAATCAAAAGTACGAATAACAAGCAGTCAGGTGAGGGCCGCTTTGTTAAAAGAAGACAAATTGAGGTGATAATCAAAATTAGTAGAAAAATATTGTTACGATAGTGAATATCTTTATTTTATACCCAAGCAGTTATTGACACTTATGGGGGTTTCGTTCACTTTAACGAAACGTGTCCTAATGGGTATTGCTATTTTGCTTTAGTAACGGATGAGCTGTTGGTAGGAAATGTAGGGAAAAGAAAATTAAAAATACGAATAACAAGAATCTACATGTGTCGTGAATTTTTATATACTGGGCTATAAAACATATATTAACATAAGAAGTAGTCAGGTGTTTAAAATGATCACGGACGCTCGTTTAAAAGAGACATGAGCTACTGTATAATCAAAACTATCCTAAAGAAAATTGTTCTTAGTTGCAAGTTAGAGTGGATATCTTTATTTTATACCTAATTATTATTGATAGTTATGGAGCTCATTCAATCGAAACCTATCTCAACCGACCCGAAAATTATAAACAAACCAGTTTTACGTGTTTGGAAAGGAAACTCTATGCAAACGTCTGTCACAGCTGGCCGCGATAGTATGAAGCAGTTTTCATATCAAAAATACTATTCACTGTGCAGATTCAATTATGTCTGCTTGTCATTCAATTATGTCCGTTTGTAATTCAATTATGTCTTCTGGTCATTCAATTACTATATCTCATCAAGATTCAATTATGTCTTCTTGTCATTCAATTACTATATCTCATCAAGATTCAATTATGTCTTCTTGTCATTCAATTACTATATCTCATCAAGATTCAATTATGTCTTCTTGTCATTCAATTACTATATCTCATCAAGATTCAACTATGTCTTCTTGTCATTCAATTACTATATCTCATCAAGATTCAATTATGTCTTCTTGTCATTCAATAACTATATCTCATCAAGATTCAATTATGTCTTCTTGTCATTCAATTACTATATCTCATCAAGATTCAATTATGTCTTCTTGTCATTCAATTATGTCCGGTTCTCATTCAATCAGTATGATCAATTATGTCTTCTTGTCATTCGATTTTGACTGCTTGTTATTTAATTATGTCTTTTTGTCGAGGGTCGAGGGTCGAGGAACAGAGCACGTTACAGTGAATAGTATTTTTGATATGAAAACTCCTTCATATTCTAAGCCTTCAACCTTTTTTTATTGACAGGCTGACTTCCGAGTGCTCACCGAGATATGATAATTAGTATGAGAGCATTCGGAAGTCAGCCAAGCGTGCTCATTGCACGCGTGCTGAACAAGAATGCTGTATAATGACAGACTAGAACCAATAGACAACTCCCAAAGCACAAACTCAGCCAAAACGCTAAAAAGTCTTCAATGTTTACTCAAGTTTGGGCTTATAGAAGATAATGTCACAGTTTTTTCAATGACCTTGAAATTCAGAATCCGGGTAGTTAGTTAATCAATTGTGACCCTGAAAAAATTTGAAGGAAAAAAGACTACGAATTTTTAAGAAAATGCTTTTTTCGTGAGAAGAACTCTTAAACGCTGACAAACGTCAACAAATAGCTAAAACTATAATTTCTATATGTTTGCTTTGCTCAAAATCGCGCACATTTACAAGGCCCTAAAGCTTTTTGCTGACTTGCAAGAACCCATCTGTTATAATGATCCCCAAAATAAAGGGATAAGTCACATAGTTTATTAGGTATAATCGTGTAAAGTTTGCTTATCATTTTCGCATAAATTATGACCTAAATTTGGAAACCGCTGAATTTCTCGAGTTGGTTCTTTGCGATTTTGGTGAAACTCTGTCCAGCGCAAGGCACTACATAATGCGCACAGCAGATTTTCGACTCAGACCTCAAAGGGGCGTGGCATTATAACCACGTGACATTTACTCCGATCGCCAAAAATTTTATGTTATATTGTAGATTGATCTATATGTTGTCCCCTCTATGTGTTAGACTTACGATAAAAGTAAAGTTGGGGATACCAGAGAGCTTCAAAGTAGGATGGTACCCCCCCCCCCCAAAAAAAAAATTGGTCGAGTCACCTTAAGAAAAGTCAAGCGATTCTGAAATCTTCTGAAACGCTTCATAGATCTCAAGTTTAGCGTTTGGTTTACACTGGGCTCAGAATAGCCTGAATTTCATCCGATTACTTCGAGTCGTTATTCAGTAACTGAGGGAGTAATAACGACTCGAAGTAATCGGATGAAATTCGGACAGGGCTCAGAAAGCGAAACCATGTTTTGGGACACTTACAACTATTTTCAGGTCGATTGCCGGTCAAGGTTGCAAAACACTAAATGACCGGCAGTCCTTTATTCTCAGTAAATTTCACAACTCGAAAAAATCCAACTAAACTGAGAAAACTATCATATTATGTTGAGATCATGAACCAGCCGTTTATGGGATTTCTATATCATGTTTTGGTTGGGCGCGAGTCTTTTGATGTTCGAGACTATTTTCATGATCTTTTCGTTGGTAGGAAATTCTACTGATTTTTCCCTCTTGATGCACCATTTTGTGTTTAATTTCCCACAAAACCGGCTGGTTTGATCAGGATCTCGACAAATGATAGTTTGGTTTAGCTGGATTTTTTCGATTTGTGACCCACGAGTTATGCCCAACGAATGACCCACGGTCCATTGGTATGCTCGTCGCATCGAACTGGAAAGCAATCAAAATAGTTGACGTTAGAGTTCCCACATCATCAGCCTTAATTTTTCTATAGCTGTTCCATGCATTCCCCACGAAAACACGAAAAAATCAGTTTAATTACAATAATCTGTGGCATGACTTACTCTAATCATTTGTGCAAATCTCACCGCTGTCATATTGACCTGCATTTTATTCACTTGTCTTTCTACTCTTCGTTCTCCTTCCGTCCTGAGAAAAAATAATATAATCTTTCTCCATTGCATCAGAAACACTCAAACAAGATCGAAGCCGACGATAGCAATTGCGCAGGAACCTATTGTATCGTGATTGGTTGTTTTTCTTTATTTCCGGGTTAGTTTCTTTCCGTTTAAATTCCAGGAAAAAAAGAAAACATTCAAATTAGACACAGAATTATAATGCCCTACTGATCGCGACTCGTTCGGACACCAAAAGCAGTAAAGCAAATCAATGAAGAAGAACCACCGCTTAGCAGCTGCAGTGATCTGTACAGTTGTTCTCTCGCTTTTGAGGACATTTTTCACTTTCACTTTCTTCGTTACTAGCGTCATTTGCATTATCAGTGCAGGAAGCCGTATCGAAAGATGCGAAGGCTGGCTGGGACTTTCGCAGAGATCTATTGACAGCCTTAATACTACAAGCACCTTCGTGGAGACCACTGTTTCTTGCTTTCTGATCTTCCTCATCTATAGATGGAAAAATTTCAACTTCAAAAACTTTCTTAGGGCCCTTGTACAACAGGCTCATTTTTGGATGTGGACGGCTTTGTGGGGTGCGCGTATCATACAAACGTTCTTATAGATATTATTCCGGGTATTAACGAAAACTATCCTATTCTTGTTGTGCTTGGCGTGTCGTTGCTCTTAGAGTTCGCGTCGACTACAATGTTAGCTTGTGCTCTTAGCTTCGTGCAACTTTCTACCGTGAGGAATTGATTTACTGAACATTTTCCACGTAGAGGAAGAGATGAAAAGCTGATGATCTTGTATCGAATAACTTTATTGTCTTACGGTTCGCGAATGCTTGCATTATTTTTGTACAATTCATTCTTGGTCGCAAGAGCGATAACTCGTCAAAGCGAGTTCGGTGAATTAGACAGCGTTTTGCTAGCTTTGGATGTTGGCTACAGAGGAAGTTTGGCCATATTTTTCTTTCGCAAATTCTTCGAGTTTGAAAATACACCAGAGGTCTTCGTCGAAACAACGAATTCGAACAACGAATGTCAGTCGAAAGCTGAGGGGCAGGAGATTGAAACTTGTGGTGAAACATTCGAAAATCAAGGGGCGATTTGGATGTGAAAAGAGAAGAAAAAGTAATCATGGTTTCCAGCGGAAAATCTCCGAAACGGAATGCAGCACGCACATTTGACATAACTGATGAACAAAATGGGTCAAACTCAGCGAAGCATGATTTATAAAGTTTAATCCAGACACTGTGTGAAGAGAGACTTACCGTAAATTCCTCATTTGCCTCGAGTTTCATATCTAGCTTTTAAATATTATGAGACATTTTACTGTGTTTACAATTAATTTAGTGGCATTCAGCCAATCAGCCGTCGTGGCTCGTGCTATTTTTGAAATGCTTTGTTTTCATGCTTTCTTGTGCTTTGTTTAATAATCCTACAAAAACCAACAGCGGCCTATTCTTAGTACAAAAAGAACAAACTTAACAGGTTTCCGTTTCGTTCATAAGATTACATAGTTGTCTGAGTTCAACTTCAGTAATGATTGCTAATGAAAATATCGATTTTCTCAATAACAGAACTTTGCTCCACTTTAATTTATTTTTCTTAATTAGCTTTATTCTACAACAGAGCGGCATTTCACTGTAACACCAATATTGCTCGTTTTTAATGGAAGTATTTTTGAGCAATCACGTAGTTTTTCTGCAAAGATAATAGTTGTTAATTTACTTCCGTGAATACTCGCTTCGTCTAAAATTTAGAATTTCAAAAGTTTGCTGACCTGCAAATTCGGAAAATGTCTGCTTTTGTTGTATAGTCTAGTGGATGAAAACTAGGCAGTTAGACAGTCTTTCTACGTGCCCAGAAAGCTGCTAGCTGAGCTTGCAATTCTATTCAAACGGAAACTACGTGCTTAAAAGCCGCCTTGCGGACTTGGCAAACTTTGCTATTTTATTGTCCTAGTACTTTTTACTCCTAAAATAGAATCCGCAACAATAACTTTCGCTTAACTTTGTTTGTCTATCTATTGTAATGAATACCTGTAAATACTGAATACCTGTTTATACCTGTAAATACCTGAATACCTGTGTTGAATATCTGTAATAATGATATATAAGTAAGATAGTTTGTAGTGTTTTTTGATTACATCGATGGCATCGACATCCTTGATACATACTTGATTACTTCCTCGATCGTTCGCACAAGAATAAACGCTGTTGGAACCAAGTCAAGTTTGCCTTATTCTCTGCTGCATTCCAGGTAGTGGATTGATCCCGGTCCTGAGAGTTGTGACGGCTCTTACCCGCGAGCGAGCTACCCTTTGAGTTTAGTTTCCCCAGTTTAGAAGGCAGTTTCCAGAGTCCAAACCCCGAGTTCCCGTTTAGCCCTTAAAGTCGTTCGAACGTGGAAAAACCTTCCGTAACAACTGGCAAAACTAAAGGTCTTAAAAACTAGCCATAAAACTGATCGAAAGTCCTAGAAGTTGTTCCTTATGCCATAAGACATGTTATAATCCACAAGAATGTAAATTCCCCCATACACAGACAGAATTTCCAGCAGAATAAGGGACTTCTGGAGTGAGCATAATACCGGAATATGAAGAATGGAAACCGGTCGTTTCGATACAAACTTAAGCAGTAAAACTGCCCCCCAAAATTCGATCATTTAAAGTATAGTCATATAACGGCGTGAATGAGAAAAACATTAGGCGTTAATATTCCACGTTCTGTAAGCCTAGTCGTAACGCGAAACTATTCACCTGCATGGCCTCGCCTGAATCAACTTGTATCGAAGCGTGACTTGTAGCGAAACGACCGGTAAGGAGAGGAATAATGCATTTTCGACATGAGCAGGCTAACGGAAAAATCAGAAAGACTATTGACTTGTTTAAAAGTCTTGTATGAGAAACCGAAAAACAACAAAATAAATCATGGGAAAATTATTTCCTTGTGGTCTCCAGATAGTCAGTTTCTTAAAATAGCCACAAGTGAAGAAATAGTTCCACGTACCAGACCGAAAAGTGTAAAAACATTGCATGCTCGCATCCTGACTGAACATAACATTTATTCTTTATTCCCCTGGAGCACGTTTAGGAAGCGTTTCTGGTATTCAGCTGACTCAATATACTGTCGTGAAGTATTTTGTAGGTTCTTTTTTAATAGTTTAGTATTCCATGTTTGCGCTTGACATGTCACTCGTGCCTAGAGTTTTGTTATGATCAGTTTGTAGAACGAAGTTAATCCGTATTTTTCTCAACAGGTTTCCCCGATCCTTTCTCTTTTACCTTTTTAAGTAGTTTTTCAACATGAATGTCATTTATTAAATTTGAGTGTCAGTCCTTGAAGTGGTCATGGGCACGTATTGGGACTATCGCTGACTTTGATTGTTAGCTACATTAATTAGAGTTCCTGTTTTGCTTTAAGCGAGAGCCTCATGGGTTTAGCTGTCACGCTTACATTGGTTCTCTTGTGCTTGAAATTATTAAGCTTATAGGTTTGTTTATTACACTTTGTTTATTGGAAAAAGCGTTTGTAATTTTCATGGTTAATAAGCTTGAACGTACCTACATTCAAGTTATGTAAGCTGTCAACATCTGGTGCAGATAAGTTGGTAGACTGTAGTTGGTCGATTGGTGGTTGTAGGGTGTGCAGTTAATAGTTGAGCTGTATTCATTAAGTGATGCTGTAGACAATAATAAGACATATGAGAGTTTCTCAGAATAGCCACAAAAGACAGTTCCAGTTTTGGCTGGTGTATTTTTCCGAGCTCTTGATAAAATTGCAATTCTTTGAAGTAGTTTTCGGCGCAGTGTGTCAATGTGTTCGTTCCAGGTGAGATGACTATCAATATATACTCCTAAGACACGTTCTGACTCAACCTTAGTGAGTTGCATGCCGTCAACAGAAAGGTCAAGAGATTGTTTTGCTGAATTTGCAATTTTTTTGTCTGGTCGAGATTATACTGTACTTTGTCTTTGCTGGATGCATTTTCATTTTGTTTTCCTTTGCCCACATCGATACTGCGTCAATGTCAGGTCTGATTTTCTCCTCGACTTCAGCTAAGGTAGGTGCAGATGCCTAAAGGGTCGAGTCATGGGGATAAATGCCAATATTATTCTTCAGGTCCTAATTTTTTAACTCTCTTAGTTTGGAAATTCGAAATGCAGCAAGTACCGCTTCCTTTTGCTGTAAACTGAAAGCATTCCTCTTATCATAAATAGTAATTTATATATATATATCTTAATCACAAATGAAGACAGAAAACAGTTTCCTTTCAATCCACCAATATTTCGATCACATTCAGTGATCTTCTTCAGGGTGACTAACTAGCCGTTAACGTACAGAACTTTTAAATTGCTGAATTACGAAGGTAACGCGCGCGCATCACAACTGAAATGACTATTATTTTAAACGTCTAACGGAAAATGTCATAGATGACACTATCATCTCCTGCGCGCGCCCGCGCGCGTCTTTCGGTTCTGGGCGTAAAAACCATCATCCTCATTAAGTCCTTGAGGGCGCAGCGTTCCCAATCTATACATCCACTCTCCCTCCTTCTTCCGCAACTCCCTCTCTCCCATGGCTCTGTCTATTAACTTTATAGTTAAATGGCTTAATCCTAAGTGTCCCGAACTATGAAAATGCTGGTAGAGAAAATCGTCATTCCTCTTATTTTCAGAAGACAACTTGAGATGGGCGTTGATCCTACTTCTGTGATTATTGAACCTAGACCGAAAATTAGTGGTAGTGGATCCAGTCGACGTTGTGGGGTTATATCCCAAAGACCAAGAAAACTCCTCCTCGCTCACTGTACTTTCCGCCATTTTGATAATCCTGACCGGAAGAAGTACCGGAAGAAGGGACGCCTGACCTCCAGCCAATCAGAATGGAGTTTTTCAGAGGTATTGTTTCTAAGCCAATCAGAAAAAAGTCCAGAATCTGGCATTTTTACATGTGATCCGACAAAGAAATGTATCATGCCCTCTTCCCGTGAGAGACATAAAGGGATAATAGGGAGAGGGCATGATCTCAGGCTAACATGGTTGTGGCGTCAAGATCTTTTGCTTTTCACGCGCTAATCAGGCACGCACGAATTTGAAAAAGTTTTCAAGTTCAAAACTCGACGCGTTTACTTTATTTACCCATTTCTTTGTCGGCTGGAACTTGGAAAATCGTTACCAAGAAGGTGCGTCATTTTTTTTCGCTTAATCTGACATTTTAAGCGAGAAAAGTCCGTATCCTTTGGAAAGCATCTTTTTGCAAAACAGTCAATGGAGAAGAACCACCGCCTAGTTGGTGCAGTGATCTGTACAGTTCTTCTCTTGGTTGCGAGAACATTTTTCACCGTCACGTTCTTCGTTACCAGCGTCATTTGCATTATCAGTGCAGGGAGCCGTATCGAAAGATGCGAAGGCTGGCTGGGACTTTCGCAGAGAGATATTGACCGCCTTAATACTACAAGTACCTTCGTGGAGACTATTGTTTCTTGCTTTCTCATCTTCCTCATCTATAGATGGAAAAATTTCAACTTCAAAAACTTTCTCAGGGCTCTTGTACGACAGGCTAATTTTTGGATGTGGACGGCTTTGTGGGGTGCGCGTATCATAACAAACGTTCTTATAGATATTATTCCGGGTATTAACGAAAACTATCCCATTCTTGTTGTGCTTGGCGTGTCGTTGCTCTTAGAGTTCGCGTCGACTACAATGTTAGCTTGTGCTCTTAGCTTTGTGCAACTTTCTACCGTAAGGAATTGGTTTACTGAACATTTTCCGCGTAAAGGAAGAGATGAAACGCTGATGATCTTGTATCGAATAACTTTATTCTCTTACGGTTCGCGAATGATTGCATTATTTTTGTACAATTCATTTTTGGTCGCAAGAGCGATAACTCGTCAAAGCGAGTTCCGTGAATTAGACAGCGTTTTGCTAGCTTTGGATGTTGGCTACAGAGGAAGTTTGGCCATATTTTTCTTTCGCAAATTCTTCGAGTTTGAAAATACACCAGAGGTCTTTGTCGTAACAACGAATTCTAGCAAGTCAGTGGAACTTGAATGTCAGTCAAAAGCTGAGGGTCAGGAGACTGAACCTTTCGGCGAAACTTTCGAAACTCAAGGGGCGAAGGACATGAAAAGAGAAGAAAAACGAATCATAGTTGCCAGCGGAAAATCTCCGAAAAACTCGGAATGCAGCATGCAAATTTGACATAACTGATGAACAAAATGGGTCAAACTCAGCGAAGCATGATTTATAAAGTTTAATCCAGACACTGTGTGAAGAGAGACTTACCGTAAATTCCTCATTTGCCTCGAGTTTCATATCTAGCTTTTAAATATTATGAGACATTTTACTGTGTTTACAATTAATTTAGTGGCATTCAGCCAATCAGCCGTCGTGGCTCGTGCTATTTTTGAAATGCTTTGTTTTCATGCTTTCTTGTGCTTTGTTTAATAATCCTACAAAAACCAACAGCGGCCTATTCTTAGTACAAAAAGAACAAACTTAACAGGTTTCCGTTTCGTTCATAAGATTATATAGTTGTCTGAGTTCAACTTCAGTAATGATTGCTAATGAAAATATCGATTTTCTCAATAACAGAACTTTGCTCCACTTTAATTTATTTTTCTTAATTAGCTTTATTCTACAACAGAGCGGCATTTCACTGTAACACCAATATTGCTCGTTTTTAATGGAAGTATTTTTGAGCAATCACGTAGTTTTTCTGCAAAGATAATAGTTGTTAATTTACTTCCGTGAATACTCGCTTCGTCTAAAATTTAGAATTTCAAAAGTTTGCTGACCTGCAAATTCGGAAAATGTCTGCTTTTGTTGTATAGTCTAGTAGATGAAAACTAGGCAGTTAGACAGTCTTTCTACGTGCCCAGAAAGCTGCTAGCTGAGCTTGCAATTCTATTCAAACGGAAACTACGTGCTTAAAAGCCGCCTTGCGGACTTGGCAAACTTTGCTATTTTATTGTCCTAGTACTTTTTACTCCTAAAATAGAATCCGCAACAATAACTTTCGCTTAACTTTGTTTGTCTATCTATTGTAATGAATACCTGTAAATACTGAATACCTGTTTATACCTGTAAATACCTGAAAACCTGTGTTGAATATCTGTAATAATGATATATAAGTGAGATAGTTTGTAGTGTTTTTTTGTTTACATCGATGGCATCGACATCCTTGATACATACTTGATTACTTCCTCGATCGTTCGCACAAGAATAAACGCTGTTGGAACCAAGTCAAGTTTGCCTTATTCTCTGCTGCATTCCAGGTAGTGGATTGATCCCGGTCCTGAGAGTTGTGACGGCTCTTACCCACGAGCGAGCTACCCTTTGAGTTTAGTTTCCCCAGTTTGGTAGGCAGTTTCCAGAGTCCAAACCCCGAGTTCCCTTTTAGCCCTTAAAGTCGTTCGAACGTGGAAAAACCTTCCGTAACAACTGGCAAAACTAAGGGTCTCAAAAATTAGCCATAAAACTAATCGAAAGTCCTAGAAGTTGTTCCTTATGCCATAAGATATGTTATAATCCTCAAGAATGTAAATTCCCCCATAAACAGACAGAATTTCCAGCAGAATAATGGACTAATGGAGTGAGCATTGTACCGGAATATGAAGAATGGAAACCGGTCGTTTCGATACAAACTTAAGCAGTAAAACTGCCCCCCAAAATTCGATCATTTAAAGTATAGTCATATAACGGCGTGAATGAGAAAAACATTAGGCGTATTCCACGTAATATTCCACATTCTGTAAGCCAAGTCGTAACGCGAAACGGCTGACGGCTGACTCAGTATATTGTCAAATTTGAGTTTCAGTCCTTGAAGTGGTCATGGGCACGTATTGGGACTATCGCTGACCTTGATGGTTAGCTACATTAATTAGAGTTCCTGTTTTGCTTTAAGCTAGAGCCTCGTGGGTTTAGCTGTCACGCTTACATTGGTTCTCTTGTGCTTGAAATTATTAAGGTTAAAGGTTTGTTTATTACACTTTGTTTATTGGAAAAAGCGTTTGTAATTTTCATGGTTAGCAAGCTTGAACGTACCTACATCCAAGTTATGTAAGCTGTCAACATCTGGTGCAGATAAGTTGGTAGACTGTAGTTGGTCGATTGGTGGTTGTAGGGTGTGCAGTTAGTAGTTGAGCTGTATTCATTAAGTGATGCTGTAGACAATAATAAGACATATGAGAGTTTCTCAGAATAGTCAGTTTCTCAGAATAACTACAAAAGACAGTTCCACAAAACCGAAAAGTATAAACATTGCGTGCTGGCATCCTGACTGAACGTAACATTTTTTCAATATTCCCCTGAAGCACGTTTAGGAAGTGGTACTCAATTTATACTTTCCATTACTTTGCCACAGGGAGGATCTCTAGATTTTCAAAATGAAGACAAGTGATTTACTGAAGTAAAAACAAGTATAAATAATAGTAAAAAGTTGACGTTTCGGCCTCATCGTAACGCCGCCATGCCTAAGAAAAGAGGTAACATACATATTATACATTATAATGTGTATTGTTGGGTATCTCTGTCATTGATTTGACTTGTATACTTCTGATAATTGCTCCTTTTATAATAATTAATTGAGGGAGCCTATTTCTTACAAGGTAAGTGAGTTCCTTGAGCTTCCTCGCAATTAACGTTTTAATATTTAAGCACTTCCTGCTTTGTATCGTGGCAAAACAATAAACTTTAAAATGAAACTAGAACAAATTATGCGAAGTAATTTAAATACTTTTAAGAGTCTTTAAATTAACATATTAGGCAAGTCAAAAAGAAGCCATTCAGCCAATGTTTCGGCAAATTTTAACTCAGGTTTAGTAGCCGTGGACAAAAAAGGGAGAGTGAAGAAAAGTCAAAAACAGAAAAAGAAAATCAAGACACAGGCAGATGAATTCAACTGCTCACACGATTTATTAAGTTGGCTGGATAGGGTTTTTCAGGGTCATGCGCATGAGCAGACCATTATCTGTAGGGAGTCAATTTGGAGGTCACTTGTTGGGCGTCATGCTACTGCCGTGTTGAACTCAATTGATCCAATTAAATTCGACTTTAGCACGGTAGTAGCGCGACGTTTGAAACCAAGTCGTGCTACTGCCGTGTAGCACGGCAAGCCTTGCCGTGCTACATACACGGCATTAGCTCGAGTTGGTTTCAAACGTCGTGCTACCGCCGTGCCGAACTCAATTCATAAATTATAAATACATTAGAATATATTTAAAAGTTTACTAAACCGTTTCTTTATTTTTGTGTTTTGTTTTTGGCAACAGCGGTTCTTTTTGACTGAATTAAATTCGACATCTGAAACCAAGTCGTGCTAGTGTCGTGCTGCAGTCGAGCTACCGTCTAGCCAGCTTAGCACGGTAGTAGCACGACGTTCGAAACAGGCCTTAGAATTCTTACAAGTTCATAACATGAGACTGTAATTTACTATCAGGTTAAGAAATCTTCTATTCATGGACTAAGTTCAGGCATTTTTATATACGTCAAAAGAGACAGAAAGGCTGGAGTAAAATAAAAGTAACTGATCTTACTATCTGATTATTTATACCTATAACGGAGTTTTGTAATACCTGAGAACGGGCATTACATTAAAATTAAAAGGAAACAAAAATGTACGTAGAGAACAGGTTTTATCAATTATGTTTCAAAAGAGGACCGTAGGCGCCTGCGGTCCTCTTCGGAAGGAAACGCCGGGTATAATTGAAACGGATGAACTTCCATTTGCACGTCCTGAATCTTATTCCAGCCGTTTGTCGCTTTTCATTGACATCAAAAGATGAATTAAATAATGTGTTCAGCTCTTTACTGCTTGGCCTAATGTATGTAGTCCTTAAAGACTAGTTATATATGTAAATAAATTATTTGTGCACAGTAAATTCGTCTACATGTTCTTGTTGTTGTTGACTTTTGCTATCCCGCCTACTCGTACTCTCAGGGTGAAACTTTGCGAAGCCTTTCAGTGGGTTCCTTCACATTTCTCTTCCCCACACCACTCTTCAGGTTCCGAGCTGCTTACTTGTATACAGCTATTTCGAGAAAGGTTGTCGGATGAGGTGCACGCGACAAACCCGAAAGGTATTGTGGGTGGTTTTGAGTTCACTGTTCTTCAAAGAAATTTGAAAGAATGGCACGAGAGGCCGTAGTACGGTGGCCCAGAAGGGTCACACATGCAAATTAAAAATGTTGCTGCAAACTAAAAAGTTTACCTGCAAATTAAAAATGTTGCTGCAAATTAAAAATAGTACATGCAAACTAAAAATATTACAAACATGAACATGAATGGTCTGACTGCTGTAAGGCCAGGTCGCATGGCTCGGACCAGGTCCTTATCACTCATACTGCGCGCGCAGGACTTTTCATTTTTAATTTGCAGCACAATTTTTAGTTTGCATGTACTATATTTAATTTGCAGGTAATATTTTTAGTTTGCATGTACAATTTTTAATTTGCATGTACTATTTCTAATTTGCAGCAACATTTTTAATTTGCAGGTAAAATTTTTAGTTTGCAGCAACATTTTAAATTTGCATGTGTGACCCTTCTGGGCCACCGTACTATAGACATATGTTTGCTAATGCTAAAGAAAAGCAGCAATATAAAGATTCGACAGCTACAGTGCTAGGAACAGCGTATTGATCATATCCCATATTGCCTCTCGCGATCTCGGGATTGTCGCGTGCACGTTTTTTCGGACAACTTTTCTTGAAATAGCTATAGACAATTGATTAAAAACACTGTAGTAGATCCAAGGATCCCCCCTTTTATAGGCCGGCCTAACTTTATCACCAGTGGCAGATTCAGATCTAAGTAGGTGGAGTTCCCCACTCATCCAAAGAGGGGGACCCGGCCTAGAAAATAATTTATCTTAGCCCTGCGAGGTTCAGGTTGGCTAGCATGTCCCTGGCGTTCAGATTGTGGGGACAGTGCAAAGAGATGCGACAAAGGAAAACAGCAATTGGGCGGGGTAGGCCCGGGTCCTACACTCTGACTTCGCGTGGCACTCCACTATGTGAACGCCTGGAATAGACTATCCCTATAAATGAGGTGGGGGCGCAGGCGGGGTCCTCCCCTTGAGCCACCACTGATCCCTCAAACCAAGGGAGAATGAGCTAGGTCAGATTATTGTTGCTCAATTCTTGCTTATGCTTGCTTATTCTTGCTATTTCAGATTATTCTTGCCCAAAAACAAAACAGAAAAAGTTATTTATTCGTTCTTTTACAAGCTTTTTACCCCATTCCCCCTATCGCCCTTAACCTCTAGATCACGTGACTAGCTGCAAATAACGCCTTGCGTTTTACACCGTGGAAGCCATATTGGAATTATTTGTACATGGGTTAATTTGCTTATTACACCTCGCTTGGTCGGTAAAATGGTTAATAAAGCCATCAAAAGCTCAATCTCAGGATTGCTGGTTTTTGCCTTCTGTACAGCAGGCTTCGTGAAAATTACTGACAAAATGGCTCCAGAAGTTCACAAGCAAATGGTAAGATCTGTGGTTCTTTAAGTCTAAATTTAGTCTGTAACTTTTCTAGTAGAGCTAGTAATCGTACGTAGCATCTGATTTTGTCTTCTCGCGCCCGAAGAGTTTGCTGTTGTAATAACAGCAATCTGTACGTAGGTGATGAGTTAATTAATCTCACGCACAATCTAAGACGAGGCCTTGCAGTTGTCAGCGGTGGACTGTCAGTAACAAACTGGTGTACTGTTAATGATGTAATAGATGCCCGGAATGTTTATTTAACTGTAGGGTTCCAAGACGAGCGTTAAATAGATAGGGGGCGTTTAAAAGGATTTGCATCTATGAGACACTCCGTTTTTTTTCCAAACCCCCCTCCCCCTGTGGATGAGTGGATTCCTTCCATCTCACTTTTAGTGTCAGACCCCTTTAAAAAAAGCTTGCCTACCGGCCTCATTTTTTGTTGTTTCCTTTGGAAATAGATTCCTACTTACTAGTTATTTACTGAGGATGCTCATCCTAGAGAAGGTAGGGGGTCGGAATAAAAATGTAACATCCCTATTCTCACAACTGTGTAAAACAAACTCAACAAAACTAATATGCTTTTGGTGAAAATATCAATGGAGTTAAAAAAAACAAAATATCCAATCCATCCATTGATACATCTAGGCCATCTAGAGATCCAGATTTCAACCTCGATGTCAGAATTCTCATTCAGGGTCATTGTGGGCGCTTTCCATTTAGGAAAAAAACCCGGAAATTTCGGTGGGAGCAAAAGTGGAATTTCGGATCGGTAAAAAGTTGTTCCATTTGGTCGTAAACCCCAGTACGTCGCGGTGCCCGACCGTGGACCTGGAACTGGTACAAACTACGAGAAACGTAAATGGAACACGACATTCCGTTCGGAAATTCCAACCGGGAAAACGGGCCCACCTTTTTAGCTTTTCCACTTTTTCTGGGAATTTTCCAGTGGGACGAGCTGACGAAACGTGTTGCATTTACCGCTGAACCAGAAATTCCGGAAATTTTGACTAATTGGAAAGCGCCCTGTGTTGTCATCGTTATCCTATCCTTTGCTTGCACTAGAAATGGCTTCCTGTTCACAGATTTTTTTGCAAGTAGAACAAAATTTTTTTTCAAAGTGCGAACAAGGCCTAAATTAACTGATTTTGCTCCTTTTTTGCTATTTCCTAGTATTTTGAATTAATTGTCATGCGGGGGGTGGGGGGCATCTCTTAGAGAGGGGGCATTTGTTAAGGAGAGGAATCTAATTCACACTGAAAAAATTTAAAGGGAGGTGTCTATTAGACAAGAGGCATTTATTTGAGAGAGTGCATCTATTAGATCATTTACAGTACATCAACAAGCCTTCTCTTTTTAAAGTTTTGCAGTTGTTTATCACAATATTTGTGTTTTGTTCTCAACCCACCAGAAAAGAGATTTTGTTGACTTGGCAAAAGTTCATCCCATGAAGGTGTTGTTTGGTCGAAATGTGAATCCAGAACTTCATCGCATCATGATTGGATATGTTGAAGTTTTATGTGGTCTTTTGCTGTATGCAGGGCCAAGGTCCCTGAAATTAGCAAGCACAGTGATACTGTTAATTGTCATGGCTGTAATGATGCAAGGTCTATATTGGCTTGGAAAGCCTGCCATCATGTTTACACCAGCATCACTTTGCACCATACTGCTTCTCTGCAATTTTTTTAACTTGCTGAGCGAGCCATCAGTGAAGGAAAATAGGAAAGAGTGATCTTAAACAATGGCATCCTTCCTGCTCTCTGCCACCACCAGCAAAGATGTGAAAACATGCATTCAAGTCACGTGAATCAAGCAATATTGCATCATGATTGAGTGACTTCTGTTTCATTAATTTGTCTTAGAATTTGGCCTGCTTATTTGCTCATCTGTGAATAATGTCAAATAATCCTACAAATCTATGTCTAAAGAATTTCAACCTTCTTTTCAGTAGTACTGTGATAGGGTCAGTTAACTTAAAATCAGTGAGATTCAGTTTGGTAATATAAGCACTTTAACCCTTTTAAGACAGTCAGCTAGTAGTGGGAAAAACTGCATTTTCACTTTTTGGGAATGGCTTGAAATAATTTCTGCAACAATAGGGACATCTTTTTAGACTAATCAGCTGTTATTAAGTAGGGTTTTTTGTTTTTTGTGCATGTGCATAAGCCAAAATTTGGACTTTTTTACATGAATCTATTTCGATTTTTCTCTCTTGCTCTCTTTTGTCTCTTTTCCTTTTTTTTATTCAGTTTCTTGCTCACTTGTCATCTTTTTTTTTTTGCATGGAATTGTGACTGGCTAATTTTTAAGGAAAGGGACAAATTTAATCAACAAAGAGTAGTATGTAAATAATGAGATTGGCAATGGATTATTTCTGGATACTCTTTGAGAAGCACTTGATCCGGGCGACTTTGCCATGGTAAATTCCTCCACCCTGCATCTCCACCCATTTTTAAATTCCCCTGGCAGGTTGGCCCTGGGTCCCACCCCTGGGGCAAGCAAATGACACGTGCATAAAACTAAAACAACATTAGACCCAGAAGACTGGCGGTGTTATATTTTTCTCCGGCATAGCGTATACATGTGGTCCTCCTCTCCTTGTAGATTAAAATCCGAATTTACTTAAAGGAGCTGAAACGTTAAAAAATGTGTTGCAATCCATGGTTCTTTTTAATTTCCGGAGGAGAAAAAAGTAAAAGAATGTCAAAGGCATTACCTTTGCGTTAACCAGGTTTCTCGGGGGGGCTTTTCATTACACAAACTGCCCGGGTGGAAATGTTGTACATACTGTAAACATAAAACTACAAGAAAAATAGACGTAGTGGAAGAAAGACGCGCTACAAAGTATAGACTGAGTGATTCTACTAAACGCATGAAACGATATGTAACAATTAGTGCCAAATAGCAACGAGTAAACAAAACAGACAAAAGAAAACAATGAAATTAGAATGTAATACTGGGTATAGCCTGTGTAGCAAGCGTTTCCGTTTGGTTTCGGGGCAAAGAAATACCAAGGAAGGGGACTTTCGGTTTTGACCGCGCGAGAAATGAAACGAGAACCAAAAAGTGAAAGAGGGGGGAGGGGGAGGGGAAGGAAGGAAACGCTCGTTTCCTTCCTTTCTTCCCCACCCCCTCCCCGGTCTTTTACTTGCGCCACTTTTCTCGCGGTCTTTGACTCTCGTTCCTCGTTCTTTTCTCCTAAACCGTACAGAAACGCTTGCTACGCAGGCTGTACTGGGTATTAGTCTACTATCTATTTCACGGTTAAAGAAAATCAATATATCCAAATCCTCTGATCAGACTAAAAAGAGCGGAAAAAATGCATCGCCTCGAAACACAGCCCACATTTAGAAAGCTTTCCAAACGGAATGGCACCACAAACCATTTGAGATAAATGTAGCCTGCGTAGCAGGCGTCGAAAGGGGTAGGGGATAGAGAAAAGGGGAAAAAGGGAGGGGGGTAGTGCTTTTCTCCCTCCCCCTCCCCCTCCCCTTTTTGCGCCTGCCACGCAGGCTAAGATAAATGACATTTGAGTTTTCCAACAGAAATTTCCGATTCTCCCATGTAATGTATCGGTCAAATCAAAGCTTCAACATGCCCCCCCGGGGCAACGCCCCGGGCATTTGACTTTTTTGAAAATTATTGTTCAAATTCCCCACTACCTGGGCCAAAATGCCGTTCAAATGCCCCACACTAGAGTCCATTCAGGTGATCAAATGCCCCCACCCGGGGACATTTCACAGGCACAAAAATGACAGAAAGACGGTGGAAACGCCTTCAGTTGTGGAACAAAATCTTTTTAAATATAACAAAAACTGAGAAACACAACTAGCGTATTTATTACGAACAAAAGTCTCGTGCAAAGTGGCGGAAATCGCTGCTACAAGGTAACTGAATGCTCAGCTTTTTTTCGTCATGCAACATACAAAGCGTTCTGTCAAAAAAAGATCCCACCTATTGAGATCACCGCGTCCCCCATGATAGCTCGCCACGCCAAAGATTTTACATGAAATCGAGGGTGCAGTTCAAATCCCCCACCCCTAAAGCATGCGGATCAAATTCCCCACCCCCTGGAAGACTCTGATAATCAAATTCCCTCCTCCCCGGGACGGCAAAGGTGTCAAATGCGCGGGGTATGCCCGGGGGGGGGGAGCATATTGAAGTTTCGATTTGACCGATACATAAAATGTAAAACGTACCAATGACCCGTTTCGAAGATGTCACGCCAAGTGGCAAATTTCTTATTTTTCATTTACTCAAAAAACCAAAACAATAGATCGATTTTTCTTGCCGAATTTAGTTAAACTGCGAAGTTTCGTAGGGATTAGTCGCACACTTTCGGCAAACTACAAGGAAATGTATGGCGTGAGGGCAAGACTGCTCCACTTCCTTGTAAAAATACGTCAAGTTGCAGCCCCATGCTCTATTAGTTTACGACAAATCCTAATGAAAGTTCACAGTTTTTCTAAATTCGACATGTCAAATCGAAATCATGATAAAGCGGTGTTTTTTGGTCTTTATGAAAAATACGAACAATTGATGGTTTTCACGGTGACGTCATCAGATTGCAAAGTCAAAAAAGCGAGGTTTTACGAATTCTTATTTACACTAGGTTGAAGATTAGTAGGAAATACATCTTTGTACAAGTTTCCAGCCCCGAAGCATGTTTCATTTCGAAAATACAGCAGTTTGAAGTTCCGAGTTTTCACAGTGCGTGACACCAAAAGAGGAATGCTATCTCCTTGAAAAAAAGTCTCTCCGCTTGATTTTCGGCAGTTTAACCATTTCAAGTATTAGAAGATATGTTTATGCGCAAGTATGCTAGTTCTCGAGTGAAAAGGAAGAGCTTTTAGAGAAAAAGTGAACTCCAGATGTTTTTGTTGATTTCCGGCGGCCATATTGGTGGACAGTTTCTGTCCACCAGTATGGCGTCTCCATACAAAGCTCTACAAAGGTGCGTGAAATATTTCGGTAACTAACTCAGAAACTGTGGGCCACAAAGACCTGAGATTTGGACAAATTGTTTATATATTAGTCTTTTATAACATTTCATTTTCTTGGCTTCTTCCACTGGACGGTTTCAGATGTATTTTTTTGTGCCGTGTTTATTGCGTGACAGTGAAAACGAAGAATTTCAAATATTGCGTGACATCGGATATGTAAATCACCTTCTCTTCTCGCGTGCTCTTTCTCTTTCGCGCCAAAACACTCGCTCTGGGTCGAGGCCGCCAAAAGTTCCGGAAATTTCAGTCCAAAACGCAACGGATCGGTTCGGTCCAACCGGAAAAGTTTCGAAAAAACGGGTTTTGAGGTGGACCACGGGCGCGATCCATTCAACAAAAATTCCGACCGGTCCGACCGGGAAAAGTGGTCCACCTCAAAAGGTGGACCAATTTTTTCGAAACTTTTCCGGTTGGACCGAGCCGATCCATTGCGTTTTGGACCGAAATTTCCGGTAATTTTGGTTGACTGGATCGCGCCCTTTAAAAGTTCTTCTTTTGATACAAGAAATCACCCCTAGCTAATCTCTTCAACAGTAGATACGGTTTCCTTTCATGACTGCAATGGGTTTGGAGAAAAAGCTGTGTAATTCTTGAGTGAGGTAGGTATACTCAACAGATTTTAAAAAACAACAAGGGATTATTTCCGGTCCCTGTCAGGTAACGCCCCCATCTTGAAGCGAACGAAAATGGTGGAGATACAGTCGTCCGCTCTGATCTTCGGTATTTTGCTCTGTTGTCTCTCTGAAAACAAAGCAAGGTTTGTTAAATTTTGAATATAAGCCTTAAGTTTATGTTTAAGCGTAACAATTCCCTACAATGTAAAAGCAAAGCACAATTAAGTCATATATACGGCGTGGCCTGTCGCTGAGAGTGAGTTCTGTGCGAGATCGAATCAAACCACAGCGTTTAGTTTGCCTTATCTCGAGCGAGATCTAAGGGTCTAAGGAATTATATTTGTAATAAGATTTATTACGTTTTACAATGTAGGTAATGCTAAATTAAATCCGAGTAAAACATGTGGTCATTTCTGCATAGTCAGATGGTTGGCCAATTCTGACCTTTTGACTGCACCGACTGATTCAGCTATCGCAGTACATACATCGTGTAATAATGCAGTTACATTATCAATATTAATCGTTTGTGGTTCAGAGAAGAAATTCATTAAAATCGAGGGACAGCTTTGCGAAAATGCCCTAAGATTGTTTTTTTTCCAGAGCTCCCCGGGAGCTTCCGTAGTAAAATGAAAGGGAATGCTCATCCGGGGTACCCTATAATGGCCTCTGCAGGGAGGCTCCGGCCGAAATGGGTACCTTTT
The DNA here is from genome assembly GCA_942486035.1 of Porites lobata. Taxonomy (NCBI): domain Eukaryota; kingdom Metazoa; phylum Cnidaria; class Anthozoa; order Scleractinia; family Poritidae; genus Porites; species Porites lobata. The sequence goes on from CALNXK010000103.1 coordinate 478,414, forward strand.
TCTGGCTTCAGGTGTATGAAAGGGTAGGGATTTTAATCGTTGAAGTATATGTCACAGCTTCCTTGAAAACCATCAGGACATTATAGGTAAAGAAAAACTCCTCTGGCCCCCAGGGTAGTCACCACCAAACACTTAAATTTTCAAACATAACAGGTAAATTTAAGTTTATCTTTTCTTTGCTTTGTGTTTGCTTATTATTTTAGGAATCCTCCAAAAATTGTTACAAAAGGTGGAAGCCTTGTTTTACAAGCTGGTGAAGATGGTAACATTGTGTTTGAGCCTGCTCATGGAAAACAAGTCCTTATTGGTGGAAATGCATTAGTACGGCATTTGAATACTGTAAACTTCTTCAGCTAATATAACTCCCCCCAGTTATTGGCCCATCTACCTGTAAACAAAAAATACATCCAGTTAAAAGACCTTGGATGTAAGCCCTCTTTTGCTTGTATTAAAATGAATTCGATTTTTTATGATGATTTGAAGTTGTAAAGGCAAGTAAATTCGAAAAGTATTTCGATCAGTACTGCTAAGTATCTTGCATTGTTTTGAAATGCTCTTTTGCAGCTCGGTACGAAGTCCCCTGGATATAAGCCCCGCCCTTCATAAGCCTTCCCAAAACCCTTAGGAAGTTGTATAAGCCCAGAGCTTATCGGCAGAAGTTCATGGTAATGCTTAACCCCAACTGAAGGGCACCACAGGGGCGGATCTAGGGGGAGGGTGGAGGGGGTGCGCACCCCCCCTTCCCTGAGATGACCTGTGGTTTTCTAATACAACTGGTATTCTGCAAAAAAAAAAAACTATGTGGTTTATTGGTGTTGAAATGAAGTAGAGCAAGAGACGAGTGCACCCCCTGCTAAAAAAAGTCAGGGATCAGCGCCTGCACCATTAGAAAAACACCCCTTGGCTGACTATGTCCTCCTTGGAGGGGATGTGTTTGCATGGAGTCCTATAAACCACTGACATTATCTTCTTGGAAAAACACAATTTCAGTTTGCAAGATAGACTGTGTATGCAGTGTGCATTTTCAGTCCTTTAAGGTTCAATGACTGAATATCCATTTCAAGAAGCCCTTGGGTCTGATGACAGTTTTGGATATGTGCTACCCTTAAACGCCCTCCAAATTTAGATTTATCATCACTTTTTTGCTGCTCAAATTGTAAAACCAAAACACATTTGAAATACTATAATCACATCATATCCTAGATTATAAATCCCAAGAAAATGACTTCATCGGGCTGCACATAGCTGTAAAGGTATTTTGGGGGAGTAGCCATTTTTTCTGCTTTATCTACAGAAAAGCAATCTTATGCCTTTTCCCACCTACCCCGAACTGGCACGATTACGCACATTAAATTCCTTGCAAAGGGGACCTTAAGATACACCATCTTTGGCTATGGGTACAGGAAAGGGGACTTGCTTGCCATACAATGATTTCCCAGATGTGGTGGTGGAATCATTACTCTAGATAACAGGAAGCCTTATAGCCATTTCTCTGAAATAAGAAGCAGCCTCCTTATTTCCCCCCTCCCCCTTCCCTGTTTACTGGAAAGATTTGGGAATCTTGAAGTCTTTTTTACTTCACTTGCGTGTTACAGGTAACATTACATTCAGGTTAAAATTTTTTAGCCTAGATTTTTCAACCTAGGTTGATTCTCAATTTCCTTTGTCTCCTAGCATTCCTTAATTATTCATGTATTTAGGGCTAGGAGACATATTAAAGGATAATGAAGATCAACCTAGGTTAAAGCATTTTAACCTGAATATAATTTGGACCTGTAACATATACATTGAAAATTTTATTATTTTTTCAGTATAATTATTATACTGTCACTGCACAAGTAGGACAAAAGATAATCTTTGCAGAGGTATCACACACTGCACCTCTTTCCATACTCATTTCTTAAGACAGTATTGTATATATTGTCCTTGTTTGGACTCATGAATACCTGGAAAAATTCCTTCAGCATGATCATGTGTATAATATTAATTTGTTTACAATTTCACAGAATATATCAGCAAGTACCGGAGCTAAAGGGGAGGTAAAGTCTTCATTCTATTATTCACTAATATTGTTTACTAATATTCTAGTGATAAAAACAAACCTTTTGAGTTTTTTAATACCCATAACTTGAATGTTCTTTTCTATTTTTTTATCAAAGAAAGGGGATCAAGGACCTCAAGGCCCAGTAAGATAAAACTTTATATTTTGATAATTTATTTCAGCTCAGTGCTACCTGCAAATAACTGAGTGATCAACCTATACTACAAATTGAATGTACTTTTTTCATTTTTTTCCTTCCAGCGTGGAAAAACTGGAGATATGGGAAAGCCTGGACAGGTCAGTAATGTTTGTTAAAAACATTAATAACAGCAACAACTTTTGACCTTTTTTCCCAATCATTTTCATGAAAAATGAGCAACCAGCACTTCAAAATGTGCATTTAACAGCTTTATAAATGTTTGTCTATTTTAATGATTTAATTATTGTTTCATAATAATTTCTTCTTATCTTCTCAACAAGAATGGTACCAAAGGAGAGAAAGGAGAGCCAGGACAAATAGTAAATGTGGTAATTAATTTCCTGCCTGATCTTTATGTTTTAGTTCCAAACATTTTACAAATTTCTTACAAAAACTCTTACTCTATTTTATATTTTTGGTGCTGGTACTTGTAGCACTCAAAGGTCACCTAAGATGGTAAATTACATTTTTACATCAGTCTACCTCTACATCTACATTTTTTCATCTACCAGATAACTAACTAATCTGTAGGTTGCAGTGATATCCAAAATTAACTGTAGGCTCTTAACAAATATATGAGAAAACAGATAGTGAACGTACAATTTGAAAATATCAATAATTTCAGTTATATTACTATTATTAGATTATATTAATATTTTTGTAACAAAATTTTCTGTTTCAGAAAGGTGATCAAGGTCCACCTGGAAAGGTAATACTGATATGTCTTGTGATTAAGAGATATCTTAAAATCTAGAACTGTCAGTACTCTCACTCGCGGCTCAATGATGATATGGGCTATAATATGACAAAATGTCCTCTCCAAATAGGAAACAATATTGGTTGTCTTCTTTATAAAAGAACTCTCAGCTTGTTCCATCTGATAGGACCTGATAGTTTAAAGTTCCTGCAACCTACAGTTATTGGTAATTGAGCTATCAAATGTTATTTTCCTAGAATGGTACTGATGGCATTCGAGGACCTCCTGGTGCAAACGGAACAAAAGGAGAGCCTGGTCCTCGAGGGGCACCTGGACCATTATTTAACACTGTGAATCAGTCCACTTTGAGGTAAGGACTACAAGATTTTATTGAAGACAAGGGCATGTGTTAGTAGACTCAATCCATATTAGATTCTTGTTTGTTATTGTACTGGACATCACAAATATAGCCCGTCAATAATATCAATAGTGTCCAGTGGGCCTTCTTCCCAATTTTGGTAATTTTAATATCTCCCTCGAACACTTGAAGGAGAAGGCTCTTCATGCTCTTTTTAGTTTAAGAAAACACACAAACTTTAGCAAATTAAAACCTTCTCTTGCTTGCAAAATATTTGAAACGATGATTTCCCCGATATTATCATATAATAGCGAAATTTGGGGTGTATATGTAAAACATGATTTTAAAGCTTGGGACAATACCCCAACTGAAAAAACCCACTTGAAATTTTGCAAGCGTTACCTAGAAATAAGCAATAAAGCTTCAAATGTTGCAAGTAGAAGTGAATTGGGACGGTTCCCATTAATTATTAATATTTATAAAAACATCCTTTATTACATATTGTATCTTCTGCGTAAAAACGAGGATACTATTGTTAAACAAGCCTTTTCGTACTTAAGCTAGAACTTCACTGTAATGGTAAAAATAGCTTTTACAATAATCTTATGAAAATATCTGAATATTATGACCTCCCTGATTTTGATCCTAATAATTTAAGTGAAGCTAAGATCAAACACTATATAGATATAATAAAACAAAAATATATTGCATATTGGCAACATACAATCCATCATTCTAAGAAACTACAATTTTACAGCTTATTAAAACATGATTATAAAATTTCAAGTTATCTAGACTTAATTAGAAATTCTGCGAATAGGAAAGATTTAGTGAAAATTCGTATAAGTAACCACAAACTCATGATTGAAACTGGAAGATATAATCAAACTTCCATAACGATAGACTCTGTCCTATTTGTAACTCTGGAAAAATTGAAGGCTTAATTTCATTTTCTCTTCCATTGTCCAAAATACTCAATCCCAAGGGAGAAATTCTACGATCAAATCCAACAAAAATTTTGTCGATTTTGATCAGCTATCTTACACAGAATTAATAATTAAATTGATGAATTCACAGAATTTTTCCGTAAATTCACATTGTGTTGAAATTTGTCTCATTATGTAATGATTTACGTAATAATTTGTTATCAAGTCATGCTGATGACACTTGATTGACTACAGTCATCATTGCATTATCATTGTTATGATTTGTTTGTTTGTTTGTTTGTTTGTTTTTTTTTTATATTAAAGCTTTTGCAATACTGTAACTACATAATTATAGTCATGCAAATAAAGCTTATGTTGTTGTTGTTGTTGTTGTTGTTGGATCGTGGGTGTGAATACCTTATTATTTTATAGCCTGATAATGACATCACTGTAATTCATGTTTGCCGACTCTTTTTCTTGACTTGATTTTGACAATGAGAGGTATGATCAACAGTATATATTATAAGCAATAATTAAAATGACCTGGTACTCATTCATTTCACAGGTGCATGGCTAAATATTGTAGGGATCAGCATGGACTGAAAGCACTTATATTAACACAAGTTAACCCAAACAATTTGTCTTGTAACATTTTCTTTTAGATGTGGTAATGCTAGTGATTATGGCTCAGTCAGGTTCATGTCTGGATTTCTTCAGGTAATCCCTGAGGGATCAGAGCAATGATAGTTCTATCAAGTAGGACTGGGAAATGTTCCCAGTGGCAGGGAGTAATGAGAAGTCACTGTTTAATTAGCAGGCTGATCCTTTTAGAGTTTCTTCTTGGCTTGTCATCTGGTTCTCGTTTCTGTGAGACTAACATCTAAAGGCCAATTTGTTTTAGAATGTAAGGGCCAAAGGTTTATCAGCTTCATGATTATTAAACCTCCATAAACATGTTTAAAATGGCATTACTATAAGTCTGTGGCCTACTCAAGATAATATTGGCTTTGATTCAGTCCTCAGTTAGTTTCAAAAAATGATCCACCTGTTTAGAAATCAAATGTAGTTAATCTGAGTTAAGTTCTATCATATACTGGAAATTAATCTGGAAAAATTTATACTGCGAGCGCTGCATGACTCTTTTAACACATAAATTCTTGTTTTTTTTCCTTCATGCACCTTTAGGTCTGTACAGGAATGGGTTGGCAGAAACTGGCATTTCAAGACAGTCTATGCCAAATGAACATCCCAAAGATGAACCACGAAGCCTTTCAAACTGCAACCTTTGCCATTTTATTCCAGTTTAATGGCAATTTGAATGTCAATTTTGGTCCTAATATGAATATCACAAACATAACAACAGGTAGTAGAATTTGGTGTAAGTAAACATAAGCTGAGAGTTATACTATTTCCAATAATTTTGCTGAAAGCACAAGTAATTTGTTTGTTATGTACCCCCGAGTGTAACAGGTGACTTCTCTGCCCATCAACTGGATTGGAAAGAAAATTACATTTTTACCACCTGCTTTTTGAAGCAGATGTAGAATCTTGACAAGGGAAAGGTCGCCTCTGATGAAAGTTTGTATCTAAGGTGAAAAGATACTTGTGGCAAGAGGATGGGTGAAGAGGCACCCAAGGAATCCCTTCTTCTCAATAGACCCTCCCACGATGTTCACATGTATGCCACTAAAACACTACATTTCCAAGGATTCTGTTTAAGTTAATGCTCCCTTCCACCAGGGTTTTTAAGTTGTCAAAACATCAGTGATGGTTGTCAGTTGTCTGACTCACCAACAGTCCCCTTGCACAGATGAACCAGTGCTAATAAAATTGGAACAATTTTTTGCTTTATTCTGATTTAGAGTACCAACAAAAGGGAGGGCGAAACACCACTCAGTATGTTGAAAGTTTAATGGGGAAAGCAGTCCAGCTGAAAGGTCAGGAGTACATCAATTTACATGGTATACCAGCAGATTTCTGGACTAATGATGAATGGTCTGTCATGGGCTTAATGAGATTTCATGATGATGGCATATTGGGCAGCAGTAAAGAGATACCTGTTTTAGGAGATGGAGAACCTGTCAAAGATAAAGGATTTCATCTTGGTTTAATTAAACAGGTACTTCATGATACGCAAGGAGATAGGACACAATACTGCACCTCTAACCATGACACTGTGTGCAACAAAACCTTTGATGCCTTTTCAATTTTTCTCTCTCTCTTTAGAAATTGTTGTTTGGTTTCTATTCCAATGATGTTACAGGAGTGACCACAATAAATTACAATCAGTGGTATCATGTTACTTGGACTTGGAATAAAAATGACCCTGTGAACCCTCGGTAAGAGCAGTAGATGGTCACAAGTCTGAATCTAAATGTTAGTGTAATAATATTATTTAAGGAAACATTACCCATTAATTTGTTAAATTATATTTCTAAATAAATTATTGAATGGCTGTTTCTGCCAGGGGAAAAGATTAAGTGAATCTTTTGTTTTTGATGGGCAGGGTTGTCATAAAAAAATTCAAGGAGAAAGTTTGACAATGGACAGTGCTGGGAAATGGTCACACTTTGATTATTCCCTCTATTTCATTTTAATTACCTGGTGAATGGAAGTAGCTGGCAATATCGGTGGTCCCCAGCCCTGGACAGGCTAACCAAGAAGGCTCACTTGGAATTTCCCACATTTGTTCCACAAGAATGAAGCTCTCTGAACCACATATTAACAAATCGTTTATTGACCAAGGTTGGTCAGTCAAGATGGCTAGATATCGGGCTCTTTCTTTTTTAAAACTTTTTCTTGACCTCGACTTAGTGTTGGTCCACAAAATATACCAAAAACAATAGCCAAATTATATCCAGCCATTCTGACCTTAAACTTGGTCAATAACGCATAAGTATTGCTTGATCATCGGTATGACCTTTGTTGAGCACCATATTCATATCATCTTTTTTTCTTTGTACATGCAACAGGACAATAATTGTTGATGGCAATATAGATAAAAAGGACAAGCCTCAAAACAACTTCAAAGGAACAAGTGGGAAAACACAAATTGGAACTTGGTGGAATAACAATCTAAAAACAAACGTAGAAATTGATACTCTCTACATTGTCAACAAAGCAGTAATTTACCCATCCAGCAGCGTCTACCAACAGCAGTGTTATGCAAAGGTTTTCAACTCTTATATGCCATAGGAATAGTCATGCTGATGAAGTTGCTGAATAGAGGCCTGTTAACACGCCCACAAGCAGGCCATAGAAACTACTGGTTCCCAATGCAACATTACAGTGAAGTTAACACAGTTTAAAAACAGACATCAGTTAGAACAGTACTCAAGATTGTACTCTAGTGGGGCCCAGTGGCCCATGGTGCCTAATTTATGCTCTTGGCTGGGGCAACTAGAAAATCTTAGATTTTTCACTGAAATCATAATTTATTATACTGGTCACCTTGGATTTCACAGGTTCAGAGCACTGGCCTTCCTTCAAATTATTTTTATAAGAGCACAGCCTTGGTATTAATAATTATTATTGTACGACTTAATATTATTGTACCAGTAATAGGTATACATGTCTGTCCTATAGAGAGTCAAAGAAAATGATTTAAGAACTGCAGGGACAGTGATCTTTAGGGTGTGTTGTTTGTCCATTTTAAGGAGATGTCTGTCCTATAGAGGTATTATTTTGGTAAAAGAAAGTTGACTGTAAACTGCCTTGAGTTATAAACTAAGGGCACTTTCCATTTGTCAGAACTGACCGGCCAGACCATTACCGTCATAATGAGAATTTCACTTTTAATCAAAACTATCCAGCCACATAGTCAAATCCTAAATAGCATGCACGAAGGAGATGGCTTTTCAGCGAAAACTTACTCTTGGTAAAAGCTTTAATATTGCTTTGTCAAAATGACTGGTTTGGCCAAGGTCCTGCTGGCCAGTTCTGACTTTTGGAAAGCACCTGAAGTAAATTGGCCACCATGTAAGGAGTTCAATTAAATTTGTTGAAAGGTTGACATTTCATAGAGTATCTCCAAGTGATACTCTTAAACCAAAACTTAACCAAATAGCTTACTGACCACATGCATGAAATACAACTGAAGCTATCAAATATTATAATATTATTAATACAGTCAGAGGAATAAAGCTGAAAATTTGTCCATGATGGTTTAAAGTTATTTAATGGCATGACTTGTCAACAGTATGTAAGAACAAGAAGCTGTTCTTTGGCCACTGTTCTGACATTTCTAAACTTCCAGTCTGACAAAGGAGGACTTCAGCTAGTTAAACTACAAACTTGTGGACAAGCTCCTTCTTTCTAAAACATTTTTGAACTGCAGGGAAGTGGGTGTTCCCTGATTGGCAAGGTGCTCGAGACTCTTGTTACCTTCAAACACATGTAGTTATCTCTTTGAAAGAGAAAGGAACTGTTTCTGAGTGAGGTGTAGTAATAAGTGAGCCTACAGCTACTATGGTAGCGTTAACTGACTTCAGTCAGAGTGATGCTGTCAGTGACTGTTGGATTGTCAATAAATTGTGATCCTGACTGCCAATCATTCCTATGATACCTCAATTGCACCCGCTGTCTGTTCACAGTGCTGCATAGACTGCAAAATGCCACCATGGTTCTGGCCTTCACTGCATTAGTATATCGGCCCTTCATCCATGTCATCATCATCCATAAATGCATCCTCATCATCATCAAAATGGGAAACCAAGTAGTCATTCTCCTGTCAAGGTAAAACATTCTGTCAATTAAATACAGTTGTGACAGCCTGGTAACCTGCTAGATTCTTCACTCAAATATCCTGATGTTTGCATATAAATTTGATGGGAGAATCTGCTGTGAGATCAGTCACTTATGGCCTTATCTTATGCACCCCTTTTGAGAACCTTACTGAATGGGGTGCGGACTGTGATTAACAAAATACAGTATGACTTTGTTTCAAATTTCTTTATTTCCTTTGCTGATGTTTGCATTGAATAGCCTCCAAAGCAGACATTCTTAGGGGTTCGTCATGCGTTGGTCAGGAACACATGACGAACCCTTAAGAATGTCTGCATGAAGGGTTGAAGGCATTGAAGGGTTCAAAATAAATTTGGGACTGTTGCCGGTCATGTTGACTGGCCACAGAAATTTTCATGTCTCGTCTCTCTTCTGACCATTCAAAAATTAATGTTAAAAATAAAAGGGTAATAACTTGAACGTACTAGCCCAACAAACAAAAACATAAAGCGCAAAAAGATGCTTGTCCTCTTGAAATGTAATGGTGTGAAGAAGTGTTTTTTTCTAGTCGCTTCTTTACATGTCCGGTCAAAATGACCGGCAAACCGAAAGTTTGTCCGGACAAGTGTTTATCATCGCTAGAAATTGTCTGTTGACCGGCCGTTATTTTGGAGTCTGCATTGGCAAATTGTGGTTTCATTCAGTTAATCAAAACAAATATTTTTACAATAATGTATTTACTTCTTCCTGTTCTTCTTCATCATATTCAAGCTCTTCATCGCCACTCTCGTCCTCAGCTTCTTCTTCCTTCTTATCTTCGGACTGATCTTCTTCCACCTCCTTCTTAACCATTTCCTGGAATTAAAAGCAACACATGTACTTATATAGCATTTTTATCGGTTTCCTTAAAGCTTTGTAACTGAAATCCTCGAGTTTAATAAGTGACTAGGTTCCCTGTGGATACCAAATCAAGATAAAATTCCAACAGAAAAACTTTAGGACTTATTTAAAAAGAAATTTTGGAGGAGCTAATATTTTGGAAGGGGCACATCCACTGAGGGGCTTATTATTTTGCATTTCAAAATTAGCTGGGTGTAATTTACATGACTGAAGGAAAACCTAAGATTAATGCATGTTTGCAATTCTTCAACGCAAAATGGTAGTTTTATAAAATTAAAGGTTGAATTATAGTCTGTTTATCAAAAATGCTAAAAACCATTTCTTCACATCTTTTTCACCCATTTTAGTATTAAATGACTAAATTTAGTCATTCTATACTAAAAGTGGATAATTCTTCATAGGAGACAGGGTACTTCGATGAATCCATTTGATAATCTTCAAATCCAGTGCCATCTATATCATACACAGTAGGGTCAGAATCCTAAATGTGTATCTTTAACCCATTCGCCCCTGAACCGCCCGTAACCGCCCGTGCGGATCCAGGTCCTTTCTACCCTTTGTGACGTCATCAGTTTTAACGGTCAAGGACAACTTTCTTCGCTAACTTGTGCAGGGTGAAGAGATCTTTCAAACCATACCAGAATGAGCACAATTCAGTCAAGGACACCGGAGAAAGAAGCAAAAAACCACGTGACAAGGACCTGAAAATCTCCATGAAAATCTTGTTCCATTACCCACCTACCTTTCCTTTCACCTAATCCTAAGATCCTAAAAGCTTTCCTAAAAACTCTTCCCACCAAAATGAAGCCTACTAAATGCCCAGCAAGAGAAAAAAAAAATGAGGCAAGAAAAGCCAAAAAAGAAGGGAGGAGAGAAAGCGAAAAGTAAAAGTCAAGACTGCTGTGTCACTTTTAAACCCAAAAACTATGTCGAAATTTTGCTTTCTGCGCATGCCCGAGCTTCGTAAGCTGATATTTTGCATCTGGATCAGAAGGCCGCCAAGTGTACGACCTGTAAACCGGTTTGTGGTAAGTTTTAGCTCTTTATAGCACGACAGTGACCAGAAAACCACTCGACTAGCTTCAAAACGCGTTTTTCGGCAAAATCTCCAGGAGCGAATGGGTTAATTTCCTGGAATGGGATGCTAAATCAGTTAATGACTGTATAATAGCTTACATCAAGTTGCTTCAAGGCTTCTGCATCAGATGTTCTCTTATTCTTCCCTTCCAGCCTTGGAATCCTTGGTCCTAAAAGAACATCAATAGAAATCTTTGCCTGCATGAATCACAAATTTTACGATGAACTTGTTAAGCAAAGAAAAATCATAGCACTTTTAAAATCAGTCCTGTAAATACGGTGCGTTCTTTCTAAGTACTTACTTGCGCTCTTGTTAAGGCGGTGTTTTCTCACTTTAATCTTAAGCTCACTGGGAAATAACTTCCAGTCTGCAAGATAACATTATCAGGGAGTTTATGTTGTTCATTTGCATTTTGTTTGTAAATGCAAGAAAATTTCTGATTAGGTGTGTTAAGGATGAGAGATTTTTTTTTCTGAGAGATAGATTAGTCTTTAAAACATGTTCTGTTGAGGAACATCTTTTAAGGTCAGATAAATAATATAATAAATTAATAAAACTGAGATGTTACCTGGCTGCCAATCTAAGCCTTCGTCTGTCTGCTTCTCTCTGTATCTATCAGAGAACCTCTCAATATCTAGCATGTAAAAATGTTGGTAAAGAATTAAGTACTACAGATAATATGAAGGTCTCTTTGCGAGGTGAATACAAAACTGTGGAACCAAGGGGTTAAGGCCCAGTGGAGTACTCTGGATTTCAAGTGACACGGATGATCAAAGGGGGCAAAAAATAGCCTCCCCGCAGATGTTCTTTGGGGTTCGTTCGTCACGCATTCATTTCTCTCTGTGGGGGAGAAATGAATGCGTAACAAACGAACCCCATGAGACGTCTGCGGGGAGGATAGGCAAAAAAACAAAGCCTAAAAAAATCCCAACAAAACCTAAAAAGTCCCTAGACCAAAAATTAACCCCCCAAAATTCCCATGCTGAATTTCCAAGCCTTATTAACTAGTTTCATGAAACAGATGCAATATGAAACAAAAAATATTAAAACAGGCCGTGAAAGGTGGGCAATACTACAAATCTTCAGATTGTTTTGAATACCCCAAAAAAGTCCCTACTTAAATCGAACCACCCACAAAGTACTTGCCAAATTTCTAACCCCCCAAAAATCCTGGAACTGAAAATTTCTACCACCCCCCCAAAAAAATCCTTTGATCATCCCTGTCACTTGAAATCTGGAGAACCCTGCTATAATAATAATAATAATAATAATAATAATAATATATGGGCACAGCTGGAATTGACTGATGCATTAGTCAGTGGTCATTGCATTGAAACTCAGGCTTCACTTGTTGTGGCACCCCGGCCTGCACAAGCAATGCAGCCAATAACTTGGGTAAGGCATCTAAAAGGCAAGCAAAGACTGCTAGAAAGAAAAGTGGGAGGGATATTGGTCAATAGGCCATTGCACTAAGAGGTCATGTGACATAGTTTTCATGAAAATGAAAGTTATATGATTTTGCCTTCGAAAAACGATTAGTGGGTCATATCTTAAACAAAATAACAGTGATTTAGTTTTTCAAACCCGCACCATTTTCTTAAAATGAGTAAGTTTGCAACTGGTCAAGTGACCAAAATGTTATTTTTAAAATTATGAATTACTTCTTTCTGAACACAAGCTTTCCACTTAAACTTCAAGAAGGATGTTGAAAAAATGTGTGGTAACGTTTACAGCAAATCTGAGCGTAACTATCAAACGTTTAACAAGATATAAGCAAAAAGTAGTTTTGGCCGCCATATTGGAAGGCAAGAGTATGCCCTCCAACATGGCGGCCAATACAAATCACACTACTTTGTTGAAAAATCAATGCAAAGTGCCATAAACTATCTCCCTTACATGCATTTCCTCTCAAACTTTGGGTGTAAGCTAATTTTTAAGTGCTCTGTCAATTTTTGGCATCAGCAAGATTCCAACTCATTGTTTAAAGGAAGCATTGGTCACGTGACCTCTTAGTGCAAGTGGCCTATTTCTTTTTTGCGTTTCTACTCGGAGAGGTCAATAAAAATGCAAAAACAGAACAAGGCCAATATCAAACCATCTTGACCGATTAAGCTTACTCAATAAAGGATTTATTATACGGCCAGAAAGAGAATTTTTTCTTCTGAGACCAACTTGGTATTCCAAGTGTGCCTGCTTGGGTAGCCAATCAGAACGCAGGTTCACTTCATCTTGCCGCATATTGATTGAAAATATTGAATTTTTCTCACCCTTTGTTTTGACTGAGGTCTTGATGAAGTAGGGAAGCTCTCGCATGCATCCTCTCAACTCCTGCTTCAGTGCCAGCATGTATTCATCAGCATCTGTCTGCCTGAGTGGCAATGGCTTTACATCAAGTGGCTGGTATGGTAAAATAAGAGAATAAATTTTGGAGAAATCTATAGAATGCAATGCGACCTACTTCAATATCAATAAACAACAAAAGCATCTATGTGATCTATTGTGATATGACCCGTTCTTTAATAATTAAAGTCGTCCCTGCAGAAAATGCCTAGCAGCAATACCTTATATTCACACATTTTAAGCAAGGAGAAATTCACTTACTGGAAAAAGTGGAGGAGGTTGAAGTATTGCGGTGGGTAGCGCTTCTCCGCGCCCAAAACCAATCATTCCCACATCAAACGATAATCCTCGTCCTTTCCCTCTTCCTCTGCCACGACCCGCCATGTTGGAAAAGGACCGCGAGAGGACTAAACCCAAGAGCTTCAGTTTTCGTGCCCAGTACCCTATCTGCCCTGTCAGTTGAGAGGATGATGAAAGCTTGCAATCATGGCTTCAGAGAATAAACCTACTGTTCTTGTCACGGGTGAGAAATCTTTGTTATATTGTTCTTTTGTGAAGAATTTAGCTTCAAGTGTTGCCTCAGATAACTTTAGCGGTATAAGTACATTTAAAGCAATCGTAATTTTCTTGTCAGTATATATGCACTATAAAGGAGGAACCATGGAGACTGTCTGTTAGAGGGTTACAATACTTGCCTAGGATGCTACAGTGTATATTTCCTCTTATATCTTAAACAACGCATCATTTTATTATGTGGACTGAGTTTGGGTTCCTGGTTTGGTTAGTTAAATTTCCTCATCTCATGTCAACAACAACAACAACAATAACAACAACAAGTTTATTCAGTATTACCATTTTGTACAGGTGTTACCGATTAAAATAACAATAATAAACAGCTAAGTGTAAGGAAATGCAGATATGATGGAACAGTAGAATTAACTATGTTTCTTTCGTCTTTCAAATGCTTGAAAGATGAAATTAGCTGCCAACCTGCCGATATGTGAATCAGTATTGTTAAAAAGAAAACAGACTTTATCATGGATATTGTAATTTGTAAATAATGTATTTCGGTCGTTGAGTCTTTCTCAAATGACCGTATTGATCACAGTGAAATAATATGTGCAGTTCATTTTCAACCGAATTTTGGTTGCAATGATCATGTCTTCTCCTTGATCTGCAGCTGCCACAGTGTAGGGAGGGCCGAGTTTGTTGGCAGGGGGGTGGGGGTGGCTGCTACTCCCCAATTCTCTGTTTTCACCGTCACGACATCAAAAATAAAGATGCAAACCATTCAATACAGAAAGTCCAGAATCTGGGAAATGAAAGAAGATAAATATACAAAAAGCCTCGCCAAGAATTAGGGGCCCGTTTCTTGAAAGGCCTGGAAACTTTTCGTGCTCAACGGTCAGATTTAAAAATCAAACCTAGCCTGCAGTGCAGGCGTTTTCTTCAGGTGCACGAATGTTTTTGCTTGCAGAAGCACCATGTTGAAACTAACTCGCAAAGAGAGTAGGTGCTTCCTTTGACTCATCACAATGAGTTTGTCTATCATTAATAATTTTTGCTGATCAGTCTTTTGGTATTGCTTAGGATTTGGTCCCTTTGGTACACATGAGGTAAACACCAGTTGGCTTGCTGTTCAGGTATGCTAAAATTCAGGGATGAACAAACTGCTAAGGAAAGATCTGGAGTTAAGGGACAGAAACCAGATGCAAAGATTAGCTCAAAACTTACAGCACCAGTTGTGTACCTACAATCCTCGTCAAAAATCTTGGCACACTTGTGTGCGTTTCCCCTTTCCCAATGTTGATTTGAGTATTACAGTGGTCTCATTGCTTCAAAATAGGTGTGGCTCAACAGTGGGGAGGGTGAGGGCACATTACAGTGAGAACAAAATTGTGAGGAGTAAATCTCAAGAATTTTCTAGAAAATTCAAGAGAAGCGGTGTCTCAAATCAAAATCCTTTTAAATCAAATCCTTTATTTAGACACGTAACACCCAGGAGCACTAAAGTTCTCGTTAAAACGCGTACGTGTATACAAATTAGAAAATTAAAAATTAAAAAAAAAAAATTATGCTAGAAACCTATACATTACTACTGTAAAAATACTAGCTATAAATAGATCTACAAAATGGCTAAAAGCAGAATCTAAAACTAAAACTATTTACAAGCACTACACCCTAAGCCATGTGAGCTTTAAGAGATCGCTTAAATAAATGACGCAATGTCTTGTGATTCTCTGACTTTTGGAGGTAACGCATTCAAAAGTTTGCTGGCTAAAAATGTAAAGGATCGATGCATAAACTCCAGATTAAAGGGGGGTAGATCTAGCCTTGTGCTAAGCCCACGTAAGTTGTACTGTACATCCTTAAAATTAAAAAATTCTCTGATATAAGGTGCCCCCTCTGTTTCAACGATTTGTGACGAGCATTGTAGTTAGTTCTCTTACCCTCTCCCCCTACCCTTTCCCCCTCCCTCCCCCATCCCTATCTCCCATCCAACTTGCTTTAGCCATACAAAGGCAGATATTGGGATCTGGCCATAAATAATAATATTGTGTAACTTATGAAATAAGTGAAATAAGTTTATTTTATTTATAGGAACTTCCAGGGACTGACCTCTCCCAGAAAGTGAATTTAGAAGTAAGGGAAATTCCTGTGGAGTACGCAGCAGTAGATAAGGAAGTTCCTGCATTGTGGAATGAAATCAAACCGAAGGTGATAAATTTTACTCTTTGCATAGGAAGGGTGCTTTAGATGGGTTTCATTGCCTGTGTGGTAATGTCTTCTATAATTCCTTTGCTACACACATGAAGGACATTTAGATGTCAATCCCCAGGTTGAGGTATCAGTGAATGTAAAGGATAAAACTACTGATTACATAGTGCTGAATTTAATAGCGTCCCGGCTTCTTTTTGCACACGGATCTGACTCCCAGCCATAATTCTATGAACAAAGCACCCAGTAAGCTTTGTAGGATGCTAAACTAGTGCTGTTTTGCCCAGCCCCAAATTTGGTCACTTGTTTCCATTCGTACACCTCCCTATCTCACTACTGTGCTTCCACAAGCAAGTTTGTGATCTAGCAAAGCCCTGTGACACCCAGTGAACTATATTTCCCTTTGGGTGACCAGGAAGATTCCTTTGGTGCACAGTGTATACTGCTACTTTCTTTAAGCACAGCCCTGTGGTATTTTAGTCCACCTAATATCATGGCCAATTCTTGTAATGCTCCTTAAAAGAAAAAGTTAATAACCGTTTCTTGCAACTCCAAGCACTTCTGTTCCATGGCTGATGTGATTTATCCTCTTTGTTAGCAATGTATTTTCTTTTCTAGTTGTGTGTACATGTTGGTGTACATGGTCTTGCAGACTGTGTGCAGTTAGAGATGTGTGCCCACAATGATGGATACAACAGACCTGATGAAGGTGGTCAGAAATGTCACCACAGCTGCTGTGTTGAAGGTGATTTGAGGTGTATCAGTAATGGCTCATTGTAGAGTGTTAAGATCATGCAATGGATAGATAGTGGCAACAGTGGGTATGCCGTGGTAAGAGTGGGTGTACTGTGGATATTTTTGTTTTGGAAGAGAGGTAAGCGATGTTAAGAGTGATGGTTTTAAGTTTAAGAGAAACTTCTCAAAATGAAATTGTGTTTAATCAGGAGCCTATGTTGACCCAGAGCGAGTAACTCCTTTGTGCCCACAGCCATGCAACATTGTTTCATGGACAAGTGTATTTTTACACGAAATCAAAAACTGAATTCTAGTCAGAATAAAGAATTTCTGATGTTTTGATAACTTTTGCTGAAATTCTTTTTTCAATACATCAGACTATGGATAAGCACACACATACAAAGTGGTGCTTCCATTTTTGCTGAAAAATTACTTCAAAGTGAGGCTAAAAATAAACTTGTCTGAGAAAATACTATTACATTTCACACTTCAGGTTAAGGGCTCCTGGTTTTATACATAGTGACCGATAGGTCATTCCTGGTTTTATTTGTTTGTTTTTAGGTGGACCTGAGTGCTTGTCTACTTCTTTAAACCTGGATAAGATTTGTTCTGAAGTGATGACTGCCAAAAGCCCTTGTCTTGTTGGACTCTCAGATGATGCCGGAAGGTGGATATTCTAACTATTTAAGTTCTTTTATTGATATTCTTGATATTATATATTCCAAACATTTTGAAGGTTCATAAATCATTTCATAAATCCCTTCTTTGAATTTTGTTACAGTCAAACGGGCAAAACTGTGAACACTGTCTTGAAATATTTCAGGAATGTTTATATTGTGTTATGACCAATCACAAAAAAGGTTAGGACATGAGCACTTGCCACAAAATGACAAACTTATTAATGTTCCTCCTTGTGGTTTAGTTTCTCATGCCCGATCGGTGATCGTGAACACCTGATCTGGTGTTCCCGGTTTTCCCGGTTTGACTGTAAGTCATGTGCTAGGCATGGGGCCTCCTCTGTGAACTTCATTGCCCAGCTTTTCCTACCTGCCATCGACTCGCATTTTCCTACTCATTCATTTGAAGCTTTAGCGTTTCATTGCATGACTTTAATGGGTTAACCCAAGGCTGTGCTTTAAGACAAATTGAAAGGAGCTCAATCCTTTGAACCCGTGAAATCTATGAAAACAAAGTAATATTTCCTTGTTTGTTCAAGAGCAAAATGAAGACTCCAGTGGCTTCCAGGTGCTGTTACAGCTCGCTGTAGCTCTATAACCTCATTTTGCTTTCAAACCTCTAATTTATTAGACATCTTAGAAATATTGGTTACTTGATGTTTAGTGGTAAACTTTGCATTTTTTGTTGTATCACAGGTTTTTATGTGATTATATATACTACAAGTCACTACATCTAGGGAAAGGAACTTGTGCTTTTGTTCATGTTCCACGAGTGGATTCACCGTACAGTGTTGAAGAGTTGACAGAGACACTCCGACTTATCGTCTTAGCAATGGTTAAGGAACTCAGCTAGTCAAACAAATGAATATAACCTCGTTCACAGTATTCTCTAAGAGTTGAAAGTTAAAAGGCGTTAGATAGAAATATTTGGACTGTACTCATTGTAGTGAAATATAGACTCCAAAGACTCTGTCAGAGAGCAAGGGGGGGCGTACTTGGGTTAATTGTTGCCGGTTTTGTGCTGCTGGCCTCTCAGAGCCCCTACCTCATTATAGTCTATTCTGTGGCCAATTATGGACCCTATCTTAGTCACTTTTGGGCAAATATGTAATTTTTGCAATCCCAACTTAGTCACTTTCTTTTTTATGAATTGACCCATTTTTTAGATGGAATGAAGAACACCCCATTCTAGTAAGTCTATTGAGAATGCTAGTATTGAATGAAGAACACCCCATTCTAGTAAGTCTATTGAGAATGCTAGTAAGTCTATTGAGAATGCAAGCCCATTATAGTCAATCCCGTCTTGAAAATGCGACCCCATCCAGCGGCACACCCCCATTAGCCTCTTATAACAAAGTACACCCCCCCCCCCCCAGGAGTGTAGGGCTTCACTGGGAAAATTTTGGTCTTTTTGGTAAGTGGTTGCTTATGGGAGGTAGTCACTTACAAGAGGTGATCGTGCATGGAGGGTGGACGGTATAAACCTTTGCTCAAAGATAGATTAACCACATAAATTTGCCATGAAAACTATTTATATTTACACATTGCTCAATAAACTCTGGCGATAGTTATATACTGTAGATAGGTATACTGCATCTTATCAAATCAAAATTATATCTAGATTAATTTAAAAGTCAATAGAGTTCTAAAGTGATGATGTCATAAAAACTACATTTTTGAAATTATGGGATTTGTTGGGATATTTTGAAAGAACAACATCTAAGGCATGCTAACTAACATTGTGGGGCAAACTGTCTCCTAGTCCTGTTTTGCTCTGATGACTCCATAAAAATCCTTCTAAATTTGACTTGGTTCATAAGGTTATGAACTGAGTCAAATTTAGATGGATTTGTTTGGAGTCATCAGAACATGGGCTAATACTGGACAGCATGATAACCTAGATTATAAGGACAGACATTTCCCTGGTGGGGAAGGAGGAGGAAGGGGTGCATGGGGTAACTTCTGGGGTGTTTAGGAATTTTAGTACAGTATTTCTACTCATAACTGAATATTATTTTATCTATCATGTCTCACAAAAATATTACTTATTGTCTAGTTTGAAATGTCATACGTCTCCACCCCCTAACCCGTGGGGGGGGGGGGTGCAGGGGAGAGTTAGGGGTGGAGACATATGACATTTCAGACTAATTATTGACCAGGCCCCAGGGGTGGAAAGTGCTATCCACGGGATAAATCACTATCCAACTGATAGCGCAACTGGTTCTCTCTAGATGGCGATTTATCTGGTGGATAGCGCTATCCAACTTTTGAACAACTAGGGCCTGGTTTATACAAAAGTCCTCTAAAACAGCTGAGATCCTACCTTTTCTCCCATTTATCTCATTTTTCAGAAGTGGTGGTGTAAAACAAGTGCATATTACTCTACTGCATTGAGGTCTGTGCACTTACTTGAGGGTTATCATCTGTTACTGTAGGGGAACCACAAAAATACTTTTTTCATTATTGTGTAGTTCCAGAAAATATCCAGACCCCCACCACGGAAGGAATTGGAAATTCCAGGGGGGTGGGGGGGTCAGAGGCCCAGGAAATTCCAGAAGGGAGGGGGGTTGGACCATAAAATCACTTTCCAGGGGGTCAATATCATTTCGTTTTCGACCTGAGTTCGAACATTGCTTCTTACCGACATGGTAGATCATTTTTAGGTCATAAATAACTTGAAACACATCACTTAAGATTGTTCCTTTTGATCTTAACCAGGTTTCCTTTCTTCCAAAAGCGTTTTGGATGTAATTTCAAAGGAATTAGATCGACTACAACTCGTTTTATCGCATGCTCGTGTATTCGGCCGCCATTACTCGTTACCAGTCTCCCTCAAAACATCAACGCGTGCAACACATCACGTTGCGTCAGTCGATCGATCAGTAGAATGGGAATTTTGCCTCACGAAGGACAAGCTATACATTGTAACCATTTTAAAATGTAGAGTTTTTATTCTCCTTTTCATTTTCCCTTAATTTTGTAGTTGAAGGTGTGGCATGTTCATGATTGAATCCTCGCTGAAATGGTGTCGATTTCACCAAACATTTATACGGCCATCGCGCATCATGTCACATCAGTCGATCGAAAAACAGTAAATTGAACTTGGTTTCCCTTCAAGATGCAGGGGGTATTCATTGTTATTATTTCAGAGTTCAGAGTTTTTATTATTCTCTTTGTTTTGCATTAATTTTGTGGTCGTAAGTTTGACTTGTTCTGCATTCCCGCACGAAATGGCGTTAAATTTAAAGGTTAATTCATGAATCTACCAACATTTACGCCCATGAAGACGAATAATGAATCGTAAGCTTGCCCTGATTAAGGTAAATTCACAAATATAACGGACTTATTAACTTTCTCTGTTTCATTTAAAATAAGAGATGAGCAAAAATTGCGGATCAGGTTACTTTGTGGTGGTGTAGTGTGTTTTAATGTTGCGAGATCACTCAAATAAATGGAAACAGAAGCATACAAGCTTCTGATTGAAACCGTTGCGTACTAACCATAAATGCCCTCATTCTTCTACTTTAATAGTCTTTCTTCGTGAAAATGAACTTTTCCAGAGGGGTTGGGGGGTCTTTGTCACACTTCTGGAAATTCCGAGGGGGTGGGAGGTCATTAGTTCCCTGCAAAAATGGAAAATCCAGGGAGGTGGGGGGGTCCTAAGTGAAATTCCCTCCGTGGTGGGGGTCTGGATATTTTCTGGAACTACACATTATTCTCTTTTTCTGTGAACTTAAGTCAGGAGTTCATTTGAATCTCTCTGAGAAATACGCAGTTACTCCCTGTTTTTCAGTCCAGGTCCACCATGGAGGACGAGGGAGTTGGGGGGAGGTATGCTGCATAACACTTATCGCAAAAAATTTGCGGTTTGACCATTATGTGCCCCTTTCACATACTTAGTTTAGAACTCTGCAGCCCTTTTAACTGCAGAAAGTGCACCATACACATCTTTTAAATATAAATAAATTACTGAAAACTAGGA
The DNA here is from genome assembly GCA_942486035.1 of Porites lobata. NCBI lineage: Eukaryota > Metazoa > Cnidaria > Anthozoa > Scleractinia > Poritidae > Porites > Porites lobata. The sequence continues at coordinate 499,787 of CALNXK010000103.1, forward strand.
AGTTATCTTTACTTTTTTATAGCTTGCATACAGATGTCTGCTATTTCCTTTGTTGCATGTTTAAAAGGGTCCAACAAAGAAAATAGGAGATGTCCGCAGGCCAGGCGCGGATCCACACCAGTTTCCACCGTTTTACGGAAATCTGTCATAATTTTCATAATAAATAGCCTGAATTTCATCCGATTACTTCAAGTCGTTATTACTCCCTCAGTAACTTAGTTGTTAGTTCTTAGTTGTCCTTAGTTAATGAGAGGAGAAAACGACTCGAAGCAATCTAATGAATTTCAGGCTACATAATAAAAATCACTTTCCAATTTGAAATCTGGCCAATATCCTGTCTGAATGACTCGGTAACCCAGGGAAGGGGATCTTTTAGGTCCTTTTACAGACTACAAAGACAGATTTCCTAAGTGTAATCCTTACCCTTTTATACACCTGACACTTGAAAAGGCACCCCATTTGGGCGGAGCCGGCCCCATATACATGTAGTGAGTCAGCCTCCCCCTGGGCACCAACAGTTTTGTTCTGACTTCCACAGAGCAGGGAAGCAACCATAAATAGCTTGCTAACAAAGGTCTGCTTTTCCCTTCAGTTTTTTTTGATCATGCAAAAAACTTTTGGACACAGTCGACACTCCATCCTCATGACCAGGACTTGCTTTGTTTCCAAATGCAGGTCATATGTTTCTTTCAAATTTCATCATATTCACGCGCATAATTTATGAAAAAGCTATAAAACAAAATACCGTAAAATTCCGAAAATAAGGCCGTTCATGTATAAGCCCCTCCAAATATAAGCACCTTAAAAAGGGCCTTTGAAAAATATAAGCCCTGGGGCTTTCATATTTTCGGAATTTTACGGTAGGTCTTCAATCAAATAACAAAGCGGAAGTCGGCCAAGAGACAGGAAATACAACAAGGTAGTGCCAGTTTCTTTTATAGTTTTCACGATTACTGAAGTTGCGAGAAGCCTGGTACCAGTGCACCCAAAACAATATGGCGGCGAAATGTGGAGAAGTTGTTTTCAAGGCTGGCGAGGTATGAGATAACAGATTTTAGAAATATTTCAACAGTTATGCTTGTATTTTGTGTTGCTTCTTTATATTCGTTTATCAAATTTATTTTGAGGGTTTAAACTTTGGGCACACTGTGCTCTTGTCAAGACGTTTTCATTTATCTATAGTCCGCCGTCTGTTCTTTTCATCCCCTGGTGGTTCTTGAGTTTTAGCGGTTATTAATGTTATTTATCTCTTACCTTGCTTTGAAGAGTTACCTGTCATGTAGCACTGAATTGCTTTGTCTTGCTGGTGACCCCTATTTAACCATAAAAAACTGCCATCGTCGAGTTTTATTTTATATCAAGTCAAGGAAAAGATGTAAACTTATGCTAACATTCTATTGCTCAGGTTTTCTCCGTCAAGTCATCAAAAATTAAAAAAAAATCGAAATCCTTCAATAAATAAATCCCGAATGAAAATGAAGATGAATATGGAAACAGCAGCCTAGACAGGGTTTAAGCCTATGTGTTTTTTTATATGCAAAGTAATTGGAGAAATGTTTTACCCAAATTTATAGAGTTTTGTATAGAGTTGCCATTTTGTTGTCCCTCTCAGGGTCACCAGTATGGACCAATATGGCAGCTGTCACTGAGTTTTGCTTTGGAAGCATGAATTTATCACCCCAAACTGAAGCTTCAACTTCCTCTCCCAGAGATCAAAACCCCCCTGTGCATTTGAAGTTTTGAAATTGAAAATTTGAACAGAAACTATATTATCTTTTAACTACCGATGTAGCTTTCTAAATACTCTTGGAGCTGAGTCTGCAGACAGAGGAAAGCTTGTATAATTCTTTCCAGACTCGCCATGTTGGCGTACACAATAATTAATTTTTTATCATGCCTCTTGCCGGCAGGAAGACAGATCACAAGAAATTAAGGCCAGGGTTGAAATTCCCCATCCCCTGTCCCTCAAAAAAAAAAAAAAAGAATAACCCAAAGTCCCTGGGTTTGGATTCCTCATGTTTGCACTGGTATGCTATAGGTCACTATGTTTCACTAATGTGCACAATAATTGTAATATTATTGACTAACACGTCTGAAATTATTAATTCTTTAAGGATGGTAATGAGTCAGATATCTGGGATGACACTGCCTTAATAGAAGCTTACGATCGAGCAATAAGTGCTATAAAGGTATGGTAGTTAAAGACGACTTAGTCGCTTTTATTAATTTTGTAAAATTAATCTAAAATGTTCACTTGGAGTGTTACTGCTTCCCGTTGGGATCTTCCTTACGGTAGCTTTGGCTTTACTGCAGCCAGTTTCCATTCTAAACACAAAATGTCATTGATAAAAAAACAAAAATAAAAACATGGGAAATCAGTTGAACTACCGGAAAATTCCGAAAATAAGCCCCGGGGCTTATATCTTTCAAAGGCCCTTTTTGAGGGGCTTATCTACGGAGGGATATTTGCGTTTCAAAATCGATTGGGCTAGGCTTATAGTTGAAAGTAAATTTGCCATTTTTGCTTTGTTTTCTTTGTATTTGAGGGCAATATGTCCAAGTACAAGCCCCCGGAGAGCTTATATCTGGAGGGGCGATTTAACGGGGGGTCTTTTTGCGTTACCGGTTTGGGGGGCTCATATTTGGAGGGGCTTATTTTCGGAATTTTACGGTTTACCATTTTTGTCAGGTGCAGATTGAAGTTTCAGAAAAAGCAATTTTTTCTGACCTAAGTTTCCATACTAACTTGATGATGTCATTGTCAGTAAATGCTGTCAAGTTTTGAGATTTCTACATGTTCATTTTTCAAGTTATTCTTATAATATTATCTTGAGTCGTACTAATTCTAAAGTAATTCTTTAAAAGAAGAGTTATTCAGAAGTAAATTTTAAAAGTTACAATGGTATTCATTATTTTTGTTTGTTTTGCCGTGAAAATGAACAGAAAGGAGGAAAGAATGGTGGTTCAAAGAGTAAGGGCAATGGAAAACACAGGTATGAAGCAAACCAAAAGTGTGTGTTAGCTGTTATAATACCCTCCATTTATTTTGTAAAAACGCTTGTTTTCAAAACTTTTTTGGTTGTCTTGAAGGTGAAACACTGTTGAGATTTATGTTGATTGATGAATTATTATTTTTAAAAGGAAAAACCAAGCTTCAAAAAAGAAGGACAATAAAAAGAAGGCTGCAGAACAGGTAACACTTTTGTTTCTTAGCAGCAAAAGACAGTACTGTTTCATTTTAAAATATTTAAAAATTCAAATGTCCAGCTCAACAGATTATTACTCTCAGCCAGGGAAAGGAAACAAAGAATAATTTTTAATGCTACTCGTACTTCTTGAACGTTAAAATAATCTATTACTTGTACTTGCATGCCAACACGTCCTGAAGAGGAAATGCGTGCGACCATTCAAATTTCAATTAGTATTGTTGTGAAGTAGAATCCCTCCTTTCTTGTTTTTATTTTGTTACCAGTACTTTCAGATGATATGTGGGCTAAGATGCAATTTGTCTGGCATAATAACACCCAGTCTCTTTTGAGATTTTCTTCATCAGACAACACTTTTCTTATAATATATTGTTAACCTGTGTGGCTGGTGGAAAAAGAGGAAGGGGAGGGGGAGATAATTTGTCACCTACTTATTTTTTTTTGTCTCTGTTTTAAATTTTCTAGTAAGAGAACCCTGAGTAGTGGTTGAGTGAATACAAAGTAGTTAGCATAGTCACAAGTGAGGCCTTGTTAAAGTAAAATTCTGACAAGCAACATGGCCCTGAAACAGACTTATAAATTAAAGGGTGATGAAATGCTGACAAACAACATAATTAAGTGGATTGAAACTCTGATGGTGATGAGGACAATCCCAAATACAGCGTTCAATACCAGTAGTAAAATGCTGACAGGGATAGAGCCTCCTCCTCCTCAATGCATAAAACAAAATTTAAGGTAGGGATATATGCCGCTGACCCCTTGTAGAGAGCCTCACAAGTATAAAAATGCTTTTATCAGCAACTAACAAATTCCTTATTCACTAAATCAATTATATTTTCAGTGGCATGTTGGTGATAGTTGCCGAGCTGTTTTCTCAGAGGATGAACTAATCTATGATGCTGTAATAATTTCAATTGATGCCAATTCCAAAACTTGTGTGGTAAAATTTTGTGGGTATGGTAACACAGAAGAACAGTACTTAGATGATTTACTACTACCCATATCTAAGAAGAACAGAAAGTCTTCAAAACCCTCTAGTAGTCAACCTGTCTGGCCGACATCCCCAGGACAACAGGTAATAATAATTATTAATTTTTATGTAACATTGCATTTGGAAGAAAAGTCGAGTAACTTTTTATGACATAATGTGTCATTATGACCCATTATCCAGCGGTTAGACTGTTAATCGTTAGTGTCGAGGTTACTGGCCCAAAGCTAAGTGTTACCTCCATGACAACTTGTTCTAAAATTTGTCCAGTTTCTTCTGACAAGAAGAAGACAAGACAGTGTTAAAATTATTGGGTATCTTGTGAACAGGCTTATTACTGTATTTTTTTATTCAGCCATAAACTGAGACCCTAAACTTTGAATGTGTAGTCACTAGAATCAGCATAACCAAGAATGAAAAACAAATCGAAAACACCTGGCTATAAGCTGAGACCCATTCATTACAAGACTTTTAACTACGGTAAAACCTAATACTTTTTTGAAAAATGTAACCTTCCCCCATGAAAAAGTTCATAAGGCTGTCCATTCTCTTGCTTTATATTTGTAGATACCTTGTTCACACCAGTAAACAGTGCAAAAACTGGGTGTAACTAGCATTTCCCTATCATTTCACCTTGTCACATTCTGATTTACAAATGAAAATGTATTAGTTCATGGGTAGGCTGGATATCAAAGGGGAAATCTGTCATAAAAGAAAAAAAACAGCAACAACAACAACAAAAGCCTGGTTCTAGTCTCATGATACAAATATGGGACATCGTACAAAACAGCCTTATTTCTAACATTCAGTGCCCAGCAAAACTCTCTAGTTTGTTGTCTGTTGATGGCAGTCACATCCAGCATTATATTTTATCCAGCTGGCTGTTGCCTGGAAAAGATATCATTCTAGCAGTTTCCTGGTAAAGGTCTTGGACAAAGGTGTTAATTAATAAAGTTAATGATATGTTATTCTTTCAGAATGCAGATAGTGAAATGGATTGGACAGCAGGCAGCCAGTCACCTATAAGATGGCAGATTAGTGACTTGTGTCTTGCTCCAGAACAACCCAGCCAGCACCTTCATGAAGCTGTAATCAACTCTTTCTCTACACCATACACCTGCAAGGTTACTTTCCTCAGATCCAGACAACGGTAAAGCTTTAATGTTGTTATTAAATCTAACAGATTGTAATAGTTGAAGCTCTCGCAAGCGATGGCCATGGACAAGTGGTCATAGAGCTGGTTGCTTATGAGAATGAGCTCTCGTAAGTGACCGCATGGTAATACGATAGAGGGTGGTTGCTTTCAAGAGCTTCAGAAATTCGTTAATAATTCATAAAGAAAAAACAAAATAAATTAGTTTTTAATGAGTGTCTTTATATCTGATATAGACACAGCTAAACTTTACATCCAATTTTTTAGACCATTAGCGCAGTGTGCAGTTTTATTAGAGTGTTGATTTATGTGAATAAGACTATGAGTGGTCACTTAGTGGTCGCTTACAAGAGCCTAAAAACAAAGGAAAAGTCCAGTTGGGTAATCCCAAAAGTGGTCGCAGTCCAGTATGAGAGCTTTCATTACAAAGTTTAAGTCACAGATCAAAGGGGGTTTTAATTCATAAAATGTAGTCATAACTAGAGCCGGTCAAGGAGAGCTTCAGCTGCACTAGTAGGTGCCTATTTTTTACTGGGTAATTGTTAATGTTAAAAGCACTGGCTCCTGGATGAAGAATCAGTGTTGCTGGGGGAGGTCAGAGCACTAGACTTACAATCCAAGGCTAGGCCCTGAGTTCAAATCCCCTTCTGACCAATAGCTAGATTTGTTTCTTGGTATCAGTAGTCCTGAGTTCAACTCCTAGGTCACAATAGCCATTCTAACTAGTTTGCCTCTAGTCTGCGAATATAGCTGTCTCTCCTTGCACCTCACCACTAGGAACATTTCACAGGAGATGTCTGCCCCTTTATGATAGAAATTCCCTACTGATGTAAAATCTGGTCAGGAGCTCTGATTGGCTGATGTAGTACATTGATTTATGTCGTTAGTATGGAACTTCTGTCGTTGAGGCACAAATGTCTCTCCTACATGTCCCTAGCGCGGAGAAGCAAGGAGAGGTAGCTCTATTCGCAGCCTAGTTTGCCTCTTATCAGTAAGGATTTTTTAAAATTTTGAATCATTTGTTTCGGTTATTTACTCGGCCCTATTTATAATTTTTTTTATGATAATTAATGCAAAGGGTAAGTATATAAAGATTATCTATTTTTATTTATTGCTTTATGTCATACTTTTCCAGACAAGATGTTGATGTGTCAACACTGAAGCCGTCACAGCCATCTCATCATCTGAGGAATCATCATCGTCATCATCATCACCCTTACACCTCTGAACAAAGATACCCCATGTCAGGATCTCCATTTTCTAGTTATCCATTGTCTTCAAACTATAACCCTTCTGTAAGTGATGTAAACACTTTGTAAAGCTTATCATAACTGATCAGCCAATTTAATATTATGCTCATAGTATCTCAGTAAGTGAATTTTAACCTAACAAGTCTAGTCAGATTGACTGTTTAGGTAACAAGTTGGTTGATTGAAGGATTATTTTTTGGGAAGGCAGGGGTGGGGAGTCCAAACCTCCTGCCTAATGTACCTTGCATCCCTGGCTTCTTCCCTTTTTATCTTTGGCTTCTTCCATTAAAACCCCTTTTTTGATGGCGAAACACATTGTATTTAGCATTGTTGCATAGTAAAAATTATTTCCCTTAATTCTCCCGCTTCCCATCCTTTTAGACTCCCACCTCCTCCCTTTCCTCTCCAACTTCCCATAGCCCTCCTGCTGCTGTTGTCCCCGGCTCCCACCCCCCTGTCCTTCCCCACTATTTTGAGAGGGCGGACTGATATATGACTGGGTATAGAAAGAGGTGGAGCTGTATTCTGCTAATACCTTTGCTACCTATTAATTACCTCAAGTGTTTGCAATACTAAGCAATCAAGAGCAGACTCTGCTCCTCAGCCAGGTTGCTCTGTACAACACAGTCATCTAGTATCAAGGAGGGGTCAGTGTGGCTGAGTGGTTAGAGTGCTGGACCTGCAATTCAGAGGCCCTGAGTTTTAGTCCTGCCCTAACCCCTAGCTGGATTTGTTCACGGTAGTCCCGAGTTCAAATCCTCGACCGCACTTGTAAAGAACCAGCTGGTTTGCCTCTGGCCAGTTATCCCTGTTATGTTTGATTTGAACTATTTGTTTCAGTATTTGCTCAGCCCCACTAGCATAATTACTATAAATACTGCGGAGGGTAAATAAAGGAATTATTATTCACATTTATATTATTAAGTCTGGTTACTAACCATTCATTGTATAATTTTGCTCCTTCAGACAAACTTCTTCCCTCCTGCTCCTCCACCACCTCTGCCTCCAAACCTCCTGCCTCATCACTGGCCAACTTTAAATCCATCAGGGCTTTCACCCTCCTCAAATACAGTAAGCATAACATTCCTAAACAACATATTATTTAGCTTTAAGTTTTTAAAATTGTGTGGGCATTGAATTTTCTTTAGACAAAGTGTTTTGTAGAATCGATAGTGGATGAACTAATGTATGATGCTGACTAATAATTTTGCCATGGGCTTGTGTTAGCAAATTAAGCAGTTTGTATAGGTTTGAACAGAATAATAATATTACTGTAATCAGTTAAATAATTGTGTATTTAGCAAACACCTCTATTAACCCTTTCGCATTCAGAAATAGCCAATGTCAAAATTACCCAAAGTTGCCAGTTGATGTGAAGATTGAAACACATGAATTTCACTGCAGCCATTAATCTTGTATTAATTTGCCATGAGAATTTTGCCATAAATAAAATTTTGATCTCTTTACTGGTAGTACATTAATTTTAAACAACCAAGCAATTAAACACTTATTGTATTATCCTGACCTATTGTAGTTCCAATATGCACCTATGCCTCCTCCACCTGTGCCAGTCAACAATAGTGATATATCTCATGACAATGATGCGCTAGCAAGCATGTTAATGGCCTGGTATTTGAGTGGTTATCATACAGGTTACTATCAGGTAAGAGATCTTGCAAAGGTACTAACAGGAAAATAGGGGAAAGAGAGAGAAGCCAGCATGTTGTGGCCAACTAGTTACTGTGTAGGCACAGGGAGACCACCCTCTATTAGTGTGGCCATTGTTGATTGAAATCTGAGCATCGATATTTTGTTCTTCATAGCAGAAAATTCAGAGGAACATTATGGTGGCTATAATTTGGTCCAAAATGCAGATTTTAACATAAATTGTTTCAATAAAAGTTTGAAGAAATTAATGTTTACTGAGTCATGAGTCATGTTTAAGTTCTTTTAAGCGTTATTTTGGAAGATGATTTTTTGACCTTGGGGTTAGAACTAAAGAAGGAGACTCCTAACTACCAGAGGGTGGTCTGCCTGTGGTATAGGTCTTTTCATCCAGTTAATACTATTTTACATCACAAATAATCATTATGCTAGCCCAATTCCTCCCTGGACTGTCTACTCTCTTACATTTTCTTCTGCTGACTTCCATTATCTTAGCCACTGAATTGAGCCAGTAGCTGGGGTTTAGCAATATCCCTGCTCACCACCTTAACTATGGTGCAGGTTTGATTTTCTGTCCTACTGTTCATTATATCATGAGTTCAGTTTGTTGCTATTCTGAGCCCTGCTCAAGGGGTTTTCTTCAGTTTTCCTCCTCCATAAAAAGTATCATTTCCACATTCCATTCCATTTCAATCAATCAATCAATCAACCCTTTCTGTGACCATGGTACCGCAGTCATCATCATCATCACCATCATCATGAAGTGATAATTTTGTCTCAAAATTCAGTCTAGATCCCACTTGTCCACTTAATCACATCCATCTTCGTCTCTTTTTTTCTTCCTTTTTGTAGGCTATGCAAAACCTTCGCTGTGGTTCCAGTTTAAGAAACAATGAAGCTCCAGTGTCTTCAACTGATTCAGATGTTAACAAGAAAGATTCAAGTCAACCACCAACAACATGAAAACATGCGCACTTATTTATTACTATTGTCTTATAAGAGGGTTTCCTGTAACATGGTGGACTTATTTTTTGTAAAGAGGTGTTTGCAGTGAATAAATAAAACACAAGATCTGTCAAACGATGTTGTATGTAGGGCTCAGCCTAATTAGTTCCCCCAAAAATTATTTCAATAACATTCTTTCCATCCTAAGAGACAGGGTTTAATGGTCCATCTGGGTTTCCTTAATCTAATCATGCTTAAGTATTACTGATAAGACTTCACAGGAGTGTGGATCACAATAATAGAGAGCTTTAGATTTGAGGACAAGGACTACTTTGAGTACAAGATTTTACTTTGTTTTTTCGCGTATTGTCAAAAAATATTCAACCTGGCAAGCTTCATAGTACTATTTTTTACCTGAAAAATTAGTGTGGTTATTTTAATGGAGAGGGTTTAGCCTCTTCCCGGTTGCAAAATGATTAAACCTCTAAAATTTCATAACTTGTTCCTGCCATTACAACATTCTCACTAAAACTCGTGGTAGAACGACAATGGCTATCACATTTTCGTCCCAAAATGACATTGACTCCCAAGCGAGCACTACTTAGCACTAAGAAAATCTGGTACTAGACATCCTTGTCTCCAAATCTAAAGCTCTCTAATAATATAAAAGCAGGAACTGAAAGGAATTATTTCCTTATACCCTGCAAACATGCATTCTTTTTTTGCTAGTCTTAGCCTTGCTGACTTATACAAAGAATACCAGGTTGCAGGTTAAAATATTTCTTTATCATATACCTATCAATGAAATGCCCGGTGAGCTTTCATATGAGAACATCAAAAGATCAATGTTGCTATTGCCACACAGATAAATCTGGCCTTTCTGTATTTCACTCATTCACTGCACTCACTCATGAAAATAAATATTATTTTTTCAACTTTCAACGAGAAATTTTGTATCACTGCACTGCCATGTAATATCCTTTATTTCATATGCAATGCTGGGTGACTATGTGACAAGCCCTATCATGAGCATGGTAGATGTGTACATAATTGAATAAAGGACAACACCCTAGCTCTTCACCCTTCTTAAAATAATGACCTTGTGCTATGCTCTTGATCATTATTTTTAAGAAGTCCTAAGAGCGAGGGCATTATCTGATGGCACCTTTTCAGTGTTTTCGAACTAACATTGAGAAAACAGCTGACATTTTGCAACGCCACCACTGGTTTCCCAACGAAATGACATCTGAGAAATTCCATACTGATGACATATCACTTCCCACATCTGGGTAGTGCTTCTGATTGGTCATGCCATGTGGGAAATTTACTCCAGCTAATCAGAAGCACTACTCAGATCTGGCTAATGATGCATCTCAGTGAGTACAGAATTGTCTGTGCTCATTTCCCAGACGTCATTGCACCAGGAAACCAGTGGTGGCGTCACAAAGTGTAGGCTGTTTTCTCGGGCTATTTTCGAACCAGCAGGTCATTATTGTGGCCACTGAGGTGGAAGAGAAGGTTATTATTAGTAACGATGACCTCGTGTTCCACCTCAGTTACCTGCTCTTCCAGTAACTGAAAATAATAACCGTTCAAAACAATGGAAAGGTGCATTAAATAGGCATTTGCTTAGTGTACTGGACACGTATGATGTAAAAGAAAACTGTAAAGAACAAAAACCATTTTTTCCCTGAACAGAAAATAAAGAGGTCTTTTGTTTTACATCATCTGTGCCCGGTACACGAAGTTTTGACCATTAAATACTGATATTGCCTAAGCTTTTCAATCAAGATTTGAAGATGCAATTATTGTTGATAGTGCCTTAGCATAAGCTTTAGGGTTCTTATAGAAAACACAGTTGTTTGCACATGTGTCAGGATTCGCATCCCAGATTGTGGGTCCACATGAGCACAAGGGAGGAAGAACAATATTTCTGCTCTGTATCTTCTCCTTCAAAATTGCTTGCAAAGCTTCTATATATCTCTCTGTTTCCCTTTCTTTTTGAAGTTTCTTATGCTTTTTAGCTAAATTTGCTTCAATTTTCTTTTGTTCTTGAGCTCTTAGGAAAGATTCTTCCTCTTTCCTCATCCTTCTCATCTTCAGTTTGTCAATTTGATGTTGTTCTATTTCAAGTCGTTCAACTTCCTTTTCTACTTTCAGAGCCTCCATTCTTTTACGATGTTCCTTCATTCTTATGTTCTCTCTCACTTGTTCCCGTTCAATGTCCATAAACAAACGCCTGTAAACAGCAACTTGACTTTTTGCACGTGCTTTCTTATCCTCCATCAGCTTAGACGGTTGTAAAAGAGCTTCAACGGTTTTAGACTTTCTGTTTGTGTGGGTATCGGATTTTTTCTGCTGGACATTTAGGTCATTGTTTTCAATTTCTGAATTCTCTTCATCTGGGACATTTTGAAAATGAACATGTTTCAGTTGATGCTTTGGCAATCTAGATCCAAAATAACTGCATTGATTATGATCATAATATTCATGATCTTTAATTGCATTTTCACCAATCCAGTAATCGCCTATTTCCCTTCCCATAGGTCTGTCTAAATCTTCCGAATCGTGTTCTTGCTGACCTGAACGTTCAGTTCCCTGCCGAGACGAACCATGATCTCGGGTCGGCGAAGTCTTCCACAGACCTCCAGGGAGTAGCTTGCTCAAATTATCCATCTCTGTTCCAAGACTCTTCGAGCTGAGTACATTCCGTGCATGCTTCGAACAATTCCGGATCTTTTGAGCGTGTTCCTGCAATAGCTGACTCGCAGCATCAACAGCAGTAAGATCTTGAGTAACACTGCGCTGAATTTTTAGATCAGAGTCATCTCGATACACACAGTTGTCCCGTCTGACAGTGCTTGGCAACGAACTTTGCTGCACAACATTTCTCTCAACTTCAAAAGCCTCCACAGACATTCCATGTTGCTCTTCCCGTTTCATTTGTTCCAGATTTCTAACTCTCGCTTTAACCTCTTGTTGAAATCCCCTAAGCCTTTCTTGCTTTTCTTTTATCACCTTTTTCAACCGAAGTTCTTCTTCGCGAGCGCTGTGTGTCGCTGGGCAATGGTGTGGTTCTACCCAAGCAGTAAATGGCAAAGTAGCAGACGATCGACGTTCCAGATGACCTCTGGAGCGAGTTTTCTGCGCTAGTTTCTTCTTTTCCTGCTCTTTTGGTATTATAGGGTTATTTTGAGGCACTTTAAATTCTATGAAAGCCGCCATTTCTTCAAACAGGAATTCCAACCGTTAACTCAACCTCGTCCCCAGGGCCTTTTCAGACATGGGTGGTTGAAAAACCCGAGAAGCCCCAGGCCCCCGGGGACAAGGTTGCGGGATTCTTCCAAAAATCTGCTGCTTCATCTTGAACAAATTGGCTGTTTTGTTTGTGTATCCTTACTGGGAATACAAATACCATAAATGTTTGTTTCCTTGGTCGGGAAAAGGAAAAATGGTGGATAGATGGCCAAAGAGGTGTTGCTTGTTGCCTGTTCCATCCCCCAGCTATAGGGCCCTGACAGAAACCGTTGGTGATTTCAACATGATGAGACACAAATGGCTGTGAGGGAGACTACTCCTGACATGAGTCAAGTCACATTTTAGTATAGCCAGTCAATCTTGAAGCCTGCAGAGCAGGCGCGGATCTAGAATAAATACTGACTGATTTTCAACTTCTAGGGAGGTTCAGGGGCATGATCCCCTGGGAAATGTTTTGGCTTTTAACTCCCCAAAGTCCCCTTTCCTGGGTTTCCGAGTCATTCAGACAGGACATTTACTGACTGCCCTAACCATTTTCCAGATATCAACTTGGAAAGTTTAGAGTTTTTCACAAAAAATATATCTGTCTGGATTTATGAAAACATGGCTTCAGTTAGTGTCTAAAGGTCCTATGCTAAGTGTGTCCTTGATACCAAGACTTTGACCCTCCCAACCCAGGACAATGGGTGACTGTCTTCATCTCCCACTGAGCTCTGCAATTATCATGACAATCATTCTCAGCAGAGGCAGCTGGCTAGGGCAAATTAAGACCAAGGTAGATGCCAGTCAAGGCCTGCACTGAACACTGCTGCTTACTGAAGGGATTGTGTCAAAACAGCCCCCTCCCTACCCCACTAGTTTTGACCCCCAGGCCTGATCCACCCACCCACTGTTACGGCAGTCCCTGGGCCATCCAGGATGCCAAGCCCCCTACTTTTTTGGACACCGGACAGACCTGGAGCCGGGCGGGGAGTGGCACCAGGTGAAAACCTAGTGGCTATGTTTTAACGAAATCAGACAGATATTTATTATGTAAAATCTGACCACTTTATATAAAAAGGTGGAAACCAGTCTGGATCCATACCTGCAGAACCTAAACAGCAAGGAGGCACACACTACCAAACTCTGCAGTACTGCCAGTACCTTATGCATGAGCACAGCCATATTACCCAAGCAGTGAGAGCCATGGACAGCTGCACTAATGCAAATTTTGATCAATTTAGATTTCTGGGAAATGACCACCTACCCCTCCCAAAAGTCAACATCAACACTTACTTCTCACTTAGGGCAAAATGTTGGCTTGAGGGAGGGGTAGTTGGGCCGTTTCCCAGAAACCTAAATAAATAAATATTGATCCTAACTTTTTACGCATTAGTTTTGAACATGAAAAAGGCATAACACAATAGGAAATCATAAAACTAACTGTACTTTTATTTTTTTTGGCAACAAGAACCATCATGACAGTCATAGATTTAAGTTACTTTCTCTGCTTTCTATAAATCTTGTATTACAAATAAGAAAGAATAACAAAATCTTTACTTTTTAATTTGACCAAAAACTACAACCACCTAACCAAAGAAAACACAACAGGGAACTCATTCCCACAAGTTACAATCTACCAGCCATGACATTATCAAAACCAAATAAATACATTATTTAAAAGCAATATAAACTACCATCCATATGTCTATATGTTGTGCCAACAAGTCCTAAAAGATAGAAGTAATAAAACAAGATCATGTTAAAAAAGAATCATGACTAGCCTCTGATCCTGGTATTAATAAGGGTGTGCACAGATGTTTTCTGGGATCGGATGTAAGTGCAAGAAACATATGCGGAAGAATATTGGAAGTGGCCTTAGTCACAAAATTTTAGCCCTAGTACATTTTAATGTATAATATAATATTATTTACAGTACTCTGTGATAAGAACAAGATTTAAAGTAGACATAGGTGTCTGGCAGAACCCCACAAAGCCTGGAGGAAAGGGCCAACAGTACAAAACAAAGGGGAAAAAATCAAGAAGAAAAGCAAAGGAAAAGGACAGAATAAACCACATCATATAGGCAAGAAAGCTCAAGCTGGAGGGCAAGCTGTAAAACTATTACTTTCTTTGCACCCTGAACATCGTGCACTCACCTAATCCAGAGTTATCCACGTTCTGAAATGGCTTCATCAATGTCATTTATAAGGTCTTTCAGCTTCTCCCACTGTTCCACATTCAAAGATATACCTAGTTGAACATTATTGAAGAGAGCCACAAGTCGTTAATATGGTATTTTGCCAAAAACCAGACTTATTCAATAAAACCTGATAAAAAAAGTTAAGTTGCACACAAGCCAAAGGCCCAAATGGCTGGGGCTTATCCTGATTTCCTTAGCATGAAGCATGCCTAGGAGTATTGCTACTCCCCCCTGGACGGGAGATGCTAGTCCTTTTCAGGGTTACCCCCCAGCAGGATGTTGCCGGTACCCATTTATAGACCTGGGTAAAGAGCAACTACGAGGAGTAAAGTTCCTTGTTAATGTAACAGGCGAGGCTTAAACACCGGACCTCCAGATCTGGAGTTTGAGGTGTTGACTGCTTGGCCACACATGGCTCTACAATAATAAAACCTGACATTTTCAATATTCATCTCTACTTGCCCTTCTTGCCAGGAAGAAATTCCCCATCCTTCTCATAGAATTCTCTGATGTCAACATACAGTTTTCCTCTAAAGTCCCTCACTGACACTCTCCTTTTGTCAGTAAGCTGGAATAGCAAAAGTATGTATTACACTTGTTATAGATGAGAAAATGTAATCAAGGAAAATCAAAAGTACATGCCCAGGGGCCCCACTCACATATTTTAATGACGGGGGGTCCGACAGAGGTTCATATTTTATACCCAAAAGCATACCCAAAAAAATCCCTCAGTGTTTTTGCATCAGCAAATTTTATTATTTATCTTCTGGAAAGCTAAAACATGCCAACTTCAACTTTGGTTTTGGTCAAAAACAAAACTATGAATTGCGCTTATAAATGTTATTTTTGATTTGAGCTGATCAAAATTACAATACCCAAAAAAATCCCTCGGTTGTTTTCGCGACCCCAAAAAATCGCGGTGTCTTTCATAGACCCAAAAAAATCCCTTTTGGCCAAAATGTCAGACCCAAAAAAATCCTTCGGACCCCCCCGTCATTAAAATATGTGAGTGGGGCCCCTGGGAGTACATGATTTATCGAGAAAGGAAAATGTAACCTGAGCTGCTAAGCAGCTGAAAAGCTATAGCTGAGAGGGGCATCAAGAATTCCATTTTAGTTGATTTGGGTCTTCCTTTCTTCAGCACTCGGTTTCCGCTTTCAACCAACATCAAACTCACAAAGAAGTTATATGGATTTGGTATTTAAAGAAACAAATATTCCCCGGGTTACAAAATATTTTAGCTTGCGAAGATGCTCCCAAGTGGAGCGAAGCAAAAAGAAAATTGGCAAGTGAAGCAAGCCGAATGTGGCTGGGAGAGCAAAAATGTGGGGGAGCCTGTAGACTTTGTTTGAGGCTGTCCATCCACCCACTTGCAATTTTTATTATCCTGTAAGACATATGTCAATAAGGTAAATTAAATGACATGTCACATTATTACGTTTTGTTAAAGGCATTGGCTTTAATAACATTCACGTCAACTGGATTGCATGGGTGGCAAATGGTCCACCAATGGGCAATTCCAGAAAATATCCATACCCAACCACGGACGGCTTCCATGTTTTAACCCCCCCTTGCCTTCGGAAATTCCAAAATGCGCTACCCCCCCATGCCCTCAGAATTCCATAGTCATGAACCCCCCCTCCCCTTCAGAATTTCCGGTTTTTTTTGGAAGTACATTTTCGACTTAGCAACGCCTATAAGAACAAACGAACATGAATTTATGCCTCCTCAAGGCTGTGATCTAGCGGCGCCAGGTGACAAGCTTTACTCTTCAGTGACAAGAAAAACCTACGCTAGTTGCCAGGCCGTGCAAACTCCTTTTTAAGCCCGAATTTGGCTATAAAAATAAACACCACTTAAGGTAATTTTACTCCTCTTTGTTTTCTATTGCTGTTTTGACGTTTACAAAGGAAAATAGCTCAAACAGACTGTTAAAATCTTTTGGCAGTCAAATATACCATTGAGTTGTGTTGCGTCCTTTTATACGTCATGTAGTGCGCACAAAAAGCATTCTAATCTGACAGGCGTTCCTTGGAAGTGAGAGACTGGTGCGAGTTTTTTACTGTTTATCGGACGGTTTCGGACGGGAGTAACAAGAAATTTGCAAGCGGTATTAAAAGATACATTTTCAGTTTTTATTCACGTGACAAGAAATTCATCAAGGTAAATGTGAAACCAACGTTTTACTGTTCACTTCTATAAGTTATGAGCGTAAACACGTGTCTGATCTATCGATGCTTGTCTTCTGCTTCCGCGGTCATACGTTCGTGGTTTATTTACGAACTACAAAAGTCCACAACAATAGCATTTTCCAGGAACTTACTCTACACTTTCTACTCCAGAAATCCCACCTGTGGAATTCCCCCATACCTTCGGATTTCAAATCGTAAATACCCCCCCATGCCTTCAGAATTCCATAATCGTGAATCCCCCCTCCCCTTCAGAAATCCTTAAAGCCGTCCGTGGTATGGTATGGATATTTTCTGGAATCGCCCAATGGGCTATCAGCAGAGCTAGTAACCAGGGTGCAAAGAAAGTCATTTTTACAGCTTGCCATTCGGGCAAGCTGAAGCTAACATTTAAATAGCCCAAACATCATTTCAACTAGCCCCAAAAACGTTTTGATAAGCAGATTGATTTCACAGTTCTTCTGTAATTTGAATTCCTCCAAAAACTTCACTTGCCTGTCCGGCAAGTTAAGAACAGAATTTACTAGCCCAATAGCAAATCCACTAGCCCCAGGCTATCGGACACTACTTTCTTTGCACACTGTAGTAACACCCTTCCAACATCCACTCAAACTAAAATGCAGAATGTCCTGATCATTTAACTGTGTGGCTGTGGCTGTGACTGTAACTCTTGACTTTGTCAGATATGCTGAATACCAGCCACTCTTCCAATAATACCAAAGTCACACCGAAACGATGCTCTTGGCATGTCCCACAGTTAAGGGCACACTACTAGGACAAGCCCCCCTCCCCCCCCCCTCTCCCCATGGCTACTACCACAGCTAGAACCCCCTGTCCTACATCCCCACACTAATATCTTAACATTTATTTTTTGCCCCATGGGACACGGGGCATGGAACTTTTTATCGTGTAACAACGGATGATGGGATATGATCGTTCGGCCGAAAGCTCTTGGGAAAACACTGGAAATTTCTATAGCTGCATGCTATTCTACAAGGAAGAATTTTCAATAACGCTTACAAAATAGTTTAAAACGTACTTGAAAAACAAAATCACCCTGCTCGTTCCTGGAGGAGCTGGCCTTAGGCTTTGAAGATTTGTCGGCCTTCGTCTTGGCCTTTTTAGATTTGACCTACGGAAAGAAGTAACATTACAAGTTTCACCGACTACAAGGAACCGACCACGTTGAAAAATACTACGAACATACATTCTGTAGGTACGAAAAATGTTGTGTTACTCACTTCCTCTTCTGAATCTTCGCTGCTATCGGAAACAGTGGCTTTAGACTTTACTCTTTTAGACATATTTCAACGCTTCTGAAAGTGTTAAAAACAGCTCTATTCAACCTCTTCAAGAACAGCCGGAGCGGGCAACTGAACGCGCCAAAGGGCTTGGTAACCATGTTTTTCTTACTGGGGTGGAAGGGTGAAAACTGGGCATGAGGCGTGGTCCTCTAAGAGGACATGAGCTTACCTACTCTGTACAGAGACCACTTGCTTACAAAACAAAATCGTTCTTCCAGGCAGTCACGTTGTTCAGCGACTTCTAATTGGCACGTGCACCTTTTGTCACTTTTTGTTACCTGCTACAAGTGCTTTGTAGCACGTAAGGTTGGTTCGGCGGCCACAGGCAAAGTAAAAACTTTCACAGATACATTTCTGTGAAAGAAAATGTTGTACGAAATTACCATAAGATGAAATTTTAAAAAAGTGCCAGTTGTTTTGAATTTATGCAAATTTGTCTCATTTTAATTTAAATGTTTAATACTACCAATGATTAAAAAATAGTCAATTACTAGCAAAATTCAATCAACACATAAAGCAATTAAGAATGGATAGAACTGGAAAAGAAATCAATCTAGCAAAACCAATTCGAGAATTATCATAACAGAGCACGTTTCCTGTGGAACGCAGCCCAAACACCCGACTTTATGGAGCATAATATCCCATTTAAAATTTTTCAAAAAGCCCTAAGAACGATCAGTATCAAATTCTTCCTTGTCATAACAACGCTTTATAAAACAGAGAATGGGAGATAACAAGATCGAACCCGATCCCTTCGGCTCCGAACGGCTCCGAAGGTTACGCGTTTCCGCACACGAGAACAATTCGCCACTTGCACATCTCCCATAATGCACCTTATTTGCCCCCCACCACCCCCCCCCAAAAAACTTTGTTTTTTATTTCTCCTGGGTATTACTAGTCTGCTACACAACCGTACTAGAAACGGCTGTGTAGCAGACTAGGGTATTGTTGGGTATTACAGCCGTCCCAAGAGAAATTGAAAACATTGCATTATGGGACATGTGCAAGGGCAACCTCGTCCCCAGGGCTTTTCCCTTAAAAAATGGGTGGGGCGGGAAAAGGCCCTGGCATCGGCTGGTCACGTGTCCCCTCGTACACCCTAAAATCCTGGGTGTAATAAATTAGCGCTTTGTGAAAAGCTAAAATTATGCGTAACCTCACAGCGCGCGATCTTGGGCGGCCTTTTATATCTCTTGACGATTAACGAAAAGTTTTACAAGATTTTGTCACAGATACTGGCTATGGTAATTTTTTGCTTTCCTCCGATTTCTATGAAGGGGAGAGCGAGCGGTAACATTTGTAAAACTTCCTTTATAGAGCGATATAAATGACAAACAAGCTATCGTACATGCTTAAAGTTTGTACTGGAAAAGTAAGAAATAAGCGTTGACAGGCCAAACACGACTCATAAGCTCGTGATAATGTGAAACGTGACCTTGAGAGTCTGCTTGAACAGTGGTTCTCTTTCTTTTTTCTCTCGCGCGAAGGTTACTAGCACTACACAGTGCAAGACGTGTAGCATTCTAAACTTTGACTGAGTAAATCTTGTTTTTGCCGCACTAAGTCTTATATTTAGAGGTCATGAAGCAGGTTTGTTACATGCATACTGAGTAATCATTTCCTGTGGTTTATGCTTCTGTACTAGGTGTCCCTGACAGGATTTGATTTCAGATGCAGTTGTTAAGTGTTTTATATCCTTTGACCTCTGTTTATTACGGCTGAATCAAGATTTTAGTTTTTTTGGTTTTCTCCGAAATGGCTGTATCTGAATAACTACATGCATGCATGCAAGTTTCTTTGTCCGTGAATGTGATTATTTCCTGCCATGTCAGTATGACTCTGGGCCCAGCTCTATAGTGTGGTTTGCAGGATTTTGAATTTCCACGGATAGTGCGATCTTCAGATATGAGTTGTACACTGTAGCTTAAAAACTAAAGCTACACCAAGTTTGGAGAAATATGCCGTGCGTCAGTCAAGATAATTCTCTTAGCGCTCACACAGTCCATTTAGTTTTTCTTAACATAAGTGAGTCTTTGAACTAGAGCGCGATGTCTTGTTGTTCCTTCGTAGGTATTTTCTTAAGTTTTTGCTTAACAGTCATCTGGGCGACTGCTATGGATTCTTAAGCAAGACTGCAGTTTCGGAACTATAGCGTTCCTCGTCAGTTGCTACTATGGTAAAGTCTTAGGTACAGAGAGCGAAGAAGACTGTTTAAATACTGGTGGCTAGGATCGAAAATACTAACTTGCCATTGGCATTTCATAAGCTGTTTGTAGAGAAGACCAGACTCCATAAAGTATTTTGATGAACAATTTTAAGTCCAATTTGTTTAAATTCACTGCAGATCCTAGAGGCAAAGGCCCGCATTTTTGTTTGACATTGGACAAAATCACTTTCTGCTTGATCAAGTAATTCCACAGTCACGATGAATTTCAGTCGAAGTACTACTCGATAACAGCTTGTCTCAACTCTGAAGCATTGGACATATTTTGTACGTGACAACGTAGAGCCGGTACTTGTAGCATTTGAATAATACGCAATTAAATGGATCTTAAGCTTTTGAATCGCACAGACGCGAAAATATTGACATACAGTTCGCGATATTATTATTTTCCATTGTTGCTCCGTTCGACTTCTGTCAGCGCAAAACCAGCGGGTTGCATATAAATTAGCTTCTCAAGAATATTTAGGCTGTGCACGTGACCAGCCGATGCCAGGGCCTTTTCCCGCCCCACCCACTTTTTAAGGGAAAAGCCCTAGGGACGAGGTTGGTGCAAGGGACCTTACTAAACATCATTCTTAGGTTTGATTTCCACTGTCGCGTAATTTTCCCGAACGAACGCACGTAAAATTTACGCGAGTAAATAAAGTAGTGAGCGAGGTCCAACTTTTACGTTTAAGGTTGATTTCCGTAGCTCAGTGGTTAGAGCATCCGACAAGTGTACGGAAGCCAGATTCAATTGCTGTCGCCGCCGGACTCAGATTATTTCTTTATCCTGTGCTCGTATCAAATTTTAAAAAGTTTTGTAAACTAGACTTCTGCAAACAGGCACCAGATCCTGTGTCGAACCGAGAACAATGGCCAATCTCGCCAATAGTAATGCGTTTCTCAGATGATCAGCTCTTTATGTTGTACATATTGGTTTATTTACGTCTTGAAGTGACGTCTGATATGAGCATCTGAATAGAACGAGATCCGGCAGCAAGAAATACCGGTGAAGTTTTATTCGGAGTTCTGTGGTTCTGTTAATGTTGTGTAAATTGAACACATGCCTATTGTGTTTTAATTAGTCTCCCCAGCAGCCGTTGTTGAGGCCTTTGCACCTCCTCAAAAATTCAGCGGGGGAGGAGGGTACAAAGAGGAAAAGGAGCCAAATAAAGGCTACTTCGGAGAAAAACAAGAGGGCTTCGTGCTTGATCTCAACAATGGTACAGGAGGCTTTCTTGGAGCGATAGATGAAACAACATTGTTTTTCTTCACAGTGTGTATTAGAGGCACAAAACGTGTTAAGGGACTGGTTAAAAAGTATAGGGGGGCGCGGGGGTGGCCGGAGCATTTAGAAATGTGGTTGATAAAAAACACATGACCCACCCCTTCCCTTCGGCACAAAAATGACTGACCCACCCCTAAAGCAAGGTTGGAAATTGCATGACCCACCCCCTAGTGAAAACATGGATGTTTGGTTTCCTCTAACCTTGTTCTGTGCTTGACAAAATTTGTTTATACACTGTTACAACCAATATCAAAATCACAGAAATCATACCTTTCACTGAAAAGACAAATGTGAAAAACCGAACCTTTCTTGTTTCGATGGACGTTATGAGTCTTGACACAAATATACAGCAAAACGAGGGTATATTGAAATTGTGTCACAAAGTATTTGAAAATTTCTACAACCCATTCCTACACATTACTTGCCGGAAATGCTGGCCTGAGATTAATCCTCAAAGAAAATTTCTTCCACTTCAATGGAAAGCACTACTTACAAAACCATGGAACTGCAATGGGCACAAAGAGATCAGTTTTGATTCCTTTGCCAATATTTTCATGACATATATTGAAACAACAACTCTAAGCAAAACTTTCTTCAGAAGAACAGTTTGGAAATGCTACATACACGATATCTTTTCCCTATGAGACGTGAGTAAACCAGACATCGAAGCCTTCATTGAACAAGCAAACTTACATCACCCAACTATTAAATTCACGGCCGAAACATTTGACACTGAGATGCAGCATTTTTAGACACGGTTGTATACAAAGGCACAAGATTCAAGAAAAAATCTATCCTTGATGCAAAGACACATTTTAAACAAACGGAAACCTTCTTGCACACACATTTCACCTCGTGTCACCCTCCAAGTGTTAAAAAAGGATTTGTCAAAGGAGAAGCCTTGAGAATCCTATGAAAAAACGGCTCAGAAACAACCTTTGAAGAAAATAATTCTAATTAAAAAAAAGAAACGCTTGATGGACGGAGGCTACCCACAAACTTTGATAGAAGACCTACTATCAGAAATAAAATTCACAAAAACAAGTCTAAAGTCCTAAATCAAAACATACAAGGAGGAAAAAGAAATATTGCCATTTGTGACACAATACCAACCCTCAGTGCCTGCTATAAAGGAAGCTTGAATAATAAAAATGGCATCTTATACAAAACCAACCATAACTTCAATAAATTTTTAAAGAACCACCAATCATTTCCTTACAAAAAAGGAAAATCATTAAAGGACACGCTCGTTAGAGACAAAAAAAAAAGGTTAACAAAGGGTTCCACGCCCTTATAGATGTGCGGCCTGTCACCCTTTGTATTTTCTTGCACAACAGGTTTGTGAATATTTTAGCAAAAATTCCAGCTGGCTGTGTTTTATATAACAAGTGTGGTCAACTGTCTCGTTAGTAGTTAGTGCCTATCTATGTAATAAAATAGGGTGACCCACCCCCTAAGGGTAGCTGAAAATTGCGCAACCCACCCCTTCCACAAGGCTCAAAACCTCATGACTTTTTGACCAGTCCCTAATTTGCGTAGTACATTTTTTCTAACTGACTGAGTTAATAAGTTAGATTTTAAATTCTGATCTTCTCTTGGTCCCAGTCGAAAGCATTTGAAGAGTCAGCTTTTGAATTCCTTGAAACCTAAAATTGAAGTATTTCACCTTAGGTGATCATTTCATTAATTCTCAAAACCTTTTTTCTTTATTGTGTATTGATATTAATCCCAGAGAATCATTTGAAGCATCAGCTTTTGATTCCTTAAACCCTCTACTCTCTAGACAAATCTCCATACACTTCCCTAAAACGGTAAGTGGGAGAAATTGATTAAGATTGAAGCATTTCACCTTACAATAGGTGATCATTTCACTAATTCTCCAAACCTTTTCTCGGGCTTTATTATGTGGCTATATTGTGACGAGAAAACTGATTTTGGTCAGTCTTGGCAATTAAAACGGTTAAGAAAGTAAATTCACATTTTAGTACCGATGCAATAGAAGACTGCTTTTATAAAAAACACACCGTGGGGATTTCTAGGATTTAAAATTTTGAATGGACTCATCAAATGAACCAAATCCTCATTCCGGCATTTTTTTTATATATTAGCACTACTTCACACCAAGAAACCAAAGCCCATGGAATATTTCTACTATTTTATTCCTATCGAAGACATTATTTAAATGTACATCTTCCTTCCGTCCTTCTAAAATGGCTCACACTTGACGATTCAACACCTACTAAAATGGCTCCCATTCGCTAGGTACTAAAGTTTTGTATCACATAAAGAAATGTAATTGACTGGTACTAACGCGTATAACGCCCAACAATGACCCAGATTTCAGGTATAACAAGTAAAAATAATGCTGCTAAATTTCACAGAAACGATAATAACTATAATCTACCCAATTTATCAAGTGTACAGAATTCTAGTATGAAAAGAAAATTTGTCCGATTTACCAAACTGATCAATTTACAAACGAACCTCCTAACTTTTAATTGAATTGCCCTAAAAATTGTCTTTTGCCTCCTAATTTACTGGTAACTCCCATAGTTAATTTCATTACAAGACTAGGTTTCCTCTATTCACCAGGGTCACGCAAGATGCGCGTGGGTTGAAAACGCGAACAGCGGTAGGAAATCCATTGATGCTCTACTCGTCTTCACCGAGCAAGTTTCACTTGGGCAAAGGACCCAGATCGTGTTCTAAGGGAAATTTTAATTATCTCAAAATGCTCGTCTTCACTGTTATGGGCCTCTTGTAGACACTCTCTCTTGCGCTTTCAGGGACACTGTGTACTTGTCTAAGCCAAAAAAATGCAATGGGAAGATTGCAGAAGGCGGAAAGATTCATTGCAAGAGTCTTGCAATGACTTTTCCCGCCTTATCCAATCTTTCCATAGCCTCCGTTTGGCTTAGATTCTTTCGCATAAGCTTGGAAGTGAATTGATGCACTTCGTCGTCTGTCACAGCGAATTTACTTCCCTCTAAATACATTTCCTCAGCTTTCTGTCGATCCACGTGCTGAATTTGCTGTATTGACCAAATGAGAGCCTGCAAGAAAAGACACAAAGATTCCTTAATGCACTATTCCGGCACGGACATCTTCCCAAGACACCCGGAGGTTAAAGATCCGCCCCAGAATTCATCATCAACAAAAACAAACGACGAGGTAGCGTGCAATCATTTTATCATGTTTGCGCCACGGGCAAGTTTACTTCACTGAAGTGCTAAGCACAATAAATGGTAAAGTATGTTTTCAGTGAAGAAAATGGGGAGGAGAGGAATGCGCAAAAGTATGTGAAAAATAGCTAATATTTGAAGGATGCTAAGAGAGAGAATTTGAAGTCTATAATTAATGGACAACTAAGGTCATGTTCACACGGTACCGGATACGATAGAGAACTGGAACAAGTCGTTCACACACATCGAAAAAAGTGGAATAACTCCCAGTCCTCACTCCTGAATAATTACTTCCGTCCCAGCGGATTCCATTTCCGGTACGGTCCAAATACCTGTGCAAACTGCACCAAAGTTTGGCACAGAACCTATCCGATATGTGACTCTCCACTTTCGAGATCGGTGCGGCGCAGCTTCGCTCCGTTACAGTAATCGCAACGAAATCACCGTTCTTATGTGGGAACAGAAGCCATATCCGGTATGGCTTTCGTGCCGGCGCCAAAGCTATTCAATACACTGTAGTGTGAACACAGCAAAAGACCAAATAGTTCGCCATCTCACTAAAGTGCACCGAAGCGCGCTAGCAGACTGACTACTTCAAGTCTACCCTTTCAACCTTCTTTCTTTCTATCTCTTTGCGTCTATTCCTTTCTTACTCAATTCTCCCCAATACGCAACAAATGTTCCAGTTCTTGCAGTCGTTACCCTTGTAACCCTGATCGTAACAAATCGTCATCTTCATCGATTACAGCTATGGTGGTAATTTTTCCAAATCTTTGTTAATGGCGACGTAGGTTATGCTCAGACTTGGGGGGTATTGACCCAGGAAAACCCCATCGAGCCACCTTAAACTCACTACTAAAACAATGGTACGAAACTCAACTCACCTCGGGTAACCAAACTTCGGACACATAAGTTATATCTGGGGAGCCTTTGACTTCTTCATAAAACTGAAGAAGTAATCCCATTATTTCGTCTCGCTGTTTAAAAGAAGGAAAGCCAAGGACAACTTAATTACTAACTAATCATGTGTTAAAGGAGCGGTTTCTAGAATTGTAGTAAAATTCCATTTAATCTTTGGTAAAACAGGCGACAAAAACGTGCAACCTCTTTTGCAACATTGTTACAAAATGAGTGGAAAAGCGGTAATGCACGTTTTACCACCCAACGTTCAAACCTGTCAACAACCTGATTTTTTGCAAAACAGGTTTGATGTGGGTAGTAAAACGCGCAAAATCGCTATTCAACTCGTTTTGCAGCGATGTTGCTAGACAAGTTGCATGTTCTTTGTTGCCCGTTTTACCGTATCTTTAGTGGGAACTTCCACCGAACCGAGTGAAACAAAAATAACTGCTCAAAGCATGAATAGAGGTTCTGAATAACACAACAAATGCAAGAGGCGAAACGATGAACAAACTTGAAGAAGATTAAAACGAATTCCAATAGCGCTTTTAAAAACTTTTAACTTGTTAGCCTAACAATTTAACAAAGTTCATTTTTGTTGTTTGTATCGTTTCATGTAATGCTTGTGAGACATATTTGTTCGACACGACGCTGTGATTTTTGTCATTCACAAGTCAAGTTCTCAAGTTCCACAGCAAATAAGCACGCACAATTCGCATACCGTAAATGACCTATTAAACGCCCGGGCGTCTATTTAATTCTAGGGGTCTAAGCGGGGGCGTTTAATAGATAGCAGGCGTTTAAAAGAGAAAGGCGTTTTATTCTCATAACTGCAACAAGCTCAACAAACTAATATGCTTTCGGTGAAAATGTCAAGAGAGTTTTAAAAAGCGGAATATCCAGTCCATCAATTGATACGTCTAGGCCGCCTAGAGATCCACTTTCAAATCCCAACATCGATGTCAGAATCCTCGGTCATTGTTATTGTGTTGCCATCGTTAGTCTATCCTCACTTTAAACTTGAAATTGAACAAGATGAAACATGCAAACCCTTGATAATCAAACAAGAAACTGAATGAATTGAATGATTTTGCACCTCTTTGGTAATTCCAAGTATTTTGGAGTAATTCTCATAGGGGGACGTCTATTAGACTGGGGGCGTTTATTAGATAAGAGGCGTTTATTTGGAAGTGTGGGCGTTTATTAGGTCATTTACGGTAATAGGCCATTTTACAGTTGTGTGCTTAGTGTCCTAGCCTTTGAGTGAACGTGAGGCTGAGGTTGACCTTGTTTTGATAAAAACCTCGATCCTTTTCTAATGTAAATTTTGCTTAAAAAATACTAGTTAGCATAAGAAATACATAATTCACATAATAAAGCAGGAAGGGCTGTATCAAAACAAGGTCAACTCCAGCCTCGTTTTCACCTGCAACTGTAAAATGGGCTATTAACAAAATGAATCAGACAGTCGCGTCACAGCCCCTGGTGATGCAACGACGCAACACTGCGTTGCAATGTTGGAACAATGTTGTAACCATCCGAAACAATCTCGCAACAATGTTGCAACGCTGTGTGGCGCTAAAAATCGTCGTTGCGAATCGTCTTGCGTAACATCACCTTTACGCAATCACCCTTTGGGGAAGGCCAACTGACCGCTTAATGCAGGTTGCCTGTTTAAGAGGGAGCTTTAGCAACAACGATAGCGATGGCTAAGAAAACGTCATTTAAAAGGTGAGGTCGCGCTGTTTCAAACTTTATTGCGCTTATTCTGTCTCATTCAGTTCGTCAAATCTTGGCAATTTTTTCTGGAGTTAAATTCTAAAAGAGTGTATCGAAGTCCAAGAAAAGAAAAAGAAAGTCGTTGCCTCGTGTTCACGTCCTTCACAAAACGAGAAATTAGGCATTTTCACGTCGTAGTCGTGCAATGACGGCAAAGAAATGTACAAAAAAACGTGACGCACGCGCAAAGTTGTTGTTTTGCCATTTTGTCAGCTTTTATGTCGTTTTCGTTGACGTCGCCGTCGTCGTTGCTTAAGCTCCCTAATAAAGGTTTGACAAACTTAAGAGTTAATCATGAAAGTATTCATCACATGACAAATTGACCTCATCTTTCTGCCTCTTGTTAAAAGACAAGCAATAAAAACGCCACGCACAGAGCATGTGTATCTATCGCACTGTTATGGTAGATCTTGACAAAGTGTCGACTGTTTAATAGAGAAGAAGACAAAAAATAACTCGTTGGGACCTCGGAAAAGGTTACTGCGAACGCCTAGTAAAGATGACCGCTTAATAAAGACAGTTTTAAAGAGGAGATCCTCACGGTTTTTATTTTCCTACGCACGCTCGACGATCTCGAAAGAGAAAATAGAAGGTCTGTGAACAGGATATCATTTTCTCTACATACCAAGTTGTCATCTGCAATAGGTCCAAATCCTGCTCTGTGCTTCAAATTATCTTTTTCTCTGACTCTGCCACTTGTGTAGATCAAATGGCGTTCCGATGATTTAGTACCATTCAATATCTGTCGCAAAAATGTCTGGACAGAGAAAAAGAGAGTCTTGAGTCTTAGCTATATCTTATGTAACAAAATATCTTCATTTTACATACAAACAAAAGTTAGAAGAAAAAAGTGAAAAGAGAAAAAATATGTATCTACAATCATGGACAAAAGTGTTGGGACAGTTGTACAGTTCGAATGCTTTTTAAGACACGCGAAATTGTATCCGCGTGCTACTAACACTGCACCCCCCTACCCCCACCCCACGGGCAGTGTTGAAACCGTCAAGGCACAATTCCTTTGATCTTTAAACATTGTATTGGGTGGGGAAGGGGAAGGGGACATGGATTTGTAAAATGACAGCACTGCTTTTTACGACATTACTTGTGAAACGCATAGAATTGAAGTTATGCTCTGACTATCCCAAGGACTTTTGTCCATGATTGTAGTAATCAGACTGTGACAAGAACAAGTAAAACCAAACACAGTTAAGCCAACTTCGTACCTTACGATAAACACAAAACAAACACACACAAAAGCTATTACAGCAATACAGTGATATCCTGGTTAACAGTATACAATATCTTCAAGTTGAACTTAACAATAATATTGAAAATTAAGATATCAATTATCGGAAACGACACTGATTAACCTTCCTCACTTGTTAGAGTGATTGTTAAATTTGTCTTTTTTCCCCGCAATATGTGTAAAAAATACCCCTTGTCCTGGCAATGAAAACCATGAAGAGCAGGTATACCATTCTGGCATTTCCGAGAATAAATATAAAACGTACCCAAAAGCCAAATGTGATTAAACAAGAGAAAATCTTCTCCAATATTTAATTATCATAAATTCAATTACCTTTGCCTGTCGGATGTATGATAAAATATTGCCGTACTGCGATACTTGCCTACAAAAAACCCAAAGGAAATAAAATCACTTAGTTTCTGTTTTCATTAATTAACACAAAGCTGTCTCACAACGTAAACTATCTTACTGTTTCCAAGTCTTTGAGTTTGTAACTTGAAAGAAAGGCGTGTACTGGTTACACTCAAAGTAACAGAGGTTTTTCCTCGCGTGTGGTGGGATGCCTCGGTGTCAGGTCGACAGATCTTCGACCTAAGGCCGAAGCCACGAGCAACAAAAACCGGAAACCGCGCTTGAAAAGTCTCTGGCACCCAGGGTAACCTGGCTACTGTTATAGGCTATGTTCACACTCAACCGGATACCGGTTAGACCGGCTTTTCGTGGCGCAACAAAAAGCTATCAGCAATAGTGTGAACACCTATCCGAGATCGGCGCGGCCCAGCTTCGCTACGTCACAACCGTTCTTGTGTGAACAGAAGCCGTATCTGGTATGATTTTCGTGACGGCGCAGAAGCTATCTGGCATAGTGTGTTACACACGGCCTTCGTTTATTAAAATCTTACTTTTTGGCCCTTGAAGACTTCCGGCATTGAAACACACTTGATTTTTCTGAAGCATCATCTTTGCTTTCTTTTGTAATTTCACTAACTTCTTCTACATCATCTTCCTCTTCGACGACGACTTCATCATCTGCTAAAACAAACGAGCGATACGTTTTTATACTTGAAAAAAGCGAAAGCTGATTTATTTGGTAATTTCTTAACCTTTAAATTTTTAAGTTTAACTTAAAAGTTCTGAACATAACAGTTAACATAAGTAGGTTGAGTATGATCGTGCGGGTGAACGTAGTCCTAAATAGGACTGTTGTTGTTGACAGTGACTGACATTTCGACAACCTGATACGACTCACTTTGACTCTAAAGATGACTACCGCTACCGCACATGTTGTCGTAACGTCAGTCACTGTCAACAACAACAGTCCTATTCAGGACTACGTTCAGCCGGACGATCAAACTCAACCTACTTATGAAAAGACTCCTGCGTTCAAAACTTTCATAGTATAACAGTTAACACTTACATCTCTGTTTCAATGAATGCAGCAATACTCAAAGTAAAGTAAGTTGTAGAAGTAGAGAATTACCAAAAACAACAACAACAACAACAACAACGGTTTACACAACAACAAAAAATGATCAGTACGGTAGGTACATGTACCTTCATCCATTTCATTCAGACTCTTTCCAAGCCCTAAGCAGGATTAAAAAAATAATATTATTAAATTTCCTTTACTTAGCATCACACTTGGCTATAAAAAATAAAAAATATATATGTGAAATAGTATATATGATTGCCAAGTTACCAACCTTTTCTATTTAATAAGCCTTCGGCTTCCTTCAAGGCTTGCTCAAAAAGGTCTTTATCCTTTATTTGGTCTTTTATGGCCTGTGAAATCAAAACGTGTCCATTTACATTAACCAAAATAAAAAAACAGCAACAAAAAGACAACTATAATACATAATTGTATCCTATGATGTGTAAACCCTTCACGTCATTTAACTCTAATACAGTCAAGCTTCCACAAGTAAATGGCTACCTAAAAAGCGAACAATTAGTGGTCAAGTACGAGAGTTGAATGACAGGTGGTCTCTTCCGAGGAAAGTTCTGCACACAGTTTAGCCTGTGAACGCAGATGTATTTCCGGTTTTGGCTGCGCCAGGCAAAGAGCACTGTC
The DNA here is from genome assembly GCA_942486035.1 of Porites lobata. Classification (NCBI taxonomy): domain Eukaryota; kingdom Metazoa; phylum Cnidaria; class Anthozoa; order Scleractinia; family Poritidae; genus Porites; species Porites lobata. The sequence goes on from CALNXK010000103.1 coordinate 530,599, forward strand.
ACCTGGAAATGTGACTATGTTCGCAGGCTAGACAACTGACATCATTGTAACTATCCAAACATTTACTTGTGGAAGAGAATTTAGTTACTGCAATTTTGCAGTTACCATATATGTAGTGCCATGTTGTCACTAACATTTCTCAGTGTAGCGTGCTACATTAGTCTCCTTCGCAGCGGTTTTTAGGGTCATCACCCAACATTTTTCCTCACAAAGCGTTGCGTTGAGCATTGCGTGACGACCCTAAAAATGGCTGCGAAGGAGATGACATAGTACATATGTTACAAGTCAAACTTACATTAAAATTAAAATTTTTGGATCATTTTACGTTTCTGGGAAACTGCCCACCTACCCCTCCCTTAAGCCAATGTTAACACTTACCTCTCACTAAGGGCAAAATGCTGGCTTAGGGGAGGGGTAGGTGGGCAGTTTCCCAGAGATGTAAAATGATCCAAATTTCTTAACCTGGGTTAAGAAAGGGTTCTTAACCTGTAAACGAAGTTTACATACATTTTATTTTGTAAACTGCCTTTTTGTAGATTTATGCATTCACTGTGTGAAAATGAAAATATTCCTATGTGAGGAAAGCACATTGCGCCATAATAAAAGAAACTGCTTCCGTCTTGCCTGGATCATTATTTAATGAAAAATGATAAAACGCTCACCACAAAAAGTGGTCGCAGTCGCTAACATGAAGTGGTCATTTATTAGAGGTTCTAACCATGGGATTACAGTGAAGAAAGTGTTACATAAAAAAAGGACATGATTTCTTAGATGAACTACAGTAAGGGCAAAAAGTGATAAACTGTCCACCTACCCCTTCCCTAAGCCAACATTTTGCACTAAGTGAGAAGTAAGTGTTAATGTTGGCTTAGGGGAGGGGTAGGTGAGCAGTTTCCCAGAAACATATAATGATCTCATTACGGTACACAATCAAAGGACTTACCAAGAACACATCCCTCTGACTCTGATCACAAGCAAAGTGAACTAATTTCAGTGGCTGGATTTTGAACCTAAGAAATGTTTATCAAGTTGAGTTACATGGTCATTATAGAATAATAACTCAATCAGCATAATGAGAGGTCAGTGGAATGTTTTCACAAAAAAATGCAAACAGTTTTTTTCGTACAAGTTGGCAAATTGACTACATGTTAACACTAAAGCCACTCTTGCATTTACATGTAGCCTCCCACTCAGACATTCATAGAGCTTTGCAACAAATTCCTTGCCCACAAACGTTTGTTGGGTAGGATTGCATGATGAGCCAAAAGAACATCATTCAACAAAGTTTTATAAATTAGGCCCATTTATACGAGGAAAAATAAGATGCGTCTTACATAAGACGCGTCTTAAATAAGACGCGAACTGCACCATTTACACGAGCATGTCTTATCTAATAAGCCGCGTCTTAGCTAAGCCGCGTCTTATTTTAGGCGAAATGTGCCGTTTATACGGAAAGTTCGTGTCTTATTTAAGATGCGTCTTATGTAAGACGCGTCTTATTTTTCCTCGTATAAATGGCCCTAATGTCGCTAAATGTAATTTAGGCATAGTTAACCTTGAAACAATGCTGGTCAGCAGTTTTCCCAACAATGCTGGGGGTGGCCCGATGCCTTTAGCAGGGCACCTCATGACTGGTATACGCAGTTGCTTGCTTGCAGTTCTTTGCCACGAGAATTAGCTAGAGCCTTGTTGTTTGCTTGCCATTTTAGTGCTGTTTTTTTTTTTCCCAGCCATCCCTCCCTCTTTAGTTCAGGGCCAGGTAAGTATTGGTTGAGAAGTATTTCACTGAACAGTTCATTGTGATGGTGCCTGGTGGGGGCCGCTGACAGTGTTACCATGGATACCTCCTTCCTCATATTAAAGCATTGTTGCGCTAGAACATTGTCTGACCCCAACAACTTT